>JAMXDD010000004.1:20223676-20361354 GCA_024733475.1 Syzygium grande
ATACAAATCTAGTGAACAATTTTTATATTTTTTATTAAAAGAAATTGAGACTCAATTTGTTTCATGGAAAATATAACATTTCTGAAAATTGTTTTGTAGGAAGTCATTTTCTAGGAAAATAACAATATTTTCCGATGTTTAGTTGACCTAAAAATAAACAGAAAAATATTTTCCACTGTTTGATATGGAAATGAGGTCTAATGTAAGTAATCATAGATGTTACAATTGTCATGAGGTGGGACTGTATAGAAGAGACTCTATGGAGCACAAGCATAAAGGAGTTAATGTAGATTCTTTACTTGGAATTATGGCTTTTATAGCAGGTGAGAGTTCCACAAATGTTGAATAACAAGTTCATCGCATAATGATTGGATCTTGGATTTGCCGTATGACTTCTCATAAGAGTTGGTTTTACTACCTATCAGTTCACGAATGATGGTAAAGTGCTTAAAGGAGACAAAACTCCGTATGGAGTGGTTGGGTTAGGAATTATTCTCTCAAGATACACGATAGCGTGGTGAGAACGTTGACCATTTGAGGCATGTACCAAAATTGAAGAGGAATCTTATCTCATTAAGTACTCTTAATGAAAATGGATATTCTCTGCTCAATGTGAAGTGTTTACAATCTCTGGGGGGTGTGCTTACTAAAATGAGGGAAAGGCTCGGGGCACTTGTTAGAGAGAGGTAGTGACATAATTCTGGCACATGCGATTGGGGCCATGCTAGAGAGAGGCGTGAACATAATGGGTGGGAGAGATCTTCTATATGGCCAGAAGATCGAGAAGCTGGACTTTTGTAATCATTGTGGGCTTGGCAAGCATCACAGGGAGCATACGTTAAGCTCTATGGGGACCGGCTTTCTCAAGTGCTGTCGAAGGGAGGTGTCACGTATCTATTATCTTTTGTGGATGATTTTTCTTAAGCTTTGCGTTTGCCTGGTTAAAAAAAGAAGCGAGTTGCTTGGTCAATCAAAGTCATGGAAGGCAATGATCAAAAAGTAGAGAAATAGGAATATCATGGACCTAAGAATTAATACAGGGTTCGAGTTCTCTTTTGTGGAGCTTAACCAGAATTTGGGTGTAGTGAAACATCATGTTAATGTTGTGCCGCTGCATATGAGCGGAGTCGCACAACCAATAAAAGAAATCATATGCAGGAAAGCTCACTCTTTATTCTCCATTGCTAAATTATACGAGGATTTCATGGCCGTAGCGTGGTCTATTGTTTTTAAAAAATCACCACCACTAGCAGGTTGTAATAAGCTATTGAGAATACATGGTCAGGAAAACTTGATAATTACAACGTACTAAGAATGTTTGGTTACCCTCCTTATACTCATACAACTGATGGCACTAAAGCCGAGGGTTAGGAGGTGCATATTCCTAGACCATGCATGAAGGGTGAAGGAATAGAGGTTATGCACAGACAAGAATTCACCTGGTTTTATGATTAGCCAAGATGTTAGCTTTGACGAGTCTACTCTATTTCATAAGAGGAGTGAGGGATCAATTGTAGAGAGAGATTTGGACACTGCTTGTAAACAGGTTGAGCTTTAGAGAGAACCCATAGATGACGAGAGTCGATGAGATGTGACAGTTTGTGCAAAGTTGCAACATTCCATATTAGATAACAGATGTTTGAGGCAAAAACTTAGTGTCAAGTTTCGTGGTGATCAGCAAAGGTGGATTAGGTGAGCCAATAGTTGAATGCAGTATTGAGATGGATGATAAGGGGGCAACAAAGATCGCAACTGGTGTGGAGATGCAAGGAGAAAAGATTGCTGGGATGTTTTGAGTGACTAAGTAGAGTTACGTCTAGAAAGTGTTGAAGCACTTCAACGCAATTTGTGAAAATTATCTAGATTGTCATGACGCATTGGCATAGAAATTGAGCGTTTGTTCTGTCCTTTAGATAGCGGTACAATCAGTTGGTGTAGTATCATGCCTGATTTTTCATCTGTTTTTGGGAGAATGCATGCTGCTAATCCACGTATACGTTCTGATTTTGTGAAATGGATCCTCTTGTGTTTTTATTTTGGAGGGGTGAAGACTACTGACGTTGGATTGTGTTCTAAAGTATATAGTTAAGGTAGCATGGTAGTTTGGATGTTTAGACCCGGATCATGCAAGGAAACTAAAGAATGGTTGATCTCCAAGTGGTTGTCCCTTTGCTTTTATCAATTGTGTCGTGAGTGACATAATTGTTTTGTTGACGAGTGTGGCCACGATTATAGTTAATTATCGTAGAAGTGGAAAAGAGGTGTGGTCAAGTAATTTGTTTGTTGCTCCGACGAAGTCCGAGCAGAACTTGGGCTTACTGGAAGCCTGTGGTCGTTGAACGGCCAACAGAGGGGGTTTGCAGAGTGACACTACAAAGTGTGAACCGAAATTGTGACTTGGCTGCAAACTGAAGACAAGGTACAAAGTTGTTGAATATGTCTGAAGTTTTTGCCATAGACTCGAGCGAGGATTGAAGCCCAGAAAATGGATAGGCCCAAGGAGGAGTTAGGCAATGCATTTGAGGGAGCGGAAGATGAAATCAGAAATCTAATAGGTGCCTGGCATAGATGGACCACTTGGCTGGGTGCCTAACGCTGTGGCCAAGCCACTAGCTGGGGCAATGGCCGAGCACCAAGCACCCAAAGAAAAGTGACACTGTGAACCCTTAGAAAACACAGGATATAAGTTTGTATATGACTTGTTAGGGTATTACACATAGATTCTCTTAAGGATGTTTCGAAGTTACTCTCCGAAAGTTTTGACAAGAAGATAGGGGAGATCGTGTGAAACACCGGGTGAAGATTGTTTGGCTGTAATTGAGAGTTTGGTGTTAAAAGAAACATATTTATAAGCCTGTAATCTCCTTATTCAAAGTAGGTTTGTTATTGCCGCTCTCCGTGTGGATGTATAGGTCTTAGGATCGAATCACATAAATCCCACATTGTTTAACGCAATTTTGATCAGCAATTTTGCCAAGACATCCTCCAAAGAATCAACTCCTTCCTGCCACTCAAAGAGGCAGTGAGAACAAGCCTCCTCTCCACACAATGGAGGTCTCTCTGGTCACCCACCATGGTGAATCACTTTGCCGCAGGTGACTGCCCGATTGCAGCCATCGACGCAGTTAAAGATTCGTTAGAAGCCGTCGGTGCGTTTCTGGGATCTTACGAGAGCCCGGAGATGCGCAAACTGTGTTTTTGGTTCCCCGAGGGTGACGTGACCGTCCTTGCCACGAAGGGAGTCGACAAAGAGCTCCATCTCAATTTCTTTCACAGCAAAAGGAGGACAAATGTTGTTACCAAAAGAAAATGGAGTTAGGTAATACAACTCCTCCTATCAATATCACCAATTTATCCACCCTAAGGACTCTTCATCTGCGATCAGTCGCCGGTGTCGCCATGGACTTTGCCTCTTCCTTGCTCACGAATTGCCAGCTTCTACAGAGCTTGAAGATCGAGAAGTGCGAAGGACTAAAGAGAATTGGGATCGAGAAGAATGAGAGCCTCAGTAGCTTGGTGATTGTGGATTGCATGGATATAGAGAATGTGACTGTTTCAGCTACCGAGTTAAGGTCTTTTGTGTATAAGGGCCTATCGACCCAAATCCACATGAAGAATGCTTTGAATTTGGTTGATGTGGTGCTTGATTTGGAGGGTGCTTTTGGTAACAGTGACTTTGACTGTGAGGAAGTTCTCTGTCTGCTCTCTTCCTCGAAAGAAGTGGAGACTCTCACTATAAGTGGGTGGCTTCTTGAGGTAAACCTCTTTCTTGTTCCTATTTTCTTATTAGAGAACAATTGGCTTCATTTTCTCACGAGTGTGTACTCCCCATATGTGTACAGTGGTTATGTTCTGCTGGAGTTATCTTTGAAGGTTGGAATTCCAGCTTCACAAGTTAAAGCAATTGAGCTGGATTGATTCTCTAATGGACAACGCAAAGCGCGATTCGTTGGCTTGTTTCTTGAATATCTGCCCAATCTTGGAAAACTTGTTCATCACAGTAAGTGTCGCCATCAACCCACCGACATAAATTTTAAATAAGAATGAAATTTCTAAGCAATTTATCACTCAACCATGACCACATATTTATATAATTGTACAACTGAAGATATGTGCATTATATGAATATACAGATTGATCCCAGCAGGAGAAGAGTGACCTGTACCTACTTTCATCAACATTGGCATGAACCTCATCTTTGGATGGATTTTCCCGCCGTGAAGTCCAATGTTTCGCAGCTGAAATACTTGAAGCTCGTTAAGTTTTTCGGGTTTATGACTGACGGAGAAGATGGGTTGTTATCGTCACTAGTGGATCTTCTACTAGGGAAGACAACTGTGCTCGAGTCGATGACGGTGGAATCGCACGAGAACATCTTGTGGGGCGTCGTGAAGGTACCGGACAAACAGCCAACGCAGAAGTGGTGGAATTACAGAAAAGGGACAGCAATTACGTCGCCTAGAAATTTCTCTTTTGCATTGATAGAAGATAGATGAAGTCAGATACGAAAAGGGAAATCTGAAGCAGCTTACATGTATTTTATTTACCTCCTAGTCCCAAGGGAATATGTATACAGATTTCGTTCCCTTTGTTTTCACAATTTTCCCCCAATTGGAAAGGTTAGAATAAAACTGATCATTTCATATCAATATCAAGTGGCGAGGTGAACTGCTCAAGAGTAAGCAAGTTGAGACATATATATAATCTTAAGTGCAGAAATGTGAGGATGAAACTGATCATTTCATAATAAATTTCTAGTGTTCAAGTATACTCCTAAAGAACTAGCAAGTTGAGACGTAACTACTATAAGTGCAGAAAGGTTACAATCAAAGCAATCAATTCATAACGAATGACCAGTGGTGAGGTAAATTGCTAAAAGAATAAGCAAGTTGAGACATATATAATCTTAAGTACACAAATATTTCATAATAAATTTCAAGTGGCCCGGTAAACTGGGAATCAATTAGCACAACGAGACGCAAATATTATAAGTGCGGAAAGAGAAAACCGTATGAAATTAAGATTCTTGTTTAAAACTAATTTCACGAATCAAGCAGCTATTACCATAATTGGATAGGGCAAGGGATAGCCTAGACTTATGCTGACTGGATCCGTTTTGGACGACGACTGTCACGTCCAATGCACGTTCGTCTCCATCCATCAACCGGGATAATACATAGGATAATAAAGCCTAAGTACAAGAAAAGAGACAGTGTGATGTTAGTTATTTGTGAGGATATGTACCATAGTATATTAGCCAATGGAGGATGGGTGGCAAAGCTTGACTAGATGCCAGAATACAATTTGAACCTGACAAATCCGAAATCGAGAATGCAACACGATTTAACTCAAAATTGATACAAACTGATATGTTTTCGCTCATTTTAAAGCGAAATAGTTTATAGTCGCTTTGAAACTCTTTCCTCCGATTTGATCTCCATGCACTTCGCCCGCACCATTCTCAGTTTCAAACTTCATCATTAGATGATTAAATGGAGACAACAACGCGAGTGGCGTTCAGTGTCGGTCTGCCAGTGATGTCATTATATGCCAACGGAACATCCCCGATGAGGAAAGCCATCGATATAAGAGCCTGTCGAGGGCTTGCCCCTAAGGTCATCAGAGGCTCTTTATTGCTCAAAATGTCCCCCTATTTTCCGTAATGCATAGAAGTATAGAACATATGCGGAGCTACCATTTTCTACTAGGAGTCATCTAACTTCATCTTCAGCTATAGGGTGCTAATGACCAGAGCATCGTCATGCGAAAATTCACAGATCCAAGATCATCATAAAAAAAAAAAAAGGATATCTAAGAAGAAGAGCGACGCATTTTGCTCAAAGGAACAAATCTCAATCCCAACTCAAGTTTCATCAATTGATCCAACCTAATCATTACTCATGTAGGCAAAGGCAAATTTCGGCCACAACTTGATTTGATGGGTCCAAGGTTGGCGATGTTGATTCTACAAGGTTAGACGTCGACACAAAAGATTAGTTGTCGACTTCAAGGTTGCTAATCAACTACCAAGCGACTGCTACTCGACTCCCATGACTGTCGGTTGTAACACTACAAAAAAAAGTTGGTTTTAGCCATGAATTTTGCCACAAAAAATTTGGCAAAATTCGTCGCTAAACGAATTTGCGACGAAATTAATGACGGAAAAAAATTCGTCGCTAATAGGCCGTCGCAAAATTTTGCGACGGAAAATTTCAATTTTCGTTGCTAATTTGCGACGAAAAAGATTCATCGCAAAATTCGTTGCTAATTATTCGTGGCTAATTTGCCATGAAACAAAATTTGTCGCAAAATTTGTCACTAATTATTCGTGGCAAAATTCGTGACTAATTGCCACGAACTTTATTCGTAGCAAAATTCGTCACTAATTTGCTATGAAATATATTCATAACAAAATTCGTTCGCTAATTTGCCACAAACTTTATTCGTGGCAAAATTCGTCGCTAAATATTTGTGGCAAAATTCGTCACTAATTTATCACAAACTATATTTGTGGCAAAATTCGTCGCTATTTTTTTCAAAATTTTTTTTGTTGGTCACGAAATATTTTCGTGGCAAAAATCGTTGCTAATTATTCATGGCAAAATTTATCGCTAATTTGTGACAAACACATTTCGTGGCAAAATTCGTGACTAATTTGCCACAAATTTTTTTTTTGTCAATTTTTTGTAACGAACTTATTCGTGGCAAAATTCCTGGATAATTTAAATTACCCACCAAAATGAATGTATTTCATTTTCTTATTCAATTTTAAATGTAATTTAAAGCCAAATTAATTTCTAGAACTTGTATTTAACATTGATTAAGCACTTAATAACATCAAAATATTATAATAATATGAAAATAAAAAATTCATATATTTTCCATGTACTTGAACATATAGCTCAAACTATCAAACTATTATAATAATATGAAAATGAAATACATTCATTTACATTTTCCATGTACTTGAACATATAGCTCAATGTACTTGATCATCCTTGGCAAATCTCCCCCTCCGCATATCAACACATAGCTCAATGTACTTGAACATAATCCTCTCAAGGGTATTTTGCCATGCTCGGGATCTCTTTGAGGTAATAAGATCGTGAAGTTCTTGCGGAGCATCTTGCTTCTTCTAGGATAATATCTGGTAATAAAAATCAAGCTCCCCTTCCGTGTCGACGGAAAATCTTCAGTTAAAATTAGAATGATGTGACCCCAAGCCCATCTTCCCACTAGCTGTTTCCTTGTAGTGGTAGGAAGCAAGTGCTCGAAGAGCTCTCAAACACATGTTAACCACTTCTGAATCCTAAATCATGTGGAGAAAGTAACATTTTCACATTACAGAAAGATATAAAGCCACAAGCCAAAGTAAACGCATATCAACTAAGCACCATGGAGAAGAATGCCAATTTTGATGGTGCCATCTACTGGAGCCATGAGCAATAAAGAAACATATATGAGAAACAACTTTTCTCCGATTGACTCGTCAACTTATAGCCACTAAAGGACTGAATATCCTTTCACAAAGAAAAGCTGAAAGCATTACCTGATGATGCAGACCAAATTCAAGAGTCTCAAGAATATGACTAAAGGCTTCATTGTTTAGTTGTCCCACCATTTCAGGATATACTTCCAACATATGTGACAGCAAGGAGAAGTACTGCAGTTATAAAAAGAAAAGAGGGGGAGTAAACATCAAGCAGAACTCAAAGAAAAAAAGTCCCAAGTCCATTTCTTGTATGATGTGAATGACTCGACTCACATCATGACAGAGCTTGGGGTACGTCAGCAGCTCCAAAGATATCAGAGGAGTGACTATGTGTAGACCATAGAAGACAACCTGCAAAGTCGATAATTAGACACCATTCAACACAACTCTTGGTGCTTTGCATCATAAGATTCACCTGAGATATGCTTGTTCCATGGGCTTCCAAAGAATCCGATGAAAAATCAACCTACACTTGATCAACTATGGAAGAGTAAATGATTTGCCATAGCAAAATACAGATAACATTAGGAAGGGCAAAACATGAAATAATGAATGAACAGAAATGTCAGTACCAGATCTTTTGAACAAAGGCTAGAAAGGAGTTGAAGCAGAGCACGCAGATCTTTGTATTTCTCTGTTTTTGCATCACTGAGTAAGCTGCTTGACAGACTTAAAGAAATCTGGGAACAAGGGACAAAACCAAAATAATCACAATAATATGATGCTAAACCCTTAAGATAGTAACAGAAGAAGCATGAACACTGCAACTGGAACATAAATAAAATCTGTCACAAGAACAGCATGATTTTCAGAAAAGAATCCGAGTTTGGACATGATATGGGGGTACAGTGAGTCATTACAAGGTCCTCTTGTTAATTAAGGAAACTCCAAAAGTGAAATGAGAGATGGAAAAGGTAAGAGGTCCTGGAATGACCATTTAGTCAAAGGCTTCAATGAAGACTTCTTCACAATCTTACAGAGAAATTCAGCCAGCCAACAAGAAGAGTCTACCTACAGATAGTTTTCTTACCTTGCCAATATTGTGAGATGAGTAAAGTTGAAGTAAGCGCATGCAGTAATCAATAACAGCTGTGGTCTCTTGTGCTTCAAGGTAGGTAATTTGTCCCTCCACCCATTCAACAACAAACTTGAGCAGCAAATAAATAACTGCAGACTACACAATAAAAAGGGGTTAGTCTCAAATAAACCTTAGGCATCCAATACGATACTTCAGGTCAAGCGTGTATCTACTGCAGCTCAAAAGTGGAATAAAAGAATACATTGACATCACAATCTAAGAGAAATATCCCATTACAGAACATAAGATTGTGAGTACAATAGTAGGAAGTCTCCTAATAATGACAATGGAAATCCTTTTCATCATTCTCTAAGTCAAGAAATTTTCTATGAATTTGAGTATGCCACAACTTGATTTTTAATCTTAAAGACAGGATTTGCTATTTCGGCGCAAAGGGTTGTTGAGGAAAACTTGCAAAGGGATTCACAGAGCTGCATAAACTAGAAACTAAGAGCCACTTGTGCTACCAGAAGTTAACACCATAAAAGAAAATTATATTTTCTTCTTTTAATGAGAAAACAACTATGAATTTCTAACTACATAAACATAAATCAGTAATCTGCTGGACCTAAATTCTTTGCTATGATGCGGATTTCATCTTACTTGAACGACTTAACATGGGGAGGTTTTGCTAAGTTTATACATGAATACCTCATGCTTATAAACTTCAAGAAGAATCAAAGTAGAATTTAATATTGAAAACCCCATCTCATAAATGGACTTCTGCATTCGAGGTTCCGATGCACTGGCAGCTCCACGAAGCCGTTCCAACAGGCAAGTAACCTGCATGAGGCCACTTCAATGAAAAATGAGGAAGAAAATGGTGACCGACAGTTATGCAAACAATTGGAGCTTGTTGCTGCACGTTGGTGTAAAAAGAATACATCCCTTACCGACAGGATAATATCGGCTGTTCAGCAACTCTTTTCAAGTCATTCTTGGAGGATATCTCTACTAGGTGTGTTGTCATATGCCCCATAAAATTTCTCACATACCCGAGAACAAACTTTGGCATTAGTCCCGAGGGGCACACAATCAACACTTTAAATCATTCCTGAACAAAGAGGAGAATTGCACTCACCGATTTGTTGACTCGGAATCTCTAAAGCCGATTCTTGAGAAAGAACAAGTGTTTGAGCCAAGGATTTCTAACAAAGAGAGAGAAGATGTTCAGGAAAATGAGAAAGTACTATAACCCATTCGAAAAACTACAATTCCTACGGTGAGATCCATTCAACATAAACAGCATTTTCTCATTAGCAAAAGCAATAGCAAGCTTGCTCCGAGATTCTGTGAAATAAATTAAGACAGACTGACATTTATGTCAAAATAACAAAAATTTTATGTTTCTCGAAGTATCTACTTACCAGATATTCATAGTGATAAGAATGCTGGATTGGCAACTTAATATCACTTCATACATTTCATTACATTGGTTCAGGGCACCAAAGGAGACATGATCTCGACCCTTATCTACAATTTTCAGTAGAGGATGGTCCATTACCAGTTTTTATAGGTTCACTGATAGCAAAACATACAATAAGGTCAACAGTGTAAAGATCACTCGCCTATCAAGGAATGCAATCAGACATCCATGAAGATATTTTTAACCCACCTTTGCAAACGCAGGGTGTAGTCCACTGTGAATAAGTCTAATGCATTAGCCATTTAATGGGGAAAAGACAAAGACAAGAAGTGTCGGGGTATCTGAGCAATATAATGCATAAAAAAATCCTAGAGGGTGGATCAGGTAAAACTTCCAGCTGTCTCTCACCTTAAGCTCTTCACAAATGTCGGGTATTCTAGTCATGCGATGCGGATCAAGACTGCGGCATCAACAAACCCCTCAACACAAGAATCGGGTTAACATGCCGAGGTAAAGGATCATGCCGACACCCCAGCATTTTTCATTATCATGGGAAACACGGCAAGGGAGACTTTGATTGCGAGGAGATTATATCTGATCCACAAGCACAGGAATACATAGATTCAAATTCAGGATGATTATATCAAGACAAAGCGATGAAAAGTGTCAATGCACTTCCAATTGCACACATTAATATGTGCCATTGCAAGAAGCGAGACTGAGAGGGACAGTATTTGAGAGGATATTCAAGCATTGCGCAAAGGGAAGGATTACAAGTTCTCTAGCACATACCAGAATTTTGAGGTAATTAGAACCAAATAAAATGAGCAAAAGGTAAATGCTTCGGGAGGAGGCTGACATGCCGACAGATATTTTAAGAATGATATCGGCCCTCAATATTCTTCCGACATGACCCACATATGGCCTTGAGAGGAAAAGGATCCTGCACAACCCAAGTTCAAGATTCCATAAACTTTCTAGATAAGTTGCTAGGGCTCATAATAGAACTTCATGTTCAGGCAAAATAATTTCCAAAACCAGACAAGACATGCAAACACAATCGACAAGCACATCGATAAACAGACATGAAGAAAGAAAATGCTTCCTCATTAGGCAAGTAGAATCCTTCATGATCCAGGCTTTCAATTCTCGATAACCAATTGATTCCAGAGCTCTGTATTCAAAGAATTGCTTCTAAAAAGTGTACTATACGCATACCATTAAAGCCAAAGATTGAATCGAAATGTCAAACTCACAAGCTGCTTGATTGAATCTACGAGAATATCAATGTTCCAAGAACTTGGAGACGGAAGATCGGACCAAGCCGCTGTTGCCAAGTGCCACAAACAAAACTCATGAGTCTAGGCTTTGTGATTATCTTCGAGACCAACATGAGTACGAGGCAATAGTACCTTCCATCTCGTAAAAAAAAAAAAAAAAAAGAATACTTGAATAAGCCGATGCACGCTTAAACAGATTATAGGAGAGATCAACACAAGAGAAATTTAATTATTCGGGAAAGTTCAGATTGCTGAACAAAGGAGCAAGTACCCATCAAAGAATATCCACACTTTAGCGAAATCGATAGAATAATAGAATGAAACATTTTCCCCGCCCATCGCCATTAAATAGCCAACGGAGAAAACATCCAAGTTATATAGATCAACGCCACGAAAAACAAAAAGAAAAACTCCAAAATAGAGAAATAAGCCACATCATTGCGATCACTATGTAATGTACTTCTCATCTAATCTCCCGGATATACCGACCCGGCCCGGTCTCAAAGGCACTCATTGCGCTCATCGTAGCAAGCAACAAATCACCTTTGCATCTAAGAAAAATCAAAAGCTCTTACCTATCGCTCCCTCTTCTCCTCCTTCGCCCGCTTCCTTCATCTCCACCTCCTGCACCTTCTTCTCTTCCTCCACCATCTTGTTTGCCGCCGCGCATATCGCCTTCTTAGCCTCTCCGCTCCCCTCTCGGCACCCTTTTAAAACACATACGCTTCTCCCTCACCGCCCCTCAACACCATTGCGATGTCCCTCTCCGCCGCCTCATCTTGGGGGAAATCGCTCCGCTCCAACCCCGCGAACTCGAGAGGCCTCCTCGATGAACCCCGGCCAGGCTGACCGGATCGAACCTCGCGATGAACTCCGCCAGGGGCCGAGGAGGAGGCCGAGGGCTTGGCCTCGGGTTGCGTCTCCTCTTCCTCCTCGAGGTCGGAGATGATCGCCATGGACGGTGAGCTCCGGGAGGGATCGAATCGAAGATTGCTCTTCTCTGGCTCAATTTAGTCTAGGGCGGGCGAGGAGGAGTCGCGGGAGGAAGTCCCGTGGGGGGGGGGGGAACTAAAACCCTAGCGAGGCGAGAGGTCGGGGAGTGTGGGGGGTGGGGAGAGGGAAGAAGGAGAAGGAGAAGGAGAATGAGAAGTGGAAGCAGATCTGATTAGGTAGAGAATAGAATCAAGAATCAACAAGTCCAAAGACTGAGCATACTCCGATTCAATCTCTTGTCTTTCTTAAGCTTAAATGTGTAATCATTTGAAAGGTGTAGACGGTCTTATAAGTGTGTGCTTAGGTGTGAGATAGTGTAATCTATTGGCTTGGTATAAGTAGAACCAACTTCGGAGAGAAGTGCTTGGGTTTAAGCGTAACTTCTCATTGATTTGATTAGTGGAATCTAGCCAGTAGTTGTCAGCGTGGAGAGTGGACGTAGGCTTGATCTAAGTCGAACTACTATAATTGTTTGTGTGCAGTTTTCTCCATCTCTAATCTCTTATTATATTGTTTATACTGCTCACAAGAACATTTGTCACAAAGTCTGATCAGAATCTGCTTGTTGTTCAGACTTTGTTCTTGATCTTTTACTTCCGCTTTAAATTGGTAAAGAATTTATTTAGATCACCTATTCACCCCCCTCTAGGTGATCCTTGCTAGCCACTTCATCCTCAACATCCTAGATAATCAAACAAGACAAGGTCAACCGGAGAGACCTGCAACCATTTCGTACGATTCAGATCCTCGTCCAAACTCTGATGAATCCAGTGACACTAGAGGCAACTATGGTGATTCGAATTACAGAGTTAGGAGGAGAAAAGGAAAGTGTGAAGAGAATAACTGCGAAATCAAAGTAACGGTGCCATAATTTGAGGTTAGCCTTAATTAAAACGATTTTGTGGATTGGCAACATGCAAATGAATGAGTATTTAACTTCCGCTCATACTCGGATAAAAACAGTCGCAAAGTGTTGTTCCCAAGTTGAAGGAGTATGCTTCCCTTTCATGGAAAAACCTAAAGAATTAGAGAATCAAGAAAGAAAAAGTAGAATTATTTTTTTTTTTTTTTGATAATCCGGAGAACCCCCGCACAGTCGATAGCTGGGTAGTAAACTCTGGGGGCGACACATGCTAGCCACCACACACGTGCCACCGATTAAGTCACTTTGCGGCACTCGAGATTCGAACACTCAACCTTTTACGAGAGGAAGAGTGCGCGCTCCAGCAGCGCCACCCAAGCGGGTGGTAAGAAAAAAAAAGTAGAATTAGATCTTGAGAAAAGCTAAAAAAAAACTTATGAAGAAGAGGTTCTTTCCAACAACTATAAAGAAAGGCATGCTCCTCAGACTGAATTCCCTCAAACAGCACGGGATGAGCATTGAAGAATATATCAGGGAATTTGAGCAGCTCCTTATGAGATTCGATGTTCTAGAATTGCAAGAGTAGATCATCGCATGTTTCCTCAGTGATATGAACAGGGAAATTGCAATTTGGTTAAACTTCAACCATATTAGTCATTCAAAGATGTTTGCAAACTGGCCACAAAGTGGAGAAACAACTGAAGAACAAAAAGCTTTTTTTTGTCAAACCTTCAACAAAGCGAACGTCATTCTTTAAGAGTGTTTCTTCTACCAAGGCCGAGAATGCTTCCACAAAAGAAACGGAAAAGAGAAGGTTACGAAGTTTGCTAATGAAGTCATCAAAAAGACAAACAGTGGTGGTTGAAAGTGCTTCAAGAGCCATGTAGCCGTCAAGTCGAGAAAGGAAAAACCAAGCAGCATCGTAAATGGAAGAATCACCAACATTTGAGGAAACCGACGATCCAAGAAGCAAAAGACTCTAAGATGAGAGAGCCCAGGGCGTCACTCGATTGGGTGACAGAAAATGTTACGGTCTCGAGATTCTCAAGACTTGATGTACCAAGAAATGATAGTAGGGAAGGGAACAAGCCTTGAACTGCTTCTGGAAAATGTATATTTATATTTAATATATTTAATGAAGTAGATGGTAGTCTTATATTTAATACGGTAGACGAAAATAAATAGGGTAGTAGGTAGTTGAGAAGAGTAGATCTCAACACGTGTAAATAGGGGTGCTCTTCCTGTCATTTGCATCATTCAACATTTGAGCAATAGAAATACATTCTCTCCCAAAGCTTCTCTCTCTAAATACTTTCTCTCTTTATGATTTAGGTGAGTTAGCGTGCGAATGTTGAGAAAAGGCTTAGGTTAGGTGACCCAACGAACCAAAGGAAATCTAAGTTGTCGCACGGTCTCAATCTCAAGTATCGGCCTGTGACACCAACGTGCTAGCACGTATTTTGATTTTAGGGATAAGTGCATTAAAAGTCTTAAAATATTTTACTGTGAAAGTACTATCAAAATATAAAACTTGAATAGCACAATCAAATCCTAAAAGTTGTCTACTTCATACAATTGAGCATATCTAGTAATTCCGTCCAACTTGAGCCATGGAAAATACTAACATGGCATTTTTTAGCATTTTCATAAGCCACATGAAGCTGTTATGGTGCTCCCTTTGCTCAATAGCGATAAAAAAGCTTGAAAATTTTTAAAAAACGATAGAATGTTATAAAAGGAAAATAATCGAAAACAAAGAAAAAATAGAAAGAGAGAGCTAATTAAAGGATGTTGAAGGGGGCGGCGCGTAGGGATAACGTGTTGGATCGTGAAAAAAATACCAATTGAAGTGAAGGGTTTGTTCAAACAATAAGAACTGAATCAATTATTGAATCAAATGATATTGATAATATTTCCCATCGCTCCTCGAGAAACAAGTGGGCTATTTTTTTGCAAAATTGTGTTCAATTTCATATGTGAGAATTCTGCGAAGATCTGGGGGAAGAGTGCGCCTGAATCGAACTTTTTGAGGGACATATCAAGAGAGAATTGGATTTGGTTAGCTTTGGAATATTCCATTCTTGTAGCAGCCACCACTGCGGATCCTGCCCCTCTGCAATTTCTGGCACCATTTCGCAATAATGGAATCCCCGTATTAAGAATCTATGATGATCTTAGTAGGTGGCATATCAACAAATGTCATTATTGTTACGCCGCCCGAGAAAATATTAGGTGGTCCTGGTACTTCATGTAGGTGTTGTCCACGACCACTCACGGGGCGCCACGTGGTTCACGTGGCGTGGGTGGAATCGACGGGCGGGGAGAAAATATTGCGTGAGTAAGATATTCCACGTTAGCAATGCATAACACCACTGAACGAGTGACATGTGACAAGTAGAGATGTCAAAATGAAATATAAACAGATCAGATTTATTTAAAATAAATGAGCGAATGATGGATCCTTTAATTTTAAAAAAAATTGTTTAAATGGGTTTTAAATTTTAAAACCTTAAAGATAAATGGGTCCAAATGGGTTGAGCAACAGTGTCTCACGGGCCCACCGCATCAGAGCTGAAATATTTTGAAAAAAAGTAAGACTCTCTCTCCTCTCTCTCTACTTTTCGCGCTCTAGACTTCCACTTCCAGATCTACACACTCTCTCTGCACTCATGACTTTGAGACTCCGTCGTCTCCGACGAATGACGCCGACGCCTCCGCCACGTCCTAGCCGATGCCTCACTGTTGCCCTAGCCTCCGCCTCGACTCGCTCTGTTGTTCTCGCCGTCTCCCTCTCCGCCTACCCGTAGCTGACGCCTCCGCCTCGACGCTTTGCAGTTCTTGTAGTCTTCGCCGTCCGACGAACCACATCACCGCCTCCGACGAAGCCTCGAGAGGTACAGATTTACTCAAGATTTAGTTTACTCCAAGTGGATTTCACAATATATCCTTTATAATTCATTTTCTTCTCTCCTTCAAATTTTTATCAGCCATTCAGGGAGATGCTGAGGAACTATCAAAAGAAGAAGGAGAGCTACAACGCAAGAGTCGACGACAACGATGAGGATGAAGACGGCCGCGGCGGCGACGACGGCGACGGCGACGCGGCGAGCTGTGCGAGTTGGGTGGTCAGTACGAGGACACTTTCGAGGATGTTAAAATCGTAAGCATTTCAGAGTTTAGTCTTTTCCATTTTTGAGATATCGGTGCGCTGCATGATGTGGCGAGAGTTTGGGACCACTTCCAGATGAGGCTTGTGATTTTAGTGAATTCTTTAAATCACGTTATCCATGGAAAATGACCATTTTTTCCCAGTTATAAATCCACGTTCACACGCGAGAATGGGGAAAAAGGTAGAAGAAATTAAAAAAAAAGAAAAAATGAAAGGGGATGAAGTAAAGGTGAAGATGGTGGTATAGTAAAGGAAAAAGAAAATAAAAAAATAATTAAAAATTCGATTTTAAAAATAAAAATATATTAATTTTTTTTATTTTCTTGGATAATGACTTTATGGAAAATATTTTCTAGAAATGTCACATTTTTCATAAAACAAACAAAACCTCAATTTTAAAAAAAAATTATAAAATTTTTCACTAGCTTTGTATTGCATAAAATGTTTTAGCAATATAATTTAAAAAAAATCATAAAAATAAGTATTTCTAGATTAGGTTAAATATAAAAGTGTTTTAGAAAGATAGAAAGCGGGGGTCTTGATGGATCTGGTATGGGTTGGGTATACTCATCCATTTATGGGTGAGATATTTGGTTATGAATAAATGGGTGTACGGATATGTTGGTTAAACTATTTGATTTGATTTACCTTGTTGATAAAAATTTGAAAGAGAGAACCCGTTTAACGGGTTTAGTGGCAAGTAGGCCCACAGATCAGATTTATTAAAAAATCTGAGCAAATGCCTCCTCTCTCCCGAGAAAAAATTGGGTGCAACTCTGATTCAACCGTGGCAAAATCCAAGTCACTCACCGGGCGACACGTGTCTCATGGGCTCCACTGTGTCAGAGCTGAAATATTTTGAAAAAAAGTAAGACTCTCTCTCTCCTCTCTCTCTACTTCGCGCTCCCAGACTTCCACTTCCAGATCTACACACACTCTTTCTGCACTCACGCCTTCGAGACTCCGTCGTCTATGACGAATGACGCCGACGCCTCCGCCACGTCCTAGCCAATGCCTCACCGTTGCCCTAGCCTCCGCCTCGAGTCGCTCTGTTGTTCTCACCGTCTCCGTCTCCGCCCTACCCGTAGCTGACGCCTCCGCCTCGACGCTTTGCAGTTCTCGCAATCTTCGCCGTCCGACGAACCACATCGCCGCCTCCGACGAAGCCTCAAGAGGTACAGATTTACTCAAGATTGAGTTTACTCCAAGTGGATTTCACAATATATCCTTTATAATTCATTTTCTTCTCTCTTTCAAATTTTATCAGCCATTCAAGGAGAATGAGTTTGAACAGAGCACTGAGGTTGCAATTATGTATCCAGTAGAACCACCGGTAAGCGTTTCCCGGATAGCAGTAGTCTCTATGTGAAGCTACTAGCAACCGTTCATGTCAAATATTTAATCATATCCGTGCAGTGATTTAGTTATTGTTAATGGATGAGTTTTCTGTAGCAGATCCTTCAAGACTTTTTTCTTTTCTTTAGCTTTGTGATTTGTGATGCTGCATACGTAGGTTAGGGTGATTGTGCTGGCTATTCTGCACGATATAAATTTTATATGTGACTGTTCTCCTGTTCCACCCTGCAGGTTGTTTGTGAATTTGACTGGGAGTTGGATGAACTTGAGGCACAGATGTTAATCCTCCTTTATAGCCTTGACGATGCCCTACTAGCTGCAATTTGATAAATAAGGCTGTGTTTTATCACTGTGAGATCTATCGTTTTGGGTCCTGTGCAACCTTTTCTAGATGTTAAATTCTCTGTAAGTTTCTTGAAATTGCAAATACCATGATTAGAGTTTGTGAAACTAGGGCTATACGACAACTGAAAATATACCTTTGTTCTCATAGGATCTTGATTATGAGATAGAGAAGCGGGGGAGGGACAGTGAGGTCTACTGAGGTTGCTAATAAACTTGAACAAGCTGGTTATGAAAACATCGTATTAGTTCCGACCTTGACTGTCCCACGGGATATACCTTGGCTGATAAAAATTTGAAAGAGAGAAGAAAATGAATTATAAAGGATATATTGTAAAATTCATCGATCAATGTCTCGTACAAGTTTTTTCTCGATGTCAATAGTTTATGAAGTTATACGAAGTGAATGAAGTTGATTGGAGGAGTGTTTGGTTTCTAGGTATTTAGATGTGGAGTTGGTCGCTTCTTGATGAGAGGGGTTTGTGAATGTTTGAAATTCAACACCTGCTAGAAGGAGCATTCAATACTCCATGACAAAATAGGGAGCTTACCATCCACTATAAAAAAAAATGGTAGTACCTAAAGCTATAAGAGATTAAGGCCATTAGCGGTTACTATTTGCCATCAGAGTCTTTGAAGAAGAAAAGTGACGGTCGTCAACTTTTGTTCAAGATTTTCATCCTCACATGTTCCTCATGTGCCTATAAACAAGGCATTCGGTGAAACATTCGAGTTGAGAGTGTGTTTGTATGGGCCTGTTTGCTCTTAAGAGTTTTGTGTGTAGTGTGAGAAAATAAGTTTTGCAACAGCGAGCTGTGGTCTCTGGCTATTCACGTATAGTGTGTGTACTAGTTGTACGAGACAATATTTTATTAGAGTGTTATACTTGTACCGTATTTCGGTGTCTTGAGCTACCTGATACAATTTTCTTGTGCCACCACATTTCCGTACTCAGCAAGTGTTATCAGAGCCACACGTCCGCATTTAGCAAATGGTATTAGAGCGACGGTCCCATACTCAAAAATTGAATTTTAATGAGCATGAAAGGATTGACTTTTAAAGAAGCAATATTTGTTTGCTAGTGTGCTTTATGAAATGAGGGGAGAAAGATATAGAGGTCAGTGGTAGCTGGATTACTTAGAAAATTAGAATTTGCAAGTTCAGATGGTTAAGTTTATAAATTAAATTTTTTGCTTGAACAGTCTAGTGGGAGTCTTTTTTTTCATATAAGATTTCGGAATACATCCAAACTAAATATTCACAGTCATGCAAACATTACTGTGCCCGTTCAGTGGCAATGCACTACTTCTGTTAGACCAGTCTTCATGTTGTGTTTGTGGTCATTTTCCTTTTGAAGCAATCCTCCTTTTAATCCATGCTCATGGCATGTGATGTTCCACAGGAATCATGCTGATGTAGATTCTATTATGCTAGAAATTGACAGTACTCCAAACAAGTCGACTATGGGGGCCAACGCTATATTGGGAGTGTCTCTTAGCCCGTGCAGAGCAGGTGCAGGAGCAAAACGAGTGCCCCTGTACAAGCATATCTAGGAGATCTCCGGAACAAAGGAGATTGTCATGCCGGTACCGGCATTTAATGTGATAAATGGAGGCAGTCATGCGGGGAATAATCTGGATATGCAAGAATTTATGATCTTACCTGTGGGTGCAACCTCATTTGCCGAGGCACTATGCATGGGTAGTGAAGGTTAGCAAGCTGCTATTTGCATCAGTTGCCTTAAGCATGATGTTCTAAATCCTTTTCTTTCTTCTTGCTGTTTTCAAATTTCGAACATGCTCTCATCTTTTCCTTGATTTTTGGATTGAACAGTTTATCATGTTCTAAAAGGGATCATTAAGGCCAAATATGGACAGGATGCATGTAATGTTGGAGATGAAGGTGGATTTGCTCCCAATGTTCAGGATAATAGGGAGGAACTGGTTCTCCTCATGGATGCGATTGAGGAGGCTGTGTACACAGGGAAGGTACATGCAGCTACTGGTCTAGGAGTCCCTTATTATCCTAATCTTTAGGGATCCTTCATTGTAGAAACTTGGTTAATGGTATTCATGGAAACAAAATAATGGTGCAGATCAAAATAGGGATGGATGTTGCGGCTTCTGAGTTCTTCTTGAAGGATGGGAGATATGACCTAAATTTCAAGAAACAACCAAATGATGGGGCTCATGTGCTCTCAGCGCAGAGCCTTTGTGATCTCTACAAGGATTTTGTCAAAGATTTCCCTATTGTTTCCATTGAAGATCCATTTGACCAAGATGACTGGAGCTCATGGGCGTCTCTTCAGTCTTCAGTTGATATTCAACCTGTGTGAGATGACTTGTTGGTTACTAATCCAAAGAGAATAGCTGAAGCCATTAACAAGAAGGCTTGCAATGCTTTTCTTTTGAAGGTAGCCTCTAGTTCCAAATCATCCAACCGATTTTTTCCCCATGCTTTGAGTTATGACTGAGCTTTGTCAATTTCTGCCTGACCCTCTTCTTCCTATGGCCCATGCCTCATTGATGCTTTACTTTCAAATTATATCTGTTTTGCAATGTGTTTGGTAGCCTCCCTGCTAGAAATTTAATGAACGAATCAGATACCCTTGAGATTCTAGATTTGCATTTCCTTTATTCGACTTGTAAACCATCATGCATTGTGGAGTATTGGAAACAGCCATATAGGACCTGATAAGGGGAAAAAGGATATAGAACTATATGAGCTTAGAATATAAATAACTAATTTTGGTTCCAAACTTTTTCCAAGAAGGGTACATCCTAAATTTTATGATGATATGGTATTCATTTAATTACTTAGATATTTCTTGAGAGCAAAATAGCAGTTTGTTCATTGAAGAGAATATGCAATCTATTCCTATGACTGGTATAGACTATACCTATAGCCTTGTAAGAAGTGATATGGGGATTCTAGTGTTGATTGGTCACTTGGTCCTTCCTTTGTAACTCTGGTTACCACTTCACCTTTCATTACCAATTTGAAATAGCTGATGTGATCTTATGGGTAAATTCATTACCCTAATGATGTTTTTTTTTTTTTTTTTGTCATTTGGATAACCTTGTTGTAGGTAAACCAAATCGGCACAGTGACTGAATCCATTCAAGTCGTGCTTGACTCAAAAGCTGTAGGTTGGGGCATAATGGTCGGCCACCGCTGTGGTGAAACCGAGGACAACTTTATCGCTGATCTATTCGTGGGTTTGGTTAGCGGACAAGTTCGATTTCACATCCACGACTTGCCATGAATCTTTTCTGATACCACGGAACTAACACAAGATGTTTCATGTTTTGTTTTCAGATCAAGACAGCAGCTCCTTGCGGAAGTGAACGGTTGGCAAAGCATAACAAGGTAACTGAGTGTCACTCTTAATTTTATAGACATTTTTGTTTGTCTCTCTCTCTCTCTCTCTCTCTCTCTCTCTCTCTCTCTCTCTCTCTCTCTCTCTCTCTCTCTCTCTCTCTCCCCTTGATATATCTATTGTCTTAGTCAAAGTAGATTCAGATTTATTAACGATAAGTACTTTGGGTTGCCCTAAACTTATACTAGAACTTCTTAGGATGTATTCGAAGTGTTATAGGTGCTTCTGCACTGCACATCCGCAGCAGCCTGTCTATTATGTTTATTTTCATCTGAGCCGTGTTTGAAAATGCTCATGTACAACTGTGGTTGCTGATCATTGCAGCTCTTATGCATTGAAGAGGAAGTTGGAAACATTCGTTACGCAGGTGAAGCTTTTAGATCACCCTAGAGATGACCTTGTATTGTACCTTTCATACACGTAATAACGTGGCATGGTACCAAAATTTGCAGTCATCAAAAATTGACAAGCTCCAGAGTAAGTCAAGTTGCAGCTACATTTAGAGAAGTTTTGGCGGATTCAATCAGGATGCTTGTGATCAAGAGCTCATAGTGGAGACGAATCACCTTGAGTTTCTGTTGGAATAAATCTTTGTCCTCGAACAAACCTCGTGGTTCTGTATTTGGTTTTATATGAAATTGGAGTGACCATAAGATGGTTCCAAACATGAAATACTAACTGTTGCAACATTTGAATGCCCTTTTCTTGAGCCAAGGCGTTATTCTAATTGCTTGTTTGCACGAACCTTTCTGGGGGCTCTTTATAGGAGCGCGATAATTAACATCTGAACACACTCAACTACCTCATATGCACAAAGCTGTCAGAAATACCAGCTAGAGCTTTATGAGGAACACAACCTATGGCATTGTATAAGAAAAAACTGACTAAATAAATTAGAGAATGTTCACACCTTCCTGCAAAGGATCAGTTGGAGCATGGTGATGCAATTGCTCCAGATCAAACGCAACCTCAAATTTTTGAACCCAGTCCATGAACCATAGTGTTAGGTGAATTCGGCAGGACGAATCTAACTTTGAGGATGCAAAAGTTGGTCATTCAGTAAGATTATCAACCCACTCTTGAGCTGTATAATTATCTCATATAGTACGAGGTACACAACATTGCGCTTACTGCGCTTACTCGCCATGGCTCGTGAGTATTTCAGCCATCTGCTCTAAGAACCGACTGCAAGAAGCAAATTACATATGCGGCTTATATTGACCAGCCAATAGAATTTCCCAGTAACTACAGTCTCGGCATTAGCTATTCTCTATTCACCTCCAAAATTATCGGCATTGGCTCAACAAAACGACATGGAGTTGGAGAAACGCTATAAATACCTGTCCTAGAGAAAATGCGTGTGAAAAAGAAGAAAAAAAATCTAAGACAATGCTCCAAAGGGTTGACTTCACGCAACTCGCATCACAGTCTCAATTTGGTCCTCCACGCCTCCAATGACAATCTTAGGTTGTGGATTATCTAGCCCTCAATCCCGCTGGCCCGATGTAAAGTACAACCAGCTGTCCCAAAAGCTTGCAATTGAGGTTTTGACATAGTAAGGAAGCTTCCCGATCACCTTCCATTTCTGCCACAAAGCATCACAGTCCACAAATGTATCACCATACAAGTGCAAAAGTAATGGAACATTAAGTGCCGCATTAGAATAGACAAAGCTAAGGATCTTTGATACGTAGCGCTATCACCTATGGAACATATAGACTAATCGCGAGCAAATCGGAGAGGGATGGAACCTGGGGCACTCGATAGTTCCTTGCACAGGACCGACTTAGCACAAACAAGTATTCCTGAGATATGACAAATCAAAACATAATGACCACATTTGAAGTAACAAATTATCCACAAGAAGAATTATAAGATGAGAAGAGAATACCACAAGTAGGTACAATGATAAGCAATGTTGTTTAAATCAGGTGATAATCAAGCCAAGACACTTCCAAAAAGATATCATAAGACAATAGCATTCTTGTAAATGATCTAGAGATAAAAATAGAGATTTTTTAGACATAAGCTTTTTAGGCCCTCAAAATCCGCCCTTTGGGAACAATCCATGTGTGTGATAAAAAGCTCACGAACAACAATGGCAGAAGATAATCGCAATATTCACTTTTCATATTCATAGATGGAGACTCTAGTCATCAAATTATAGCAGCAAACCTGTGCAAGCTGTCAATACTGATCAATATAATCACCAAGGAGAAGTCATCCCAGACAAGTACACAATTAGGGATCAGGTATGCTTGTCATCCACATCATTTATTTCGACCAACTACACATTGATGATTTGCTCGCCCTTCCGTGCCCCATAATGGAGATTTCGGCACTAATACATATCAATATACCCTTAATGATGAGGAAGGACAGTAACATCCGCACTTCCAGTTAATAATTAAACTTAATGACAGAGAACTTGAGCCCTGAGGCCCTGGCATACCCTGTAATATACTCTACAGAGAGCTGATGAAATATGCCTTTTGACCATGGAAATCTCCTCTTACCAACGACAAAACAAAATCACCTCATAGCATCCAAGCCGCCTATGCACGTAAGGCACACAAGCACATTTGACTAGGGTACGGAACCAAACAAGAACGAGCCTCTGTAGCTAAGAAAGAACAAATCAGCTAGAAACAAAAAACCTAACCACGATCCCAATCGTCCTAACTCCACGTCCATGAGACCGCGGCACCAAAACGAAACTAATCCTCTATCAGATTGCTAAGGCCTCGGTCTTTTCCAAGAAAAAGAAAAGCTAGGACCTATAATCCAAAACTGAAGACAGATGCATTGAAAAACCTCAAAAGAGCTTAAAATTAAACTTATCGAACCGGAAGCCATGAGGACGCTGCATAATCAGAAAGATATCAAAAGCTGATGAAATATGCCTCCTGACCGAAATTCCCTACCAGTGACAAACCAAATTCACCTCATAGCATCCGATGTAGCAGCGAAGAGGACCTAGATCACACCACCATGGAAGAAACGGATACAAGAATCCACAATCCGAAGCTAAGAAAGAACAAATTCCAGAAACAAAAAACGAACTGCTTCAATCGTCCTAACTCCATTCCATGGAACTTCAGCGAGGGAGAGAGTGAGTTTGACTGGTGGTGGTGGTGGAGATTGCAAACGAGCTTGGGACCAGCTACTCTTGGGCGGGCGGAGGCGACGGCAAAGGTCTGGACCGACGGGCGGGCGGAGGTCGGGACCGGCGGGCGGGGGCGGAGGCGACGGCGGAGGTCGGAGCTCGAAAGCCAGCTGCTCTTCGGCGGGCGGAGGCGACGACAGAGGTCGGAGCTCGAGACCCAGCTGCTCTTCGGCGGGCGGACGCGACGAAGGAGGTCGGGACCGGCTTGCTCTTGGGCGGGCGGAGGTCGGAGGCGACGGCAGTCAGAGCTCGGGACGCAGCTGCGACGGCGGTGATCGTGACCGGCGGGTGGAGGCGGAGGCGACGGCGGAGGTCGGGACCGGCGGGCGGGCGAATCGCTCTCGGGCGGGAACGATATTTGGAAAAACGGAGAGAGAATATGGGGGCTTCCTTTGTGAGTTTCTCTGAGAAGGGCTGAGGAGATAGAGAAGGAGAGAGAAGGAGGAGGCCCCACATTAATGAAAGAGAGAGAGGGGAGAGGCTGACGAAGGGGCGTAGGTCCTTAGCGTGCAGGGGAGGATGCAGGGCCAAAGGAGAAAGGAAATCAATTTTTTGTTGAAAAAGAAAAAAGGGGTCCCCGCCCGCCGGTCCCACCCGCGCCACGTGGACCGCGTGGCGCCTCGTGAGTGGTCTGGGACCACGCCTACACGGAGCGCCGGGACCACCTAATATTTGCTCACGCCGCCCACCAGGAGGTCAAGCTTTTCTTCTATTTGCACTCACACCTTTTGAAAAGAGCCGCCAAATGATGATGGGACCAGACAGGTGCAGGTAGCTTTGACCGCCGTATCCACCGTTGAAACGAAAGCCGGAGGCGAAGCCATGGCATCGATGGTTGTGGTCTGAGAAAGCGGCAACCGTCCTAGAAATATGCGCAAGTTGAATTTTCTATAGAGGGCCAGCTAGCATACCCAATTATTTCTCTTAAATAGACCGCCATTATCTCAAGTTACCTAGAATTAAAATAAAGTGGGAGTCCACATCCATGAAGATGGATGAAAGAAAGACTTGGTAGTTGCTGAATTTGCAACCCACGAACAATTTTACCCCAAGTGGAACCTAATATTTAAGTTACATTCCTATCGGACCGTTTGACATCAAAGCAGCTTCTGATGTGAATTTGAAGCCAAATTCTTTTCTTATTTTATCCTCAAGGGATATGGGAGAATTGACATTTCATACTCACGCCACAGCAATAGTCAAAGTCGATGCAGGCAACTCTCATGTGATGAAGACCCTGGCTGAGATGACATGGCAGTGGTTTCAGAGTCAAAAATAAAAAATAAGAAAACTACCGAAAACCACGGTGAGTTTTCAAATCAACGCCACTTTCCATTCTCTATAGTGTTCAGATACTACGTTACCACCTCAAAATAATCATTTATTTTTTGACAAAATTTTTTTTATTTACCAAGTTATCATTTTCCTCCCTAAAATACCGCAGTAATCTTCCGAAACCTATCCTTCCACTAAATAAACTCAACATCTACTTTTCAAACCTTTAACCAACAGTCGTCGCCGGACAGCCGTCCTCATGGCCGCCATCATTGTCGCCGTTCCACTGCTGCCCCATTGAGAAGCTTTCCAGAGGGGGAAGAGTTTGGGGCGCAAGCTCGGATAAGGGTGGCAGCTCCTCAAGAACGGGGGCCAACGCGTCCAACGATGGTCAGTGGTGGTGGGTGGAGGAGGCTAGGGGCTAAGGCTTACAATGGGCTGGAGAGTTAAAAATAAGGGTTTGTCTTGGATTGTTTTTTTTTTTTTTTGGGGACAATGACATAAATAGTTCATGAATTTTGATTCAATGTGTAATGTGATTCCTCAACTTTAAATTTGTTCAATGTGATTTCTAAACTTTAGATTAATGTGCAATGTTATTTTTGAACTTTTAATTTGTTTAACGTGATCTATGGACTTTTAGTACGTGTTTAATTTAGTTCTTGGATTGTAGGAAAATGTTCAATATTATCATTCTATTAATTTAAGTTCAGGGACAAATATTGAACATTTTCATACAGTTTAGGGACTAAATTGAACTTGTATCAACAGTCCAGGGATCACATTGAACAAATTAAAAGTTTAGGGACTACATTGCACATTGAGCTAAAGTTCAAGAACTACATTGAACAAATTTAAAGTTCAAGGACTACATTGCACAGTGAGCCAAAGTTCATGGACCATTTGTGTTATTTACCTTTATTTTATAAGTAAAAAGGGTGGAGATGAACAACTAGCGCTAGCAACATCTTCTAGGCATTATCGTAAGTCCATACCCACTATCGTAATGTTTCATTTGAGGAAAATCTACTTCGCACCGCCCATGACTCGAAGGTCTCCAGTTTGCGAACCCGTTACCGTAACCACACCAATAAAATGATAGCAGTTAGGAAATCTCTTCACACGAAATACATCACAACTAAGTAGCATAGGCAAGTTGTTCAGAAGTTCATTCACGATATGAATCAGATTCATGAACTCATGAATGGCAAGGCAAGTGACCCCGTTACCACTAGGCCAATCACGTTGGTGAAGGCTTGTGCTGGGTGAGTTGAAGCAAGGTTGGTTTTCAATGGAGGGCAATTTGGTCATGACATTTTGTTAGAGGATACAAAATGATATTTTAAAAAAGTAGAGGATTATAGGTGGCATTGAGGCCAAATGTGAAAAAAGAACATGAAACTAGTTAAACCGGTCCCATGTGCTTTTTTCGGTCAAATTAATTGTCGTGGACAAAATGACCCTGCAGAAGCTAACATTGGAACCTTGTTGGTCAATTCTCAAAGATGTCACGATCTCCGTCATTTTATTCCTTCGTTCACAACCTTGGACTATATATCCCTATGTCATTTTTGTCTAGGCTTGCGGCCTACATGCGCCGCACGATTTTGGGTTAGCTAGGATTGGGATGCAACTATTTTTGATTAGCCTAATATATTCAATTGGTTGGAAGCAAAGTTGAGACCCTGTCTCAGAACACGTGGAATTGGTTTAACGAATAAGGAACGATTTATATGTGTAGATCAAATGTACAACACAAATTCAATACACTGCACCATAAAATGTTAATAAGTCTATGTTTGGGCAAACCAACCAAAATCCCGATGAGGGATCCAAAGGAAGGTTTTTCTCTTTCACCCTAGTTAAAGAGTTTTGTTTAGCTTTTGCTTTTTGGTACACTTTAATGTGGTGTGTTGCTGAAACAATTGTTCAAATTAACATTTATCATGGTCCAAAGTGAAGATAGAATTGGATCAAAGACAAGGAGGGTGGCCAAGGATGCCACCCCATACCAGGGGAAAAATTGTCCAAAAAGTTCTCAACTTATTACACTTTTATCAATTTAGCCATAAATTTTTTAATTGTATCAATTGAATCTCAATCTTTTCACATTTTGTCAATTGAGTCCATCCAACCAATTTTGGGCAAAATCACTGATGTGGACGTCGATCATCTTACATGACACGACCAGTAGTGAAGTGGATAATTTTTAATAATATTTTATTATTTTTTCAAATTTTTTATTTTTCCCTTTTTTGTTTTCTTCTCTTCTCCTTATTTACTTTTTTTTTTTTTTTTTCCTTTTCACTTCTTTTTTTTTTTTTCTTTGTGGGCCTCCCCGCCGGCCTCATACGAGGGCCGCCCTCGCCAGGGATTGGTGAGGGCAGCCCTCACCTAAGGTCAGTGACCTCCGCCAACCATCAATGAAGCCTGGCAATGGCTGGCAGAAGGAATAAAGAAAAAAAGAAAAAAAAGAAAGAAGAGAAAAGGAAAAACAAAAGGAAAAAAGTAAAGAAGGAAAAGAGAAGAAAAGAAAAAAAAGGGAAAAATTAATAAAGAAATTCGAAAAAATTATTACAACATTATTAAAAATTGTTCACTTCAGTGCTGGTCGTGTCATGTAGGACGGCTAACGTCCACGTTAGTGATTTCCTGCCAAAATTGGCCGGATGATCTCAATTAGCAAAACGCGAAAATGTTTAAGAATGAATTGGCACAATTAAAAGGTTTACGACTGAATTAGCAAGAGTGCAATGAGTTTATGATTTTTTGGACAATTTTTCCACATACTATGCATATATGTGTATGGCAAAATGCGATAACAGAATTAACTTAAAAACATGTAATAAGAAGTGACAAAGCAAAGGTGGCCAATCTCGGCCGCGGACCTATGCTCACATAAGGTTGAGTGGCCAAATTGACATTCACGTCGGCATTGAAGAGTAGAACTGGCATGTGCTGACACTGTTACATTGCCGAACCTGATGACTAATGACCGCTTAGACTTTCCACTAGCATGTGCGGTTCTTACTTGTACGAGGATCTTACCATTTTATAAATGCGAAATGCTTATACTCGTTGGCGGCCAAACAACTTCAAAACGTCACGCGATATGCAAAAATTTGGGTCATTCATCTTTCATTTATAATTCTTCTAGATTTTTTGGGCTGATGCAACGTGGGTAATTAATGGCGGCTTCGAAGAACAGAGAAGCGTCCGAGATCGTAGCAGTTGGAAACCCCCCTTTTTCTTTTAGTCTTACGTGGCATTATGTCCTTGTAATCGACAAAACAAAAAAAATAATAATCGTGTGGCAAAACAACCACCAAAAGTTTAATATATGACTCCAAAGCTCGCATACATCATTAAATGAGATAAGCCCCACATAAAACTCACATGGTCTAACGATGAACGTGAGCTTCACACTCATGATTCCGATGGATACTTGTTCCACGACTATTACTGCACATAAAAAAGATTACTGCACACTCAAAAGAGGTGAGGGCAGAACTCACGCTAGAGTGAGATCACAAGAATTAAGTTTCCAATGAAGGAACATAAGAGAACTTGCCAACTGTGACTAGTTTAAGCTTGTGCCTAGCAAAAGCACCAAAGCCTTCCTCAAGAAATTGTTAACAATTGTAAGCATACACCTGACACTTCTCTTTGAAAGAAATTATGAAAGCCTGCACACATTTAAGTGATTTAGCTCTGCGATATCAGTGGGTTCCTTTGACAGATGTACTAAATTGTATTTCTCACTATTTCTTTGAGTCCATACCTGCGTACATCTAGTGTATTTGTAACAAAACCAAACAGTAAATTCCTTTCACTTAAATTTTTCTAATCTCTTTGGGATTTTGCGCCCAAATCTCATATGTCAGAATTTCATTATCTCTCAACTTAAGGTGTCAGACATCATAATAGCGAATGGTCACCGTCTCCCATGGGAGTTGATAAGCCTATTGTGCTTTTATCGATCTTGTTATTACCAAAATGGCTCGAACAATCTTCAAAATCTCTACTCCTAAAGTATGTGAATAGCCAGCTAAATGAAGCACACCCGAGGAAATTAGATTTTCGTCAACTCTGAAATGTGGCCACACTAGTTATCATCTTTAACATGCCTACACGCATTTTGATTTTATTTCCCTTAAACAGACTTCCTTAATTTCAAGTTACTTAAAACTATGGTATATAGACATGATTTTTGCTGAATATGAAACCCACGAACAATTTTTCCCCCAAGTGGCTTCTCAAGTTACATTCTTATCAGACAGTTTGACATAAAAGCAATTTCTCAGGCCAACTCGAGGACAAATTTTCACTCTCATATCCTTTGATGGATATTGGAGAACTGACATTTGATAACTCACGCCACAGGGGAAGTCAACTCGCCAGAAGTCAAGTCGCTGCAGTGGCAAGGCATCTCTCTCGTGATGTAAACCGTGACTCAAATGAAAGGGTCGCATGGCTATGTCGTGATGTAAACCGTGACTAAAATGAAAGGGTCGCATGCCTCTCTCGTGACGCAAACCATGACTCAAATAAAAGGGTCGCCGACTTTAGGGTAAAATATAAAAATAAATAAAGAATATCAGAAACCATCGTGACTTTTCGTCTTAATACCACTTTCCATTTTTCTATTTTCAAAGTACATCTTTGCATTCTTGCTCTTTTGTTTGGACACGTCCTACCACCTCAAAATAAACATTTATTCACCCAATTGCCATTTTCCTCCCTAATAAACCCGTCATCTTCTGAAATCCTTTTATCCACTTAGAATGTTATAGACACCTTTCCAAAATTTTCCAATGATTGTGACCATCATCATTGCCAATATCTGTCTAGCGCCACTCATCGGGCTCGTCACTGCAGACCTATCAATAAGATTGCTAGTTAACCTCCCCTCACGAGATATCAACAACTAGGCAATACAATAGAGCCGTTTAGAGATTCACTCATGGCATGAATCGGACTCATGGACCTTACGAAAGACAGGTGACTCATTTACCAATAGGCACACCTTGGTGAGGAACTGGAGTAAGGTTGTCATTTTTCAATGAAGGGCAAACTAGGCATTTTATCAATGGGATTTTGTCGGTGGATGGATAGTGGGATTAATTAAAATAGAGTATTAAAAGTGGCATTGGGCCCAGTGCTTGGTATTTTCCAAAAAAATAAAAAAGAACACGAAATCACCCATTCTTCGAAGCTAACATTTGAACCCTGTTGGTCAATTCTCGAAGATGTCATGATCTCCGTCATTTTCCTCCTTCATTCAGAACCTTGGAGGATAAATCCTTATGTCATTTTTGTCGAGGCTTTATCGTCTAAATACGCCGCACGACTTTAGGTCAGCTAGAACTGGAAGCAAAGTTGAGATCGTATCCCTGAATTAAACCTATGAAGTTGGTTTAGTGGATAAGGAGCGGAGTTATATGTGTAGGTTAAACGCACAACACAAATTCAATTCGCTGCATTATGAAATGCGAATATCTCCATGTTTGGGCAAATAACTCGATCCTCAATTTTATGTGATTTATGAGATTACTTAAAAATTTCATGAGAGAGGTTCATAAATTTTAACTTAATCTTATCCTACCCAAAAAATATAGTTAAAAGAGGGTAGACGACTGCTTAAATGGAACGACAGGTTTGTTTTCCCAATGCATATTGATCCCGTTGACCATCACAAAGATGTGTCAACTTTGCCATGTGGTGCTTTTATACGGCAGTTTTCTTAATTTATTAGGTTCGCACAAGGCGTTTTAGAGACGGAAAAATTCTCAAAAAGTATTTTAAAGTCACACAAGGACGAATTTGTAAAAAAAAAAAAAGTATTCGCACAAGAATGAAAAACAGACACATGAGTGGGTGATTCGACGATAGATTTAGCCACCAACTGTTTTCAACCATTCGAAATATTCAAAAAATTATTTTTTTTAAAAAAAATTAATTATATTTTTTATATTTTTTCTAAAATTAGGAAGAAGCTTAGAAACTAAATGTTGAGTAGTTTTTCTTAAAAATGTTTGAAAATCTTTGATAAAAATTGTGCTCTAATTAAACAAGGCCCCTAGGGCTTCACTATAGAGTTTTGAATGTTCTTAAAGACAAATATTAGGCCGTTGTTTGCACATTTCCATTTTGATTACTACTTGATTACTATAGAGTTTTGAATGTTCTTAGAGACAAATATTAGGCCGTTGTTTGCACATTTCCATTTTGATTACTACATGATTACGTACTTTTCATTTATTGGTTCTTGCTTTCCTTAGCTTGGTTAGGGATAGAATTTTAGGATTCACAATTGGTAAGATTGCTACATGAACACATTAGGTAGTGATTGAATAAGGTTAGATACCGAAAAAGCACTAGTTAGTTAATTAGTATGCTCAAGTCCCCGAACCCATTGGATCTTTAGTTCGTCAAAGTAAAGCAATTCTCCCACCTTTACTTGGGTATCTAATCGACCTATCAAAAACTAATTAGTGGTTACTCCTAATTGAAATTAATTTGCATGTTAATAACTTAAACCTAAGTCGCGAATTGATATGGGCTTGAGAGAGCCCGAGCTAGTTTTAACTTAATAATCCATTAGTCAAACCCCCTAGATAGCGAGACCGGTTTAGGGAGGTGGTGACACAAGTGTACAATTTGGTTGGAATAAATAGTATCACTATATCGTTTCAATTTCTTATTTCAAATGTTTTGTCGACCAATGCATAAAATGTTTACATGCACATTTATATCAATTTGTGTTCGCACAAGTTAAAGAATTTTATCAAGCATTTGCTTTTGGTACACTTTAACGCGATATCTTGTTGAAATCATCAATCAGATTAACATTTACCTTGCACATTTGGATCAAAGAAACGGAGGGTGCCCAAGAACGCTACCCCATACTATGCATATCGGCCACGGACTTATGCTCAACTGATGACCGCTCAAGCTTTCTACTAGAATCTATAGATCATCTCCATTTTCCTAATCCCCTCAAAGGCTACAAAATGATGCGGTTCTTCCCTGTATAACGATCTTATTCATCTTCTTTCTTCCTTCCTTATAGTATCATCATCTAAATGCAAACATGTGTGTATTTGGTGGCGGCCAAAAAACATCAAGACGTCACAATATGCCAAAACTTGTGTCATTCATTTTTCATTTAAGATTTCTATAATATTTTCGGGTTGATACAACGTGAGTAATTGGAGGCGGCGTCGAAGAACGAAGAAGCATCCGAGACCGTGGCAGTTGTGAACCCTCGTTTTCTCTTGGTCCTACGCGGCGTAATGTTCTTGTCATGAGCACAGCGACAAAGATAAGATAATTGTCTGGAGCAAGCTCCGAGCCTCTAGAAAAAGCAGACATTTCAAAGAATTACACCAATTTTGACTCTTGCCCACTTCTTCCCTTGGCAACCAATCCCAAACCCGCGCCTTTTCGTGGCCCACCGCGCAAGTGGTTTTGTGATTGCCCAATCGGAAGCTCCCGCGTGTCAAAGAGCACGAGCTAAATCAGTCAAACCATTCCTCACGTGCACATGTTTTCTTTCTCCTTTTTATACAGAAAAATGCACCTGAACTTCCTTTCTCGTCCGCGCTCAAGTTGGGGGATGTTTCTTGTGAGCATGACTAACTACCAAACGTTATTGCTTGATGAATATTTTAATGGGATGATCCAAAATTAGTCAAGTCAAATGTTTTTGAGTCCACGTTCTCAACTGGAAATTTGGCCTATAAATACCCCAAGCACGCTTCGCACCCTCCACCATCACATTCTTTCCGCAAGATAAACTCAGAACACGCAAAAGCAGAGAAAACTCGCCACGCAAATTCCCTCCACACCCCGATTCATCTAAGTCATCAATGACATACTCCTGTTCACCAACGATGAAAAGAAGCAGAGATGACTATGAAAGGATGAGCTTGGACATGGCGAAATGCCTGATGCTTCTCTCCCACGGGATCAACACAAACCCTAAAACAGCCGCTGTGCATCACAATGAGGACAGCTTCGAGTGCAAGACGTGCAACCGCCGGTTCTCATCATTCCAGGCACTTGGCGGCCACCGGGCGAGCCACAAGAAGCCAAAGCTGCCGGAGACGAAGCCCGAAGACATCACCAAGTTGGCTTTGGGCTCAACGGCAAAGACCAAGATGCATGAGTGCTCGATATGTGGGCTGAAGTTCGCGTTGGGGCAAGCCTTGGGAGGCCACATGAGGAGGCATAGGGCTGAGTCGATGAGCGGGAACATGATGAAGATGGACGAATTTTTTGCGATTGATTCGACAGTCCCAGTTTTGCAGAGGTCGAATAGCAGCAATAAGAGGGTTATGTGCGTGGACTTGAACTTGACTCCTCTAGAGAATGACCTCAAGTTCTTGTTGGGCAAGATGGCTCCGAAGATAGATCCCTTGCTCTTTTAATTATGATTCCTTGTGCTTTCGTTGTCTTCGCGAGGAGTTTTACTGAGGTTGATTGTTTATTCATCCATTTGTTGTACAAAAAGAAAGTCCTATTTGGACCGACTGAGTTTAGGGGCTTTTGTAAATCATCCAAAAATGCGAGTTCAATAATTTATTTTTATCTCTTTTTCCTTTTTTCTTCCATTTGTGAAAGAGATCATCTGTTGGCAAAATCATGTTGAATAAAACTAGATAGGAAGACAGCATGGTGTACAATATTAGCTATAAAAGATGGTGTGGCGATTCTGGATGCTTGCATTTGTTTCATTATCCACTTTAAGTGACTTTTTCTTAGACGCCTTTTTTAAACTTAAGTCATTCAAACTTAAGACCTTTAACTTTAATAGCATATGAGAGCCAAGTGCATAATCTTCTATAATACAGTAAACTATTAGGCGGAGAGAGATTACATATACAACTTCCGTTCTTTGCTTCCCTAATAGAATAATTTTCCACAAGCTTGAGTTTCGGGTCAAAATTCAATGTATCCGGGAGGAGGAATTTTATAATGTTGAAGGACTAATATGCAAAAAGGCCTGATATTGTAGTCTATTTCTAAAAGTAGACTCGCCTTTTTTATTATATCTCAAAATGACCTCACTTAAATAATTTTTATCAATATAGTGAATTATTTGTTGCCCTTCTCCTTTGTCAATTAAACGCAAAAACTTCAAGAAAACGATGTAGTTTGTGGCTTTCCCTCCGCACAAGAAATCGTTTCACTGCTGCACTTTTAACTTTATTGTTCATAAAGGAACCGCACCTTTTCGGAGTTCAAGTTCAAAAGAGCATCGTTTTCTCTGCTGAGATCTCATGCAAATCTTTTTGTCGCTGGTCGACGTGAAACCACAATTATATTGTTGACCTTTGACGAGCTTCAAGCTAGGAGGGCAATCAATTTAGAACTTGCTTTCCTATAAGACAACTTGCTTTAAAGTTCCTGAATAGGATAAGGTCACATGCTTATCATACCTTCTCATCTTCCAGCTTTTAATTTGACCAGAATTAAAAACCTCCCAGTTTGATTTAAATCTTTTTAACACTTCTGAAGTTCTGTATCCCCGAATAAGTTTCCCTGCAGAATAGAATCAGTTAACCAATTAATATCAAGAGTTTGTCAATCCAAAAGTGTGCCTGGCGTTGGCAAAACAAAGTGAAGAATATGTACTTTTACGATCGATGTTTCTTCTATTATTTTTCAACATATGATGGGCTTGGTATATTGAAAGAATAAGAAACTTGGATCACCTCAGGAGATTCATAGCTTTAGAAGTTCACAAAAATTCGTGCCGAACAGGAATTTTTAAATTATTGAACCTTTTGATTCCTCCAAATCATTTTATGATTGTCATTTACCGCTTTCCTCGTAAATCATCAAATAGTTGGTAATGCAAAAGTAGTTGGTAACTGGATCAGAGAAAAGTTGGTAAGTCATACAAATAATAGTTGCTAAACTTCATATAATAGTTGGTAAACAAAATATAAGCTGTTCATAAGAAAGGAAAATAAAATTTGGTAAAAAAAAATAAGAGAAGTTGATCAAACAAAAGATTATCAAACTAAATTCCAAATCCAAATTAGTCGGTGAGTACAACTAGTCAACAAGGTGATTAGTTTTAGCCGACGGAAAAAATGAAGGGAAAACTGAGTCCCATAACATGAGATAATGGATCTTAAAAGCCACCATTGATAGGAGTCGAGAAACGTGAGTGGAACTAGGGGTGAGCAAGATGGACCGCCCAATTCGGAATTGGACTAGACCGACCGGTGTGGTCCGGTTCTCTGGAATATCGGTTCGGTTCCCGATTCCTAAAAGTGGAACCGGTTTCCGGTAATTCGATTCCCGGTTCTAGAGTGGGAACCAGACTGCACTGAACCAATAAATTTATATTTTTTTTTTTTATATATAATATTTAATATATATATGAAAAATATTTAATATTGGTCCCATTGGAACCATTTTTTCAATTTTTTCATATATTATATATTTGCCAATTTTTTCCATGGTCTTACGGGATCAAATCAGAACTACAAAGGAGAGAACGGAACAATTGGTTCCCGATTCACAAATAATATTTAATATTGGTCTCATTGGAACGGTTCGGTCCGGTCCACGATCCTAAGACTAGCCAGTTCGATCCCTGGTCCTAGAAACTAGGAACCGGTCCTTTCGGTTCGGTTCCCGGTTATTGGATTTGACCGGACCAGACTGGGAACCGCTCACCCCTAGGTGGAACGAGGGGCTTCAATAATAATTGATTATGCTAGGCATGAAAGAGTGGTTAGAAATAATCGTTGAGTAGTGAAGTCGTTTGATTGTTTGTAAAGACAAGTTGGTGAATTCTAAGAGCCATGTAGGATGTACTTGATTTCTTCGTAACCGTTGTTAACTATCAGTCATAGGTATAGTTGCTTGAATTGTAGTTTGTGCAAATGATCACCAATCAATCAACGAACACTGGTTGTTCAACTTGACTCTCAATTTATCTTTACATTTCTGTACCACTTTACATAATTGGACACAATTATCTCTAGTCTTAGTACTTTTAATTATCTTGTCGATTATACTTCCCCTCCAAGAATTAGTAAAGGACCTATCACATCCTTTGTCTATCGATTCATCAATCCATATTCTGAAGGGTATTTCATCGATGCTTTTCTGCAAAACAAGTCCATACCTACACACATCTAGTTTCTCTATAACAAAACCACGTAATAAATTCTTCACATAAAATTTTCAAGTCTCTTTGGGATTTTCTGCCCATCTCATATGCCATAATTTCGATATCTCTTGACCTAAGGCATCCAATGGCACAATAGTGAAGGGTCAATGTCTCCCACGGGAGCTCATAAGTCCATTGTGCTTTATCCATCTAGTTTTTACCAAAACAGCTCAAACAACCTTCAAAATCTTATCTTCTAAATTATGATAATAGTCAGCTAAATCAAGTGCACCTAAGGAAATTAAATTCCTCTTGAACTCCAAAATATGCCCCACATTAGGTATCATCCCTAACACGCTTACACACATTTTGTTTTTAGGGATAAGTGCATTAAAAATCACAAAGCATTTGGTCATGAAAGTACAATTGAGTCCTAGAATTTTAAAAGCATAATGAAGTCTTAAAACTTCTTCATTGATGCAAATGAGTACATATGCTAGTTTCATCAAACTTAAGTGAAGGGAATTGAAGGGGGAGGCATGGGACATTGTGCTGGGGGAAGAGCCATGACATGGATCGCCGTGGTCAGTAGAAGGAGGCAGCGCCCGTGCAAGAAATATGCTCATGTTAAAGGTTAAATAGAGGGCCAGCTAGGCATACCTAATTATTTCCCTTAAATAGACTGCTATAATCTCAAGTTACTTAAAATTATAATGAAGTGGTAGTCCAAATCCATAACGATGGATGAAAGAGAGACTTGGTGGTTGCTGAATTTGGAACCAACGAGCAATTTGAACCCAAGCGAAACGTAATATTCAAGTTATATTTCTATTAGACAGCTTGACATAAAGCAATTTCTCAGGTCAACTTGAAGCCAAATTTTTCTCTAATTTTATCCTCTATGGATATTGAAGGATTGACATATGATAACTCAGCCGGCTGGAAAAGTAAAGTCGCCATAGTGGCAAGGCAGCCCTCTCGTGATGTAAACGTGGCGAAAATGAAATGGCAGAAGAATTTAGGGTCAACAATAGAATACGAAAATATACACCAGAAACCATCATCGAGTTTTCCATCAAAGTACCGCTTTTCATCCTCTATTTTCAAAAGTATATCTATAACATTCTCACTTTTTTTGTTTAGACACCATGTATCACTTCATAGTAAACATTTATTTACCGAGTTGCCATTTTTCTTCATAAAATACCCTTGTCCTCTTGCAAAACCCATCCTTCCATTTAGAAAACTCTAAACCCTCTTTCTAAACCTTCACCAACAGTTGTCGCCACCGTCATTTATCCCCCCCCCCTTCTCTCTCTCTCTCTCTCTCTCTCTCTCTCTACTGTAAGCTTTACCCTCTCTTTAATTGTGCTGACTGTGCTTTGTGTGTTTTCACTCTCAAATCCACTGTTGTGCATTAGTTTGCTGCTTGCTAGTTGGAGCTACATTGGCCTTGGAGGGACCCAATGACATTAGATCGAGGTCCCCTAGATCAAATGACCTTGAGTCGATGTGGTGCTGACCTTGATTTGAGGTGGCCCACAACCTCAGCGACCTTACTAAGGTCGTCGGACCTCTCGTTATAATATGAGAGAGAGAGAGAGAGGATAAACGAAGGAAGATAGGAGTGAATGACTATCGAGCAACCTCCTCAATTACCAGAATGTTTTGTTTGAGTAGGGTCTACTTCGCACCATCGATGACCCAAAGTTCCAAGGTTGAAGTCTTATTGGAAGAGGCATGTGGTAACTAGGCAATGTAGCCAAGAGGCTTGCTCACGACGTGAACCGGACCGGTGGAAAGCAAGGGTGGTGATTTTTTAATGGAGGGCAATCTGTTCATCTTGTTCATAAGATTTTGTCAGAGGATGCAAAGTGAGATTTTAAAAGTAGAGGATTAAAAGTAATATCGGGGTTAAATATGAGGAGGATGGTATTTTCCAAGAAAGTGAACATGAAACTAGTTAAATCTATCCCATGTGCTTTTTCAGTCAAATTAGTTTTAGTGGACAAAATGACCTTGTTGAAGCTAGAGTTTGAACCTTGTTGGTCAATTCATGAAGATGTCACGATCTCCGTCATTTTCACCTTCATTCATAATCTTGGACTATAAATCCTTATGTCATTTCTGCTTAACCAATTTAACAGGTTTAATCTTAAGACTCGGTCTCAAGCCAACAAATTTAATACATTAAACTAACAAAAAATAGTTGCATCCCAATTCTAGCTAACCCAAAATTGTGCGGCACATTTAGGTCATGCAGTCCACCAACCGACCACAATCAACATATAGCAGAGAAAAGTAACAAAGAAAAGTGAAGAATGCACCAAGATTTACGTGATTTGACCTAATTCAGTATATTCGTCCCTATGTAGAGCAACCATAAAAATTCCATATGGATCTACATAATCACACTGAAGATATTACCAATTTTATGTACTCACAATCTCTCGTAATAGTCTCACCAAGAAAATTCACATAGAGAATACTTGGCACTCTGTTAAAAGATCTATGCATTTTATTTAAGGTTCGGAAGCACTTAAGTGAGCGACTAATTAAGTGTGCGTAATTTTCCAATTTCACATTGAACCTTGTACGGCTATTCTCCCAAGGATGTAGTGTTGAAGGATCAAATGTTTCATTTATGTTTTATATAGTGATTGTTGGTCTTATTTTGGGAAATGGAAAAGTGCCAAAAAAGTCATAAACCTTTTGTGTTTGTGCCAATTTAATCATAAACCTTTTTTTTATGTCAATTCAGTCCTAAACCTTTTCTATTTGTGTCAATTTAGTCCTAAACATTTTTTTTGTATCAATTCGGTCATAAACATTTTTCTCTTTCGCAATCTGAACAAATGACCAGAATATCCTATGCCCGAGTTTGCATAGAGATTAAAGCCACTCAGCCTAGAATGGAGCTTGTCAAGTTCAGATGGGATGGGGAGATAAACTCGATAAATGTTGAATATGAGTGGAAACCGCTCTTATGCTCTTCATGCGGAATTTTCGGCCATAAACCGGGAACTAAGGGCTTTGATTGTGCCCCTCTGCAGTCCGAAACTCGTCCTCAGCCTGCCTCTCGCCCACAAGCAGCAAATGAGTGGACGATGGTTAGCAGGAAAAATGGCAAAGCTCCTACTGTTCTGCACTCAGATCAGCAACAACACACCTCGACGCATAACCTGAGTAGTAACATGGGCACAGAGGTCTCGTCCATCCCTTTAGTCAGGTCAGCTGCTTCTTTGCCGACTGCAATAGAGTCGGTGGCTGAACAAGATTCAGGCAGAACTGACCTGATCAGCTCCAAGAACCCTGGAACAGGACTGAGCATCCCTCCTTCTCGAGGTCCAGCAAGCGGTTTGGCCCAACAAACGATAGAATCCCCGTTCCGTGCTCAGCAGGGCCCAATATATCCAAAAATGCACCTGTCTTTCCCTTGGATACGAACTCAAGGGGGGTGGCTCCTCTGGCGCATGGACTGCAACCCGGCCATGATCAGGACACGCTAACGGTTCTTTTGAGTTTCCCGGAAGTGCATAATGCTGAGACACTCCCCTTGACAGCCTCCGATCCACAAGGAGGTCTTCAACAGCAAATAGAGGGCTTTCAGACTAATTCTCACACGTCCTCTGCAGCTTCTTCTAGTGCACGCGATGGGGGAAAGTTGTGACTCCGAAGAGCAAATCATGGGTGAACATACAGTTATTTCCCCTCCGACTACACGTTCGCGAGCATTAGCATCTTATACTATCGAAGAACCTGCCAAGACCTCCTTGGGGCCTGTTCCTAGTTTGAGTTGCCCCGAAATGACCACTGGACCGTCCTCCTCGATGAAGAATAAGAAGAGGAGATCCGGAGAGCTCGGAGATAACATCTCCTTTTCCTAAATGTTTTTTGGTATTTGGAATATAAGGGGACTAGTACATCCCCTAAGGCAAGCGGAAATTCGTACCTTCATCAGGGTCAATCGTTTCTTTTGTATCGGTATCATTGAAACTAAAGCTAAAGACTCGCTTTTTGCTGGGATTTCACAAGGCTTATGTAGCAACTGGCGTTGGATTTCTAATTACGACTCTTCTCCCCTGGGTAGGATTTGGTTTGGCTGGAACCCTGATGAGTTGGAAACTAGTCTTCTCTCCTCTTCTGACCAACTAATCCATATTCAACTCAGGCTCCTTCTTTTGAATAAACATTGCCTTTTTTCAATTGTGTATGGTGAGCACTCTTTTGTGAAACGGCGACCGTTATGGGCGAACCTTGTATCCCTCTCTTCTTCCGACTTACCTTGGATCGTTGCGGGGGACTTTAACGTAATCAAAGACCCATCTGATAGAGTGGGCAGCACTACTCCTTGGATCCCGGCCTTTGATGATTTTGGGGAGTATCTAAATCAGGCGGGGTTGGAAGATCTTCGTTATGTTGGGTGTAGATACACCTGGACCCATTCGTATGGAGAAAATCGGAAGCTCCACAAGATTGACCGAGTTCTTGTTAATGACATATGGATGCAACAGTTTTCATTCTCGGAAGCTAGGTTTCTTTCTCCTGGGATTTCAGATCATTCTCCCATGGTGGTAAAACTTCTATCACCACCTAATTCCAAGAAGCCGTTTAAGTTTTTCAACTTCTGGTCTTCCCACCCCATCTTCTTGGATCTTGTGAAGCAAGTTTGGGATACTCACATATCCGGTACACCTATGTATATCACTTGCTGCAAACTGCGATTACTTAAACAGAAGCTGAAACAACTTAACAGGTGTTCCTTCTCTGACATCTCTGTAAGAACCGACCAGCTTAGAACAGAGCTGTATACTATTCAAGCTGCCCTTGAGCTACAACCTTTTGATCAGAGTCTCCAAGACAGAGAAGTGGAGCTCTCACGATCCTTTTCCACTATGAGAATGCAGGAGGAATCCTTTTACAGGCAAAAGTCCCGTGTTCGTTGGCTCAAGGAAGGAGATCTAAACACGCAGTACTTTCACCATTTTGTTTTCAAAAGGCATGTAACTAACCGACTCCTTTCGGTTTCAACAGAAGATGGATCCTTAGTTACGGATCCTCAGGCGGTAAGGGTCCATATTGTCAACCACTTCCAGAAGTTGCTTAACGGTGATCCTGCTTCTATTAGGCCCTCTATTAGCGAGTTGAGTGCTGTCCTTGGGCGGACGCTTGATGAAGATCAGAGGAACATTCTATCACTTCCGGTCTCAGATGAGGAAATTCGTTCCACTCTTTTCTCCCTAGGCAAGGGTAAAGCTCCTGGACCGGATGGGTACAATGTGGAATTCTTTAAGTCTAGCTGGGAAATCATTGGACCCTCCACACTTGTGGCGGTAAGGGATTTCTTTGAATCAGGCTGTATGCTTAGAGAGATAAACAACACCATTCTGACTCTAGTTCCGAAAGTCCCAAATGCTTCAGCTATGTCGGAATTCCGTCCTATTGCGTGTTGTAATACTCTATACAAGTGTATCTCCAAGATATTGGCTAGGAGGATGGCGCGTGTCCTTCCAGCACTTATTGGCCTTAGCCAAACGGCGTTTGTTAAAGGACGAAGGATTAGTGACAATATCTTGATAGCCCAAGAGCTATTTGCGGATTTCCACCACCGGCCATACCTTCCTAAGTGTGCTATTAAAGTGGATTTCGTAAAGCATATGACACTATGGATTGGAACTTCTTAGAAAAAGCTCTAATAGCCTTCAACTTTCCTGCTTCCTTTATCAAGCTGGTGATGGCTTGTGTTTCGACAGCAAAATTTTCGGTCTCTATTAATGGGGAATTGCATGGCTATTTTGGGAGCTCTAGGGGCATTCGCCAAGGAGACCCTCTTTTCGCTTTACCTCTTTATTTTGGTTATGGAGATCTTTTGGGCATTCTAAAAGCTAAAACTAATATGCCCCACTTCCTTCGGTTTCAGCGATGCAAGAAGATCCGACTTTCACACCTCTTCTTTGCGGACGATGTCTCGCTTTTCTCGAAGGCCACCCGAGGTCGGGTTGAAATAGTAAAGGATTCTCTCCTCTTGTTCTCGATTGGTCGGCTTAAAGCCGAACAAGACGAAAAGTAACATTTTCATATCGGGAGGGACCCAAACGCTACATGACCAGCTTATCCAATGCCTTGGGTTCCAGAGGGGTACGTTGCCATTTCGGTATTTAGGAGTACCTATTATCTCAACTAGACTGCGTAAGGTGGACTGTAAAGCTTTAATTGATTCTATCATTGCTCGTGCTCGCTCCCTGGTTCCAACGCTTTCTTTCCTTTGCGGGTCGCCTCTGAATTTTATAAAGTCGGTTTTACATTCCATTCAAGTATCTTTGGGCCACTATTTTTCTCTACCCAAATCAATATTGCATACTATTGAGGCCATTCTACGTCAGTTCCTTTGGAAAGGTCCTGACCTTGGAGGTGGTGGAGCTAAAGTAGCGTGGAATGTTGTTTGCTTACCCAAAGAGGAAGGCGGTCTAGGCATCTGGAGACTTGTCGAATACAATAATGCTATGCTTCTAAAGCACATTTGGATTCTCTTTACTGACAAAGAGTCGTTGTGGTGTAAATGGGTGCATTCTATTTTCTTAAAGAAGACAAATTTCTGGGTTGTGTCCAAACCTACTTTTTGTTCCTGGACATGGAAGAAAATCCTTGATATGCGTGCTTCTGCTCATACTATGTTTCGATGGAACATTGGAAATGGACGTTCTGTCTCCTTCTGGTTTGACTCGTGGCACAATAGGGGGCCGCTTTACCTACTCTTTTCTAATGTTGAGATTTACCAGTTACGCATTCCTCGGGAGGCCACAAAGACGATCCTTACGTGAAGGTTCTTGGCAACCATCTAATACACTGGCCACTATCATGAACTGGTTGGATAGCCCTTCGTGTTTTTTGGATAGTACGTTGGACCACTTTGTATGGACACCTCATCCATCTAAAACTTTCTCTGTTAGTCGTGCTTGGAATCATATCTGAAGAAAATGGCATCATACCCGTGGCATTCCTTCATTTGGGACAAACACATAGTTCCACGGCATACATTTCTCCTATGGTTAATTTCTCTTAACCGGTTACCTACTCGGGTATTCCTACTACTGACATCACAGGATTGAAGATGCCAATGCGCTTTTACGTGGGTCTACTCCGGACTCGATCAACCATCTTTATTTTGAATGTGCCTCTACCAAGAGGCGGCTTCTCTTTGGGCGACAAAATGCAACCTACCTTGGCGTAACCGTCCCTGGCAAGAACACATTTTATGGGCGATGCAACTATGCGGCGGTTCCTCTTTTGTGCACCGCATATCTAGGTTTTCCTTTGGGGCGTTATGTCACATTATTTGGACCGAAAGGAACAATGCGATCTTCAGGAACAATAGCGTCTCTACCCCAGGCATGCGTAAGCATCTAATCAAAGCGGTCAAGGACAAGGCCTTCTCTATGGGGAGAGTTGAGGACACATATCGGAATCGCATTCTACAGAGAAAGTGGGACCTTCCGCTTTCCATCTTTGGTTAGTGCTCCCACATGTTCCGGTGTTTTTTCAGCGGATATTCGGAGGAGATTGGGCGCGCCCTCCTACCTGCAGCTACTTCGGTTATAGTAGTCTTTTCTTTCTCTTTTCCATGTTCTTAGCCGACTCTCGGCTTGTTGTATAGCTCCTGCCGAACCCTCTTGACCCTGTCCGGACTTTTTATGTCCTAATATGGTCATGACTTGGTTTGGGCTTAGGTTGTTCTTGGTGTTTTGAAAAGTTATACATATTCTTACCTTACCAAAAAAAAAAAAAAACATTTTTCTCTTTGTACCAATTCACTCCTTTCGGCCAATTTTGATTGGATTTTGCTGACGTGGACGTCGGTGACCAGCAGCCGATCATCGGTACTGACATAGTTAACTTTTAATAATATTTTAATATTTTTTAAATATTTATTTATTTATTTCTTTTCTCTCCCCTCCCTCCCCTCCTTCCTCGCCCGGACCGGACCGCTAGATGTGACCCGGACCGGAAGCGGCCGGCTAGAGCAAGGCTCACCCCCTTGCGAAGGAGAGCCTCACCCGGAGCCCTGGACCTCACTAGATTTGGTAAGGTTGTGCCTTGCCCAGCCACCGGCGAGGTTGACCTCGCCGAGGGCGAGCCTCCAACCTCCGGCTAGGGTGTGCAAAAACCCGGTACCATAACCCGCCCGGGACCGCCCGGAACCCGGGGGACGGTGGGTTCTAAGGGTTTGGTCCGGTTCGGTTCAATTTTGGAACGGTGAGAGATCGGTTCACCGGTGTGGAACCGCCCAGCCGCCCCGGACCGGTATAATATATATAATATAATATTTTTAATTTTTAATTTAAAAATTCAAAACCCTAAATCAAGATACTCTCCCACAAGTTGTGAGAGTGCTCGCGTCTAGTTCTAGTTCGGGGTTCTGATCTTATTATTGAAAGTGCTCGTCCCACTCACTACTAGCCTTTTGCTTGGCCGCCACTCGGCGCGCTCGGTCGATCCGAACCCATTGGGTCGGTTGGTCCAAGTTAAACCTGGTACAAAAAAATTATCGATTGGTCCGGGTTGACTCGGACCGGACCCGAATCCATTGGGTCGGTCCGGTCCTCGGTCCTAGGCTCAATAGGGTCGGTCCTCGGTCCCAAAAATTGAGGACCAACACTGTGCGGGTTGGTCCTAGGGTTAGGGGGTGGACCGGCCCAACCCGGACCATGCTCACCCCTACCTCCAGCCGGTCGTCGATCCGGCGACCGGCTAGAGGAAGGAGGGAGGAAAAAAGAAAAGAAAAGAAAAAAATAAAAAATAAAAATAAAAATAAAAATTAAAAAAAAATTAAAATATTATTAAAAGTTATTCACGTCAGCGCTAGTGACCAGCTAGCATCCACGTCAGCAAAATCCTATCAAAATTGGCTAGAAGAACTGAATTGGCACAAAAACAAAAAAATTTAGGACTAAATTGGTACAAATATAAAAAGTTTAGGACTGAATTGGCACTAAAAAAAGATTTGGAACTAAATTGGCACTACTGCAAAAGGTTTAGAACTGAATTAGCACCAATAAAAAGTTTAGGACTAAATTGGCATCATTGCAAAAGATTTAAGACTTTTTTGGCACTTTTTCCTTTTTGGAAATAAAAGGTTTGTATATTGGGATTTATCTATACTTGGAGGATTGGTCCAAGTTGAGTCCATATAAACCCCTTTAAGGTTTCCTAAAGGGTTAGAGTGTTTTCATTTATGAAATTTCACATTTGATCTCTTGGATTAGAGTATCTCTAAAATTTTGTATTTCTTTTGTGGATTCCATTGAGCAGTGAGTTATATGCCTGCTTTGTGGATTCTTTAGGTGGCAAGCATTTATTTTGTCGCATGTGTGTTACCTTCTAAATCTCCTATCATGTCAATATCACGTAGGCACAGACTTGGACTAGACTGAACCGGATAAAACTATTGGTTTGCTCTTCTCTAAACTTTATTACATTTGTCTAGTACATCTCTAATGTGATTAATTGGTTGATTGCACAAATCAGGTTTAAGTGTAACAAATTAATATTAGCGTTGATGGTGGATTAGTGGCTCACTCTCAATTTGTTTTGGTGTTTTGTGAGTATCTCAAGGAAGAAATATCATGATCAACACAGTCTCCAAGTAACTTTCCAAATTGAGTTGGTCAGAAGAGACAACAGGTGAAGATGGTGTTTTGGTGTAGTAATGCAGTGCCTGGTAACGTCTATGGTTTGGTCTAGCGAAAGAGACTAATATTATATCCGGAAATAAGAAGGGAGAGAAAATTGCCAGATGGAAAATGAAAATAGATTAAATTTCAAAGATTTTCCTCCATCTCATTCTCACAAAATTTTAAAATTTTTCCTATTTTCCACACGAACTTTAGTCCTCCCACTTTTTCCTTCTTTTCCAAAACAGAGGATGATAGTGAAGTGGAGTGTTAGGGTTTTTGGGGGTTCAAGTTGAAACATATGATGATGTAGAAGGATACTTGGATAAAGGGGGCCTAGTCAAACACTGGAGTCTCACGCGTGAGAAAATGATTATTGAAGTGCACATGTGAAGAGTGTCTCCATAAAGTCTCGCCTTAGAGATTCAATATGAGGTGGAACAATTAATCTGTCCTAGCGTCCTTACAACTCATAGACTTGAGATCTTTTATGAAAGTATAAATCCAATTACATATATTGATAGGCTCGAAAACCTCTGTCTTGTTGATCTCTTAGTAAAGGTATTGAATTTCGCATATTTGCGACATATCCCAATGTAGTTTTAGCCACTAAGTGTACAATATGGTAGGAAAAAGTAGCATAGTTGTTTGGTTTCAGTTTTATTTCGAGTTTTTCGTTGACTAATGAATTACATGCACTTTAAAATTAACTTGTCATTGAACAGTGCTTTTAATTTCATTTTCTTAAAGGATGATTAAGACCAACTTAGGCAGGTGAATCCCATCCCATTGAAGTGCCCCACTCATTTCATAAACTAAGTAAGATGCTAATTAAAATTACAATGACCAATCCAAGCAAAGATTATTTTTTTTTTCATCCACAACATGTTCACTCCTCAATCAATAAGTCTAATGAAAATATGTCTAGAATTTGAGCTTGGAAAGAAAATTCCTAATTCAATTAGGTTCCTAATTTAAATGGATTTCCTAGTTGAGTGGTTTCCTAATTTGACTATGTTTCCTAATTTGTGCTTGTGAATTACATCCCAAGTGTTTGAAGCGGTGAAAATCTTGTGTTGAGATTTGTGTATTTCCCTACGAGATTGTAGGGTTGTTTTATGAGAAATTGTGGGGGCTAAACACTATTTGTTTTATTGCGTATAATTGAAGGAGGAGAAACACTGAGAATATTTGAGTGACTTTAGTACAATTGTAATATCTGTTTTATCGATTATTCTATAGTAAAATTCTGCACTGCTCTTCCCTTGAACGTAAGTCACAACCACCGTTTGTTATGTTTATTTATTGTTCAATCGTTTGTTTCCGCAATAAAACCAATCATGTTAAATTCACCATAGTTAGAGAATTTCGCTTAGCTTTTGCTTTTGGTTCTCTTTAATGTGACATCTTGTTGAAATCATTGGTCAAATTAACTTTTATCATGTTCAAAGACAAAGTAAAAGACAAAAATGGATCAAAGGTAAGGGGTGGCCATCTCGACCACTTACTTATGCTCAAAAAAGGTTCAGTGGCCAAATTGAAATTCACGTCGATAGTGAAGATGAGAACTGGCATGTTCTGAAGCTATAACCTTGCCAAACATGATGGCTAATGATCGCTCAAACTTTCCACTAGAATCTATTGATTACCTCCATCTTTTTAATCCCATCAAAGTCTACAAAATATGTGCAGAAAAATTACCCAATCAATCTCAAATTTATTGTATGGATACCAATTCAGTCTTAAATTTTTTAATTTTATCAATTCGATCCTAAACCTTTTAGCGAAATGTAGTCCTTCTAGTAAATTTTCGCCGAAAATCGTTAATGTAATGATCTAATCATCACCGGTTGTCCAAAGTAGTACCCGCTAGGTCATGATTTCTTACCAAAATCTGCCAGAATGACTATATTAGAATTTTATGCAAAAGCTTATGATTAAATTGGCAAAATTGAAAAGTTTAAAACCGATTGGCATTCATACAATAGGTTTCTGACTGATTATACAACTTTACTAAATGTGCAGCTCTTACATGTTCAAGGATCTTACTGTTTTCCTTTTCTTTAATATTATTATCATCTAAATTCAAAATGCGTGTATTTGGTGGCGGCCAAACAACATCAAAATGTCAAAATATGCCAAAACTTGAGTCATTCATTTTTCATTATAATTTCTATAACATTTTCGGGTTGATACGACGTAACTGGAGGCGGCGTCGAAGAACGAAGAAGCATCTGAGACCGAAGCAGTTGTAAACCCTCGTTTTCTTTTGGTCCTACGTGGCATAATGTTCTTGTAATAAACAAAGAATTACCCCAATTTTGATTCCTGCGCACTTCTTCCATCCTTCCTTTGGCAGCCTACCCACGCCTTTTCGTGCCCCACCGCGCAAGTGTTTTTATGACTGCCGAATCGGAACCTCCCACGTGTCAAAGAGCACGAGCAAAACCAGTCAAACCATTCCACATGTGCACATGCTTTCTCGTTTTATACCGAAAATGCACCTCAACCCCCTTTCGTTGGAAATGTTTCTTGTGTTGTGGGCGTGACCAAGTACCTAACATCATTTCTTAATTCATAAACCAAAACATTAGTAAAGTCAAATGTTAGAGTCCGCTTTCTACACTAGACATTTCGCCTATAATTAACCCAAACACGCTACGCAAGCTTCATCATCACATTCTTTTTGCAAGATAAGCTCGAGCCCACGCAACGAAAAGAAAACGCACCACACAAACTCCATCCTCACCCTGATTTCATCTAAATCATCAATGACATTCTCTTCCATGCCGACGATGAAAAGAACCAGGGATGACTATGAAAGGATGAGCTTGGACATGGCGAAATGCCTCATGCTTCTCTCCCACGGGGTCAACACAAACCCTAGAAGAGCCGCCACGCATCACAACGAGGACAACTTCGAGTGCAAGACATGCAATTGGCGGTTCTCTTCATTTCAGGCGCTTGGCAGCCACCGGGCAAGCCACAAGAAGCCAAAGATGCCGGAGAACAAGCCGGAAGACTGCACCAAGTTGGCCTTGGGCTTGACAGCGAAGCCCAAGATGCATGAGTGCTCGATGTGCGGGCTTAAGTTCCCTTCAGGGCAAGCCTTGGGAGGCCACATGAGGAGGCATCGGACCGAGTTGATGAGCGGGAACATGATGAAGATGGACAAATTTTTCGTGATTGGTTCGACAGTCCCGGTGTTGAAGAGGTCGAACAGCAGCAATAAGAGGGTTATGGACCTGGACTTGAACTTGGTTCCTCTTGAGAATGACCTCATGTTCTTGTTTGGCAAGATGGTTCCGAAGATAGGTCCCTTGCTCCTGTAATTATGATTCCTCATTCTCCCGTTGTTTTCACGAGGAGTTCTACTTTAGGTTGATTATTTATTCATTCATTTGTTGTACAAAAAGAAAGTCCTATTTGGACCGACTGTGTTTATGGGCTTTTGAAAATCATCCGAGATTTCGAGTTCAATCATTCTTTTATCTCTTTTTCGTTTTTTTTCCAGTTGTGAAAGAGGTCATTTGTTGGCAAAATCATGTTGAATAAAACTAGATAGGAAGACAGCATGGTGTAAAATGTTAGTTAAGAAAGATGGTGTGGCGATTTTGGATATTTGCATTTGTTTCAATATCCACTCACAGTCAGCCTTTGGTTAGACGACTTTTTCAAACTTTAAGTTATTCAAGCTTAAGGCTTTCGACTTTAAAACCATATGAACTGATTGCATAATCTATTATTAGACGGAGGGAGATTATGCGGGAAAAGTGTTATAATGTTCGAGGAGTAATATGCAAAAAGGCTTGATATTGTGTATTTCTAAAAGTAGACTCAAAATGAACCCACTTATATAATTTCTATCAATATAGTGAATCATTTGTTGTCCTTCTCGTTTGTCAATTAAATGCAAAATTCAAGAATGGATGTAGTTCGTGGCTTTCCCTCCCCATAAGAAATCGTTTCATAGCTGCATTTTTTACTTTACGGGGAGTGTTAATAAAGGAACGATGCCTTTTCGGAATTCAAGTTCAAAGAGCGTTTGATTTCTGCTCTGAGATTTCATGCAAATTTTGCTGTAGCTGGTCGACGTGAAACCACAATTATATTGTTAACCTTTGACGAGCTTCGAGCTAGGAGAGCAATCAATTTAGAACTTGCTTTTCTATAAGACAAACTCGCTTTAAAGTTCCTGAGTAGGATAAGTTCAGATGCTTATCATACTTTCTCATCTTCCTGCTTTTAATTTGACAAGAATTGAAAACCTCCCAGTTTGATTCAAATCTTTTTAAAACTTCTAAAGTTCTGTATCCGGGAATAAGTTTCCCTACGGAATAGAATCAGTTAAGCAATTAATATCAATATTTTGTCGAACCTAAAGGGTGCCTAGCGTTGGCAAAACAAAGTGAAGGATATGCACTTTTACGAACGATGTATCTTTTTTTTTTTTTTTTTTTGGGCATACGATGGGCTTGGCATATTGAAATGAATGTGTAGTGAACAAGAAACTTGGATTACCTCAGGAGATTCAAAGGTTTTGAAGTTCACAAATTCATGCCAAACAGGAATTTTTAATCATTGAATCCTTTGATTCCTCCAAATCATTTTATGATTGTCATTAACCGCTTTCCTAGTAAATCATCGTAGAGTTGGTAACTGAATAGGAAAAAAATTGATAAGTCACACAAATAAAAGTTACCAAACATGCATATAATAGTTGTTAAATGAAAACATAAACTGTTCATAAGAACGGTAAATAATTTTTGTGAAAGAAAAAAAAGATTTTGGTGACAAAAAATTATCAAACTAAATTCCAAATCCAGATTAAGGCGGAAAAATTCCAAAGCCAAAGCGATTTGAGCCCGTTTCCCAAATGGGCAACATATGAGGCCGTAGCCTTTTATACCACTGAAAGAAGCTCCCATTAAAAATGGGAAATGCCATGAGCCGGAGATTTATTTTTACCAAGCTCGTCTAGAGATAAAATCCTAATGTATAGGAAAGATCTTTTTACGATAGCACCCAAAACGTTCATCTGGTCACCTTCTGTCGCATCGAATTGATTATATTATCCTTTGTAAGTCCCATTTTTTATTTAAGATTATTAGTTACTTTTTCTTCTTCTTTCTCTTTTGTTTCAATTTTACTAGAGACAAAACTACTCATGCTTCACTAAAACAGCATTTATTAAGGTGAAATGTGGGGTCTACTATTGATTTAAGATTGTTTTTCGCCTCTTTTCTTCTTTTTTGGTTTTTTCCTTTTTTTTCTCCATTTGGAACAAAATTTTTTTTTTGGTAAAGAATTTGGAACAAAATTGGTGTCCCTCTTTTTCGAAAAATAGTTTATTTTGTAGATAGCTAACTAAATATTGTGTTAATGCATTGTGTATTTCTCTTTTCTTGTACTAGGAAACTATTATTTAAAAAATAACCTAAGCACAAGTAATAGTGAATAGACTCCATGTACCAATTTTAGTACATATTTCGTTTAATTATAACTTTAATATATGTCATTATGTTATAGTCTGTGTATTTTAACTACTGAACTTTCATTTTTTTCAAAGAATCTAATAATCCAATTTTTATTTATTTTTCATGCCATCATTGCATGATATTTTAAAAGATACTTTCAACAAAAATTAAAAATATGACAAAGTTCAGTACATTAAAAATTCTAAACATCCATTATTGTCATGAAAATGCAAAAGAAAATGATCCCAAAAACATTGTTATATAGAATACTATCTTTGCCTTGATTACATATATAATTAGCTATTGACAAGAAATTATGGCAATTGTAATGGCATTATAAGACAATTCATTCAAACCATTAGCAAACACATATATATTTTTGTCAATTCTAATTGCATCATAATTTTCATATAATCATCAATGAAAACGAAATTACACACTGCAATAATAACAAGTTACATGTGCAACATAGCAAAAGATATTGTTCATTTAACTGCTTTTTCGATTGTTATGTTCAAGTAGTTTGTTCACAATCTGAACTTCCATCTTGGATGGCCAAAATAGGCAATCTGATCAACTAACCATTCACTCATGCAATTTAATAACATCATCATTGACCTAATGGTGTTGACGTATTCTTAAACATAAATAATTATACATTTATGAACCTAAACTAGGCTTTCCCAAATATAGAAAACTCTCGTTTACATGCTGTTCTAACCAATTGGTGCACCGCATTTCGATTCCCACACCCTGACCTGTATGTAAACTTTGTCTAGATAACTCTTGTTTACATGTTGCTCTATACGACTGCACATCCAAACCCAAGTTAAGCATAAACACGAAAATCAGGCTGTAGAAGAAAAGTAGCAACTCGAGCACTATTTAATACTGCACGTACTGATTAAGGATTGACGATGAATATTCTATTCAACAAAATGCCTGCACTTTCAGTGTACAAAAGGCAAGTAGCAACTCAAGCACTATCTAATACTCAACATACTGATTAATGATAGACAACAAAAGCTTATGTTCAACAAAATGCCTACATTTGCTTAGCAAAAATGACATAAATTCACCTAAAAAAAATAGAAACTTCATTAGGCTTAGACCAAAAGCTGTCCAAAAGTTGTCTGCCAAGTTCTGAACAAACAAAGCTACATACGTCTTGAACAAAAAACCAGCAGATGATTGACATAAATTCACCTAAAAAAATCATTTTCAGCAAATATATCAATCCATTCTATGGTCTCTAGTGGTCCAGCAGGTTCGACCTTCACATTATTCTTAATTCTTTGGCTTTTCCATATATGGTCTCGCAGCAATTGGCTTTGGAGGAGTTGTTGTAGCCTAAGATGACTAAGGCTAGGAACTGGCCTGTGGTTGTGATAGTGGCTTTGGCTTCACCGCAATATGCTTTCGAGGAGCTATTGTAGAATGAGATAACTGAAGTTGGGAAATCACCTAGGGTTGTGAAGGTGCCTTTCGCTTTACAACATGTTTTTGAGTTGTTATAGCATGAGATGACTAAGGTTGGGAACTCGCCTTGGGTTGTGATGGTGCCTTTTGCTTTATAGCAATATGCTTTCGAGGACGAGTTCTTAATTGTTGAGGCTATGCACAAGCTTGGGGATGTGCGTTTGCCATTAAAGCAGCTCCTGAAACTACCCCTTTGTCTAGTAGGTTAAATAGTCTTACACCAGTTGTGCCAGGTTACAAAAGAATGAGCATGTTTTTAGCTTAAGGAGATAAGCAGTTGCTATTAGAAATTCTTAAGATATCACTCACATTGAGAATTTGAAGATTTGTCCTAGGATTTGTGTCAACACCCAATCCTACCATTTTCTTCCTCTTCGCCTATGATTGTCCTTGCATCATTTCATTTTCAATTACGGTTCTTTTAAACCTAAAAAAAAAAATCATTTGACACGAGAATGCAGTCATAACACATGTATGCATGGGGATTGAGGTATTACTCACTGGGATTTTTTGAGGTCTATCTTGAGTATTTATACTGGCTTGAGTACAATAAATACATTCATCTTGATCAAAACTGACTTCAGAAAAAGCATTGCCCTCACCACTACATCATCTTGCATCAACAATAGCTGTGCATCTTATGGGATCCTACAGTGGCAGTACATCCTCTTATATATGCACTAACCTGAGCAGAAGCATTGGCTTGCCCACTATTATCTCGTATTGCACCGGCCTTTATAGAAGCACTAGCCTGGCCTTTGGATCCTCCTTCAGTTATGCTTGTCGTTGCTTTAGTTTTAGCTTGAATATGTATTCATCGTCATTAAATTGGAACCATGACATATAAAACTTACAATACATGGTTCTACCATGACTTACTTGTCTTTTGTCGGCCTTGGTCCAATGAAATTGGCCTGAGATTGAGCATGAGCTTCAACTGTACTTGCATTGGCATGAGCACCATATGTACATACATTGGCCTAAGCATTGGCCTGAGAAGCACATAGCATGCATTAATTGACAACATATTAAGATAACATGCCCAGCATCGGCATCATCAATTAGTTGAGACAATACCTTTTTCAAAGGACATTGCTTGCTATTATGTCCAATCACATTGCAAGTAGAACAAGTCATTCGTTTACCCTCTTTAGTCATTTTATCACATTTTACAAGTTCAACTTATTGTTTTCTTTTACTCCTTTTTGGCCTACCGTGCATCTTTCTTCATCAATGGGGGTTGAGGAGCTTCTTTGTTGGCTTTCTTCCAAAATTTCTGTCCTCTCACTATAGGCATCATGAATTGATAAGCACTAAGATACTTTTCCTTGTTGAAGCACCCAGCTAGATAGTCACCCGGATCATTTCTCTTGTAGTGTATTCCATAGATGGCATGGCAACATAGAATTCCACTAAGTTCCCAAACTCTACAAGAAAAAGTCTTCAAATTTAAGTCTACAACATATTTGTCGCCATCTTCCATAATTTCATATCATTCATCTCCATTCCATATCAAATGGCAATACCTACTAGCAGTTGTATTCTGTTGTAACTTATCCACAATTTTTGGACCATAATTTCTAGTCCACCTAGCACATCCATCCCTTTAAGTGTGCATTCTATTCATAACCACGATTCTAATATCCTCAAACATGCTCACAATGGCCTTGCACTTAGCTTCCATGCACCTCCCATTGAAAGCTTCACTGAGATTATTATCAATGACATCACACTTAATGTTGGTGTGAAAGAAGGCTTTGCACTAGTGTTTTGACTCTGTATGAAATAGATCATCACGACCTTGGTTAGTCATTTCCTTCAGCCTTTGTTTATGCACCTCAAAATCTGACATATTAGTACTCTAGCACATTTCCATAATTGTCTCATCAATTGTTTTCCTTTGCGTTTTTTTACCCCAATTGGAATATATGTGCCTTGCACACATCCTCTGTTTTGCAATTGGCAAAAGTTCAACTACGGAAGGGATAAGACCTTGACAAATATAATAAAAAGGAAATAAACAAAAATAAAAACAAAAGTAAAACATTAATATTAATAGGCATTGCATACAATGTCACAATCAATTTTCAAATGAGACACAAAGAAGCGTTGCATACCTTTTGTTAGTCACTTATCAAAGTCCAGCCATTGTCATTACACATATCGAGGTCTAACTTCAACAATTCAATAAATCAAATCCACGTGTCCTTATTCTTGATTCTTATCACTCCCCATGCCACTAGATATATTTGATTGTTGGCATCCCTCCCTAAGGCACACAAAACTCACCCTTGATCAAACCCCTCAAGAAACATCCATACAATCCAATGATCTTCCTACATCCAAGCAAAAAACCTTTCCTATAGGCATCAAAGCAAAAGTAAGCCCTATCAAATAATGATAGAGAATCTAGCAGTAGCTTTTCAACTTTCATCTTAAAATTCCTTGCAGAGCTTATAGTGTAAAGCTTTACCAAGTAGTCGTACATCTGTGCATACTCCTTATAATTGCTTTGTAATTCCTTCAATACTTTTAGCATTGTTCTTCTATACTGACTCAAAGTGACATGTACTCCCAATTGTTCTCTAACTAATTTCTTCAACTCATGTGCATTGCACAAATGAGAATCATAAAGTGTTTAGCTAAGTAAGCACTAGACACTCTTATTCTCAAAAGTGATACTGCATATATGTTCATTTATATACTTTTCAAATGAAATGACCCAGTCTTGCTATCGGGAGCACCATAAATCATCCAATTACAATTTGTCTGAGCACACCTATCTCTTACAAATATAATTGTGTTCTTGGTGTATTTGATTGATCTTTGTTCAGCCACAGAGTACGTCAAAATTGCATCTTTGAACCCAATTGCATCCTCGAATGTCATGCCAATAATAAATACTGAATTCATATAGTTTTGCTCATATGATGGTAACCTACTTCTTCTCTTTGAAATAACATCAACCTCCTCGTCACCCTCATCATTTAAACCCGATTGAAGATTTTCTTCCTCATTTGAATAATGATAGTTTATTTTGTACCCATAAGCATCTACCAACTGAGCCTCATCCACAACTAGTGCTTGGAAAGTACCAGCTGCCTCACTATAAGTGCCAATTTTTAGCCTATATCTCTTTGAAAATTCCTTTAATTTTCCCCTTGCATACTAATTCAAAATCATTACCGTCACTCGATTATTCCACATCTACCAAATTACACGCATCATCATCCAAATCCCTATTAGCAACTTCAACCAATTCCCGTCATCATCAATATTCCCAATCACATTATACTAACTTTCAATTTCCATCTAAGCACCCCCTATCTCGGCTCCCATCTCTTCATCGTCAGCATGATCAACATATAGGTCAATATTTTCATAACACAGATGATGATAAAATAAATCTATTATACCGGAGTTATCTCATAATTACCTAAGAGTTAGCCCATCTTCAAGAGTTGTACTTCCAAGAACTCCATAAAAGAGTTTTTCTATTTCACGTACACCTAAAGCCTCAATAGCTTTAATTATGTTAGACAGTGAACCATTATTTAAGCCTATTTCAACAACATCAACCATTTCACCTATGTATTCCAAGAGCGGTCCAACTTGAAATTTACCTCTAAAAAGAACAGTGACATAAACTTTGTTCTCTGTCATTGTACCTACAAAGGAACAACACCAAAGAGTAAACTTGACTAAGTAGAAGAAAAATATTGATGATTTAACCACACAAATAAATGCTCTAAGAGAAAAAATAGCAAAAAAACAAATGAGAAAACAAACTCCATTGGATTGTAGGGCTAACACTACCATGTACATGATGATGGCTCATTTATGAAGGTCATACTTCAACTGTTAATTGAAAATTTTTTTTGCTTGGTTGCAATATTCTTTAGACAACGAACTACATTAGCACAATCTTTCTCGAAATGGTTGATGCTTGGCATCATATGGCAATTGAGAAGAAACTCTAGGAAATAATAACAAAATAAAAAATTTCATATATAACTAGGAAGAATCTGACACGCAGTATACACCACAAAAAGTGAATCAAAATTCATCAATCTTTTGGCACACAATCTCTAGCATATTTGGTAAAGTAACTTGCTAATAAGGACCAAAAGAGGAACATTTGGAGCTGATATCACAAATCAAGGCTCAACTCCACATAAACCAATCAAGAACTCCAGACAAGAACCATTTCTCACGCGATTGCGAACTAAAATTAGAAACCCAAGCAGCTACCCTACCCAAACTGAATCAAGAACTCGAATAACTTAGAACACACAACCCATGACCGAATTGGAATGAAAACACAAGCCGCTCGATACCCAAATGTTATAATGCGGAGAGCAATACTGTGGAGGAATCGCCGTCGCCGTCTCCGTCTCCATCATCAAAGATGCTCAATCTGCCACTAAGACTCTCGTAGGAAAGGTTTTCGCACAAACTCGCAATCAACGAAAAAGAGAACTCAAACTCGAACTCTATGAACTCTAGATCATGATTGAACTCTAGACGACGATGGGTGTCAAACTCCAACTCGCGAGGAGACTCAAATCGCAAGGGAACTCCAAATTGTTGAACTTGATTTGGGGCTTAGCATGCAAAGGAAGACCAAGTGTTCATTTTATTTAGAGGGAGAGAAAGACGACGATGAGTTTGGGCTTGGGGTTCAAAGGACTTCGATTTGGGTAGAAGAAGAGATTTTTTGACAGAGGTTGAATTTGGAACTTATGGTTCAGAGAAGGAAGAAGGGAGGAAATGACACTCAAGGGAAAGGAAAGAGACGGCGTTCAAGAAGTAAGAGGGGCGTCCAAAATGATGTCGTTTTGCAGATGTGGATATTTTTCTTAAACCATTTGCTACGTAGGAGAGATAAGTGATTAAAAAGTGCCACGTCAGCACCATGTTAGCATTTTCCATTAGTAAGTTTGACGGTATTAACTTTAGGGCTTGAATGAACCAATTTGACAAGTTTTAGGACCTAATTGCATTTTTTGTATGTTTTAGGACTCAATTGCACTTTCGTGATAAGTTTTAGGATTTCTAATGAACTTGTCATGTTTCCTAAAAGAAGGTTTCCTATTTTAGAATTAACTCTTGTTTATTTGTAAGAAGTGTCTTCATTTGTGAAGAGCATCCAAGAGGAGTTTCTACTCGTAAAATTACATCCCGAGTGTTTAAAGTGGTGAAAATCTTGTGTTAAGATACTATGTATTTCCCTGCAAGATTGAAAGGTTGTTTCACGAAAAAATATTGAGGGCTAAACACTGTGTGTTATTAGATATAATTAAGGGCTAGAAAACACTAAGAATGTTTGAGTGTAGTTGTAATCTCTATTTTATCCATTGATATATAGCGAAATTCTGTACAACTCTTCTCATAGACGTAAGTTACATCAACTGTTTGTTATGTTTATTTATTGTTCAATTGATTGTTTCCACAATGAACCAATCCGGTTAAATTTATCATAATTAGAGAATTTCGTTTAGTTTTTACTTATTATTTCACTTTAATGTGACATCTTGTTGAAATCATTGGTCAAATTAACTTTTTCCATGTCCAAAGACAAAGAATGGATCAAAGGCAAGAAGGGTGGCCATCTCGGCCACGGACTTATGGTAAAAAAGGTTTAGCAGCCAAATTAACATTCACATCAATAGTGATGATGAAAACCAGCATATGTTGAAATTGTTATCTTCCCAAACCTGATGGCCAATGATTGCTCAAACTTTCCACTAGAATCTATTAATTATCTTCATCTTTTTAATACCATCAAAGCCTACAAAAATGTGCAGGAAAATTACCCAATCAATCTCAAACCTATTGTACGGATACCAATTCAATCTCAAACTTTTTAGTGAAATTCCAACGAACAATATCAGCTTAGAGTATAGTGTTGGACTATTTCAGTTTTCTTTATATTGTTTGTCCCATCATTTTGGCTTCAAGGATCTTCTTTTATTTAGACATTTCAATCTTACTATTAGAGATGGTCCCGAGAAGCAAGTAGCCATTAGGTTTCTTTGTGTACCACTGTTCAGAAGCAAAATTGCCCATACAATTCCTTCTCATGAACATTAGCTAGCTTTCCCAAAATAGGTTCCGTCGTTCTTATCTCATCACCAATAGCTCTGACAAAAGCTGAATCCCATTGTTTGACAATTTTCGGTCCCTCTGCAATGCATCTCTAACTTCCAATGGCTATATTTGACTTCTCCAATGAACATCCTGAGATGAACGTTATTCCAACATCATTAATGACATGATATTCTCAACCTTGATATAAACATCATCATCAACTTATCTTTAAGTCATTGGTACTATATACGAATAGAAAAGATTGTGATCTTTTTCCGTTACGGAGATCACTACTGTCCTCAACAAATTGTCGCAAACATTTGCAATTATCATAGTAAGCATTATACTAGGAGTAGCTTTGGAATTATCAAAATACTTAGAGGTATTTCTCCAACAAGGTTAAATGTGAAGAGGATGGTATTTTCCAATAAAGAAAACATGAAACTAGTTAAATCGGTTGCATGTGGTTTTTCGGTCAAAGTAGCTTTTGGTGGACAAACTGACCTTGTTGAAGCTAAAGTTTCAACCTAGTTGGTCAATTCACGAAGATGGCAAGGTCTCCATCATTTCCCCCTTCATTTATAATCTTGGATTAAATCCTTATGTCATTTTCATTTAGGGTGGCCTAAATGCGCCGCACGATTTTTGGGTTGGCTAGAATTGGGATGCAACTATCTTCAATTAGCCTAATGTATTCAATTTGTTGGTAAGAAAGTTGAGATCGAGTCTCAAAGTTAACCCTGGTAAATCAGTTTAGCATAAAAGGAACTATTTGTATCCAAAGATGAAACATACCTTACAAATTCGATTCTTTGCACCATAAAATGTAAATAAGATTGCGTTTGTTTCATTGAAAATTTTATGATGAGTTAAATAATTTCATAAAAATAATTTTCAAGGAAAATGGTTAGTTTTTATTTGTTTCGAGGTTTAGAAGAAGTGATTTTCTTGTTACCAAAAGGAGAAGCTGTTTTCTATCAAACTAAGCTTGTTGTTTTTGGTTCATGGAAAACATTTTCCATAGATCAATTAGTTTTCCAACATTCAAATACTGCAAAGTTGAAAAAATAATTTCCTGAAAATAGTTTTCTTTTAAACAAATGGACCTTAAATCTATGTTTGGGCAAGTCACTCAGGCCTTTGACTCCAGTTATATGTGGTCTATGAGGTTACTAGCATATTTCATGAGAGAGATTTATCTATTGACGTTAATCTTTACTACCCAAGAAAGAATTCCTTAAAAGAGTTTAGATGTCTGCTTTAATCTTTACCAACAATATCGATCGCATTGACCATCACAAGATGTGTTAATTTTAGCATGTGGTGCTTCTATATGTGACTTTTCTTAATTTTTTTAAGGTCAGAATAAATTTTCTTAATTTAAAAGGTTTACACAAGGCGTTATAGTGACAGACAAATTCTTAACAAGTATATTGGAAATCACATGAGGACGAAACCATGCATTTTAGAATTATTTTAGTCTGAACTGAACATTTTAATGGCGTTCAATCCAACCAAACTCACTTTTGGGCTCCTTTTTGTTACCTAATAAAAAAATGTTATTTTAACGGATAAGCCAGTGTTAGGATAAATCTCTACCTATATTGTTATAAACCTCGGTCCAAATTTTCATGATTCTTTCCTGTTGACAGTGAACATTTCATTTGGACCAAATTTTTATCCACCAACTATGGACACTACTTACACAATTTTGTTATATTTATTAGCTCCAACATTACTTAATCTACAAATATACATTGCTCACATTGAGCAACCTTTCTAAATGATCACATACTAAAATACACTAACATATTCGCCATTTCAGCCCGTAATAAACTTTGGAAAAGATACTTAGTCCATGCAGGTCGCTTACAAACTAAAAGCAATGATATATAACCAACATTTTAGAGTGTTACACCTAAACACGGATTGTGCAATCCACCAATTGATCACAATCAACATATGGCGGGAAAGGTAATAAAGAAGAGTGAAGAATGCACCAAGATTTTACATGGTTCGACCCAATTCAGTATATTCATCCACGATAGAGCAACCGCAAAAGTTCCATATAAATCAGTAGAATCACACTGAAGATATCCCAATTTTGTATACACACAATCTCTCATTAATATTCTCACAAAGAGTATACATGGTACTCGGTTAAAAGCTCTTCGGGTTTTATCTAATGTTAGGAAGCACTTAAGTGGGTGTGCAATTGAATGTGTGTAATTCTCCATATTCATATTGAGCCTTTTACGGCTGCTCTCTCGGGGATGTAGTGATGAAAGATCAAATGTCAAATTTATATTTTATCTAGGAATTGTTGGTCTTATCTTGGGAAATAAAAGGTTAGTATTTTGGGATTTGTTTATACTTGGAGGGTTGCTCCAAGTTGAGTTTATATAAACCCCTTCAAGGTTTCCTTAAGGGTTAGAGTGCTTTCATTTATGAAATTTCACATTTGATCTCTTGGATTAGAGTATCTCTATAATTATGTATCTCTTTGGTGAATTTTATTGAGTGGTGAGTTATACGCCTACATCCTTGGGTGGATTTGTTAGGTGGCGAGCATTTATTCTGCCACAGTTGTGTTACCTTCTAAGTCTATTCTGCCGCCCTTGTGTTGCAAGAATTTCCTAATGTGGGCTTCATTAATTGAAATTAACTGAATTAATTTGGTCTAATAAAGGTAAGATATATGGATTCTTAATCAGTCTAATATGGGGCTGGCTAGTATGGGCGAAATCTTGCCGCCCGCCCGTAATGAGAGGGCCCGTGGTCGAAAACTCTATAAATAGCGCTCAAGTCCCTCCCCTAACTGTATGATGCACATTTTGACTCACATACGGATTTAGAGAGAACTTTTTCTCGTGAGCGGCAATCTCATTAGGCCAGTGTTCTAATGAAGGGTATAGGGGAGAAGATCTTGAGTTCGTGTTCGGAAACCGTCGCAAATTCCGCGTCAAGATACGATGGATTCCAAACCAGGTAAGCGAATCAACAATTTCTCCATTATCGTGTTTCGGTTTCTGAATATGGTGATCTTGGGCATGCCATTTTCGTGGCCTTCATATGGTATCAGAGCCTGCCATAGATTAGAATTGAAACATGCGGATTAGGACCGTTTTTTCGTTTTGTCCGAGAGGTTTTTGCCCAATTTCGAAATTTTTTGTCGGATAAAAGTTAGTTTTTATTACATATTTGGAATCTACTCGTCGAGACGAGAAAAATGGTGGGCGGCACGTCGCCGGAGGACGCCGAGAGCGCCCGCCACGCGCCAACACGCACCTTAGGGCGGCGGCGGGATGACGGCCGCCTGCGGCGGCCCGTGCCGAACCGGCGCGTCTCTCCGCCGGTAACCGTGTCTTGGCGTCGTGGCGCCCGATTCGATCCGACCGGATTTGACCCGACCCTTTCCGACTCAACTCGGATCGACTCGACCGGTCAAACCGGTCAGACCGATCTGTTGACCGTTGACCGGTTGGACCTGTCAAGCGGTCGGACCGGCTGTTCAGACTGGTTTGACCGGCTGAACACGCGCGCACGCGCCGCGCCTTCCGCCGGTGCGTGCGGGTGCGTCCGACGTCCGTTTTGGACGATCTTGGTATCGACGCGCTCGTATCAAGATGCTCTACATTGTGGTGTATTTATTTTGCATGTTTGAAGCTTTTATAGATGGAAAACTACGTATAAAACCCTATATACACGTATTTTTAGGGTATTTTTGCGTATTTTCTTGTATTTCTCTATGGTTTCGAAAATACATATGGTAGTTCACATGTATATCACCACATAAGGACTGTGTAGAGTATAATTCATTGTCTATCAATGAATGGAACAGTACAATTAGCATGGCATATAATTTCAGAGACATACGCCCCTGTCTTTACTTTAGCATTACATGTATATAGTGAATGTGATACATAAAGTTTATATCCCTGGTATGAGAGATTTTCAAGGATTCAGTTGAGTTATGACCGCCAAAGTGGTACACTTGATTGGATTTGAGAAATATCGGTCTCATATTGTGGTGGGATGTCTCCTGATCTATTACGTGATTATACTCCCAAAGGAGGTGATTTTGTATTAGTTTATGGAGGGATACATGTATAGCATGTGCTTGAGAAATGAGTGATCTTAGTGGTTCATACACCCAAAGGTGGTGATTTCACAAAAAATTAGAATATGTTCTCATGGCCGCTGTCATGTGGAGAGTGTACAACTGCATGTCATATTTTCTGCCCAAAGGTGATTATATGATGATGCATGTAATTCTCTATATAAGTATTCACATGATGCTGATTGTATTGTTTGTCTGTTTTCCAGTTACCTTTTCTGTAAACGGCAATTCCATTTCAATTGAGGTCCTCACTGGGTTGAACTTTAAGAAATGGAAAAAGGATTTTCTATTTGGAATGGAGCTGGCAGATGTTCACATTGCTCTTACAAAAGATAAGCCGATAGATATCACGACCACCAAGAAGTTTCGAGAAAATGGACTATCTTTGCTGGGGAAAAGAGCAATCGGATTTGCTTATTGACAATGAAAAAATCCATTCAAGAATACTTGAAAAGTGATTTGTCACCGACTATATTGCTAAGGAAATGATGGCAGCCTTAGAGGTTAGAAACCGCATTTCATCTAATCTTTGAGGTTGGTACACTTCTTAAAAAACTCTTCAATATGAAGTATGATGGTACTTCTTTGGGGTTAGAGATTATGTCCTTAGGATGGTAGATCTAAAGATGAAGCTTCAAGCTCTTAATGTTTCCATTCCCGATGCTTGTATTGTGCATCAAGCCTTGAACACCCTTCCACCTGATTTTGGGATTATAAAAACAAATTATAATTTCCCAAGATGAGACTTGGTCGATTAATGACTTGATAGCAAGGGTGGTGGGCAGAAGAAGAGAAACTTAAGAAGGAAAAAGGGCATCTAGCCTTATATGTTTCTAGTTCCCACAAAAGGAAGGATAAGAAATCCAGAAATCGTACTCATAAAGGTACTCATGACACTACCGGTCAATTTGACAATATGGGTCCAAAGAAAACATCCTTCAAAAGGGATGGTGTCCACTGCTTCTTTTGTAAGAAGAAATGTCACATAAAGAAGGATTGTGCAAAGTTTAAAGCTTGGTTGTCCAAACGTGAGCCTACAGATAATGATTCTTTGGCACTTGTTTGTGAATCCAATCTATCAAAAGCACCATCCAGTTCTTGGTGGCTCGATAGCGGTGCAACTAATCATGTTGCGTTTACCATACAGGGATTCATAAACCGGAGGAAGCCAAATCAGGATGAATCAAGACTCACTGTGGGAAACAACGAGAAAGCTGATGTTGTGTTTGTGGGAGATGTAATCTTGATTCTAGACTCGGTTTTAGATTAATGTTGAAAGACACTTTCTATGTACCTTCATTTAGACGGAACTTAGTTTCCGTATCGTGTTTGGACATGTATGATTACTCTTTTGAAATCAAGAACAATGTTATTTCTTTGTTTCTTAATTCAAATAAAGTTGGGTGCTGTTATATGTCCAACGGATTGTATAGATTGTGTTTGTCTCCCAATGACATATACGTCGCTTATACGGCTGAAAAGGTTGTTTCTAAGAGACCATTACCTAAGGAACAGTCTTATGCATTGTGACATAAACGACTTGGCCATATCTCTAAGGATAGAGTAGAAAGGCTGATAAAGACTAACATCCTGCCTGCTCTTAAAAATGACTTAGAGACACGTGTAGACTATTGTAGAGGTAAAATGACCAAGATAAGGAAGAAAATTGCAGTCCGAAGTTCTGACTTGTTGGAGATCATTCATATCGATATAAGTGGACCCTATACGGTAACCTTGTGTAAAAATTTTTATTTCATCACATTTATTGATGACTATTCTCGATATAATTATCTGTACTTGATTAAAGAAAAGTCTGAGTCTCTTGACAAGTTCAAGATTTTTCGGACTGAAGTCGAGAAACAGTTGGGAAAAGTCATAAAGGTTGTTAGATTTGACCGAGGTGGAGAGTATTATGGCAAGCATGGCGATGCCGGACAGCTTAAGGGGCCATTTGCCAAATACTTAGAGGATTCTGGGATAGTGGCTCAGTTTACTATGCCTAGGAGTCCTGAACAAAATGGTGTGGCCGAAAGGCGCAATCGCACCTTTATGAAAATGGTGAGGAGTATGATTAGTAGGACAAATTTGCCTGATTTTCTGTGGGGTGAAGCTTTGAAAATAGCTTTGTACATTCTGAATCGTGTGCCTACTAAAGCTGTTCCATTGACTCCTTTTGAGTTATGGATTGGATGTAAGCCTAGCTTAAACCATCTTAAGGTTTGCGGATGTCCTGCAGAAGTGAAGTTGTATAATCCAACATTAAGTAAATTGGACTCTAGAACCACTCGGTGTTACTTTGTATCTTACCCGGAACATTCGAAGGGATATCGGTTCTATAATCCCAATGGAGGCACAAGAATTATGGAATCACAAGAATTGTGGAATCACGACAGCCAAGTTTCTGGAGTTTGATGTGGCCGAAGAAAGTAGCTGCTCACGGACTATTGAGGATAATAGTACGGTGGATAATATTGTATCTTTATCTCCTCCCATATAGATAATTGTGGAAACTCCCACACCACAGACTGAACCGTTGAGGCTCGGGATCCTGTTGTCGAGACAGTTCCTAATGAAGTTCCTCAAGGCTCTCAGGTGCAGGATGAGGCTGTTGTTGTTCCAGTAAGGAGATCCATTAGGGAGAGACGATCAGCTATACCACCGGACTACTTAGTCTATATAGGAGAGTAAGACTACGATATCGGTTCTGTGGCTGATCCAATGACTTATGCGGAAGCTGTTTCTTGTCCTCAGTCGGAGCTGTGGTTGGATGCAATGAGAGATGAAATGCAGTCTATGAAACATAATGAAGTTTGGGAACTTGTTGAATTACCTGAAGGTTATAGATCCATAGGCTGCAAATGGGTGTATAAGACTAAAAGGGACTCCAAAGGAAAGATTGAAAAGTTTAAAGATAGACTGGTAGCTAAGGGTTTCACGCAGAGAGAAGGAGTAGATTATGAAGCAACTTTTTCTCCGGTCTCTTCTAAAGATTCTTTCAGAGTGATCATGGCATTAGTAGCTCATTTCGATATGGAGTTACACCAAATGGATGTTAAAACTGCTTTTTTAAATAGAGACCTTAATGAAGAAGTCTATATGATGCAACCCGAAGGCTTTGCGGCAGATGATTCAGGTACACTTGTACGTAGACTGAAAAAGTCTATTTATGGTCTCAAGTAAGCTTCTAGACAATGGTACTTGAAGTTTTATAATGTTGTCGCTTCATTTGGTTTTGTTGAGAACAAAGTAGATCAGTGTATATACTACAAGGTCAGTGGGAGGAAATTCATTTTCCTTATACTCTATGTGGATGATATCCTGCTTGCAAGCAGTGACCTTGGTTTACTGCATGAGACAAAGCGGATGTTGTCAAAGAACTTTGATATGAAGGACCTTGGTGAGGCGTCTTTTGTCCTTGGCATTGAGATTCATAGGAATCGTTCTCGCCGACTATTGGGTTTATCTCAGAGGGCATATGTTGATCGTATTTTAGAAAGATTCAACATGCAGCAATGTAAGCCAGGAATTGCTCCTGTCAGTAAAGGTGATAAGTTGAGTCTGTCACAATGTCCTCATTCAGATTTTGAGAAAGCCCAAATGAAGAATGTACCTTATGCTAGTGCACTTGGGAGTATTATGTATGCTCAAGTATGTACTAGACCAGTTATTGCTTTTGCAACAGGACTTCTAGGCAGATATCAGTCAAATCCAGGACACGATCATTGGGTTGCTGCCAAGAAGGTTTTGAGGTACTTAAAGATGACAAAAGACTATATGCTGATTTACAAACATGTTCAGGACCTACAGCTAGTTGGGTATTAGGATTCAGACTTTGCTGGCTGTCAGGATGAAAAGAAGTCGACAACAGTTTACATCTTTAAGTTAACAAGAGGTGCAGTATCATGGAAAAGTGAGAAACAGAAATCAATGACATCCTCTATCATGCAAGCGGAGTTTGTAATATGCTTTTCGCCGCTACTCGGGCAATTTGGCTCCGAAACCTCATTAAGGAGTTGACCGTATTTGATTTTGTGGATAGGCCCATACAGTTGTATTGTGACAATAACTCTGCAGTGTTGTTTGTTAACAACAACAGAGGTCTCAAGGGGTCTAAGCATATGGAGGTCAATACTTGACTATAAAAGAAAAAGTTCAGACCGGTGACATTGCAGAGAGCACATTTCAACAGATGATATGATTGCAGATCCGCTAACTAAAGGCCTTCGCCCTTGTGTATTTGATCGACATGTCATTAACATGGGCTTAGGAGTATCATGGGATACTGTCAATTAGTAAGAGCTGTTTAGTTTTATGTTGCTCTTATAAAGCTTGTATATGATTTTGTTACATTTTTGTAATATTTGAATATGTATCAACTCTTTTGCATTCAATGAGGTATTTGTGAATGTAGATTTATCAAGTTGAGTACATATATGAAAATCTTGAGGCATTGTGTAAACCTTGAGTATAGGCTATGGGGCATTCTTGGTATTAGCCTTAACAATATATCTTGTTACACATAAAGTACAGTTAACTATCAAGCTAAGACATATGCAGGTTCATTGGAACCATGAAGGATATTCTCTGGTGACACACTAGGTTTTGTGACACTTAATGAGAGAGAATTTGGACTAACAAAGTGGACAACACATGAAGTATCACTCATTATGAGGTATTGTCCATTTGACACACTACCATATTGAATCCATATCAGTAAAGTTGAAAGCATTCGTGACCATGAAAACTCTGCGTGAGTAAATGCAGTTACCGCCATGATTCGGTGTTCGAGACTTATGGGATCAGATTGACTATTAAAAATAATCTCTAGACCAATATAAGGGTAATAAACACATTTCTGTTTCAATTAATATCGCCCAAGTGGGAGAATGTAAGAATTTCCTAATATGGGCTTTATTAATTGAAATTAACTGAATTAATTTGGTCTAATAAAGGTAAGATATATGGATTCTTAATCAGTCTAATATGGGGCTGGCTGGTGTGGGCCGAGTGCGGCCCGGCCCGTAATGAGAGGGCCCGTGGTCGAAAACTCTATAAATAGCGCTCAAGTCCTCCCCCTAACTGTATGATGCACATTTTGACTCACATACGGATTTAGAGAGAACTTTCTTCTCATGAGCGGCAATCTCATTAGGCCAGTGTTCTAACGAAGGGTATAGGGGAGAAGATCTTGAGTTCGTGTTCGAAAACCGTCGCAAATTCCGCGTCAAGATATAATGGATTCCAAACCAGGTACGCGAATCAACAATTTCTCCATTATCGTGTTTCGGTTTCTGAATATAGTGATCCTGGGCATGTCATTTTCGTGGCCTTCATGTGTTACCTTCTAAGTCTCTTACCATGCCGATATCACATAGGCACCGATGGGGACCAAACCAGATAAAATATTGGCTTGCTCTTCTCTAATCTTTATAACATTTGTTTGATACATTTCTATTGTGATTCATTGGCTAATTGCATTAACCAGGTTCAAGCGCAACAAATTTGTTTTAACCGTCATGGTTAATTGGTGGCTCACACTCAATTTGTATCGGTATTTGGTGAGTATCTCCTCAAGGAAAAAATATCATGATCAACATGGTTTGCAGTGGCTTTCACGATTCGACTTGGCAGAAGAGACCAAAGGTGAAGGTTCAGTTATGGTGTAGTAATGCAGTGTCAGGTAGCTTTTATGGTTCAGTCTAGTGAAAGAGACTAATGCTATGTCTAGAAACTAGGAGGAAGAGAAAATTGCTAGATGGGGAATGAAAATTGATTAAATTTTAAAGATTTTCCTCCATCTCATTCTCATGAAATTTTTTAATTTTTCCTATTTTCCTCACCTTGTCGCGACCTAAAAAATCAGGTTTTCTAATTTTAGGCTAATGGATTACTAGATCAATTAAATTAACTAACCTAGCTCGAGTTCTCCCAAACTCTACCAATTCGCAATTTAGATCCAATTATGAGCATGCAAATATTTTCAATGGGAGCCGCAACTAATCATTTAAGGTAGGTTGATTAGAAACCTAAATAAAATAGCGGGAGTACTATTTTATTTCTACGAACCAGAGATTATAAATGCGGGGACTTGGTTACGCTAGATTACCCTAACGTCCTTTCGGTACCAATCTCAAGAAAAATGCTCAATTCGGCAATTTTGATGAATTCTGACTTAGAGTTCAAAGGTGCGAATTTTTTTTTGAATTTTCTTTTTATGATTTTTTTTGTATTTTTGATGCATTTTCAAATTTAAATTCAAGTCTGCAAATCTTTTAGTAGAAAGATTATAACCGCTAAATCTTTCAAATTAAGTTTTAATCTGAAACCTGACAGATCGACCTTAAAAATTCAAAATACCCGCTATGAAAATAACTCTATCTAAAGCCTGATAGATAGACTTATTCCCACATGCGCGGTTGCGGATTAGGAGATTTTCCTAACTGATCACATCTTGAAAAGATTTTGCTATCTTGAATATCTTGGATATATTCAAAAGATTTTGAAATTTTCAAATTCTATCCAATTTTGACAAGTAATACACATCCAAGATTTCCAAAGAATATTCAGTTAAATCGCAGTTTTTAAATTAAGCAAGGCACCTTCTATCATTCAAAGATTCACACGAAATTATAATATTTCAAACAAAGAAGCAATATACTCAAAAATCAAATTAAATGAGATCTTTACCTAATTCGAATATTTGCTTTCCAAGATTGGACTGGCGGATGATGGTTCACGACCAAGGATAGCCGCTAGCTTGGCTACTTGGTGTCGAGACTGCAAAAGAGTGCAGCTATTGAGCGTGGTGAGCTTTGAACCACCAAGTCAAATGCGAACTCTCAATATGCAAATCTCTGCGTGAGTTGATGTGTTCGAGTCCCCACTGAAAACTTTGACCGTGCAATCCTCTTTTGGCTGGATGCTTTTTCTTTGACCACCGAATGGTTCTAAGCTGGGATGGACTTACTGGGACCGACTCAAAACCTGCAATAAAGATAGCGAAAAGGGTTGTCACTGGGGTCTCGTTTGCTGACTGAGCGTGACGAGGCCTCGCCGGACAAGACGCTAGAGTCGGTTTGGTGGACGTTTGCTGTGTTGCTGAGATTTTTTGGAAGGAAATGGACACCGAGCAGTGGCTGGTGTCGGGACTGCTCTGCAAAATTGAGATCTCGCCTGAAAGTGCTCACTGGAAGCGTCGGCCCGCTGTGAAGGTGCCGAAGTTGCAACGAGTTGTCGAGTGCATCGAATGCAGCTGGTCTTTGGCATGGGCAGGTAGCGCCAAGACAAAGAAAGCAGCGTCGCGATATTCGTGCAGGTGCTCCATTGGGCTTTGTCAGTGCTGGCGAGTTGCAAATCGAAGCTCAAGCGGGAACGCCAAAGGAAGAAGGTGACACTCTCCCTTTTCTCACTTTTCTGTATTGTCTTTTGCTCTATTTTTTTTCTTTTTCTTTTGGCTTCTTTGTGAGTGCAGAACGTGGGGACGTTTTGCTCTCCACCTTGACCCTCGTGAGTTGAGCCTCCTGCGGAAAGAACAAAAACAATCTCTCTCTCTCTCTGATTTTTACTTTCTCGCTTTCTTGTGGCCGTGTGTTCTACTATCTGGCTCCCTCGCTCTTTTGTCCGTAAGTGGCCTTTTATAAGTGGCATACCCTAGGGTTTTCATGGAAAAAGATAAAACTCAATTTCCTTCCAAAAATTCTAGAATATATTGTGTCTTATCCTTTCATTTTCAAACATTTCTTTGTTGACCAAATTTTTGTACGCAATCCACAGAATCAATTTTGCCCTCTTTCTTTATATTCACTTTCCAGGACAAATCAATTTGATAAATACCCCAATGAATTTTGGTAATGATAATTAATGGGCTAGGTCAAATTTTCATTACCGTGGGCTTAGTCTAGTTAAGCTTAGAATCATTCACTCAAATCTATCCACCGCCGATCCAATGCAAATGCAACTATATGAGCCAATTACTATAAATGCTCCTAAAATCTATATGCAATTTAACTAATTAATTTTTTTTAGGGACCGAGATTGATCCTTAATTTTTATGCAATGAATGACTAATTGGGTCACCAAAATTTAGGTGTCAACACACCCACTTTAGTTCTCCCACTTTTTTTCTCCTTTTACCAAACAGAGGATAAGGGGTGAAATTGAGTGTTATGGTTGTTGCGGTGCCTCCTCCCCCACAACAAGATAGTAATTCGAGTTGTTGAATTTTAGACAATCACAAAGGAAATAACACACAAGAATTAACGAGGTTCAGCAATAAGCCTACGTGCTCGGACAAATCTCTCATGGTGTTTCTCTCCTTTTTTTTGTTGTGAGTTTTGCTTTGCCATTATTCTTTCTTTTATACAGAATTAGGTTACTACAACAAAGGTAACCAGCAACTTGAAATAGGAAAAACACTCCTAAATAGGTAGTAAGATAAAAAATACAATATTGACAATATCTCTTTTCCTAGAATAGGAGATCCAATCCCGCAACACTCCCCCTCAAGTTGGAGCGAAGACATTGTCAAAGGTCAACTTGTTCACCATATCTTGGAATGCTCCTTTGGGAAGAGCTTTGGTGAAAATATTCGCAAGCTGATCTTCACTACGAATGTAAGGAGTCTCAATTGTCTTATCTTGAACCTTCTCCCTCACGAAGTGACAATCCACCTCTATGTGTTTAGTCCTCTCATGAAAAACAAGATTAGAGGCAATGTGTGTTGCTGCTTGGTTGTCACAAAACAACTTTGTAGCTTTAGTCGTAGTCTCACATCCCAATTCCCGAAGCAATAATCGTAGCCATACAATTTCAGATGTTGTGGTAGCCATGGCCCTATACTCGGCCTCTACACTAGAACGAGCAACAACATTTTGCTTTTTGCTTTTCCAAGTAACAATATTTCCACCCACGAATGTGCAAAAACCTGTAGTAGATTTCCTATCCACAGGATTTCCAGCCCAGTCTGCATCAGTATACCCATCAATCTCTATGTGACCATTATTCTTCATCAATATTCCTCTTCCTAGTGAAGCTTTTAAGTATCGAAGCAGGTGGTTTATCAATTCCATATGCCCCTGTGTTGGATTCTACATAAATTGACTCACATAACTGACTGAATAAGCAATATCGGGCCTAGTAATGGTTAAGTAAATTAGCCATCCTACTAGTCGCTGAAATTGCCCAATATCCTGTAATGGTGTATTATTAGAAACAAACTTACTGCTATAATCCATAGGTATATTGGCCGATTTGACTCCAAGCTTGCTAGTTTCCTTTAGCAAGTGAAGAACATATTTTCTTTGCGATAAGAATATTCCTCTTTGAGAACTTGGCACTTCAATGCCCAAGAAATACTTCAATTTGCCAAGATCTTTAATGTCAAATTTCTTGCTCAAATGAAGTTTGAGTGTTTCAATTCCAGATGAGTTACTACCGGTAATAACAATGTCATTGACATAAATCAGAATGACAACAATACCTTGATTGTCGGCTTTAGTAAACATCGATGAGTCTGCAGCACTTCTTTTGAAGCCGAACTTGATGAGTGCCGAACTGAGCTTACCGTACCAGGCTCTAGGTGACTGTTTAAGTCCATATAATGCTTTCTTTAATATACACACAACTCCATCCTTATTTTGCAAGGGATGTCGTGGAGGAAGATCCATAGACACTTCTTCTTCTAAATCTCCATGAAGGAAGGCATTTTTTACATCCATCTGAAACAAAGACCATCCACAATTAACAGCTACAGACAACAACACTCTTACCGTGTTCATTTTTACCACTGGTGCGTAGGTCTCTTTGTAGTCTATCCCATAAGTCTAAGTGTTGTCGCGACCTAAAAAATCGGGTTTTCCGATCTTAGGCTAATGGATTACTAGATCAATTAAATTGACTAACCTAGCTCGAGTTCTTCCAAACTCTACCAAATCGCAACTGAGGTCCAATTGTGAGCATGCAAATATTTTCAATAAGAGTCGCCACTAATCATTTAAGGTAGGTTGATTAGAAACCTAAATAAAATAGCGGGAGTACTATTTTATTTCTGCGAATCAGAAATTATAGATTCGGGGACTTAGTTACGCTAGATTCCCTAACGCCCTTTCGGTACCAATTTCAGGAAAAATACTCAATTTGACAATTTTGATAAATCTTGACTTAGAGTTCAAAGGTGCAGAAATTTTCTCTTTTTTTTTTTTTTTTTTTTTACTTATTTAAATGAAAGCTAACCTATATGTAATGACGTGCAAAAATTGACATGCGATTAATGCAACCTAACATGCAAATTATATGTCATGCAACGACGTGACCTATTTCTAATTGTAACATTCCGGATTTTGACCTATTTTTGGGATTTATAAAACGCGTAAATTGTCAGTGTGCTTATAGTAAAATCTCGTGAGAACTGACCACTCTCGGTTATTATTTTAAACTAGAGATTTCGCTAGAATCGCACTCAATCAAATTTTTGCCGTTATTTAGACCCTGAACTTGGCAGTCAATTTTCGGGAGTTTCAGGACGAAATAAATTGGACGGTGTCGACATTAATGTGGCCAGTATCGAGATTGTCAGGAATGATGAGAAAATGAGAGTTTTTGACCAAGTGTGAATTTGGACTAGTAGACCTCCCTCGTAAAAATTTGGTCTAATTAATTTGGCCTTTGTCCCTTTTTATGTGCGAGGCCTATTTTGGACGATAGACCATTTTCGATTTTTAATTTGGGCTACCGGGTCGCGTTAAATATTTGAAAGTTCAAATATTTCTTTTAATTTCTCTCTCTCTCTCTATTCCCTCGGGACCCCGCGCGCCCCCCTGTCCGGTCACATCTCTCTCCCCCAACTGCTCCCTCTCTCTACTCTCCCTTCTTTTCTTTTCTTTTTTTTTTCTTTTCCTCTTCTTCTCTTCTTCTTCCTCGGGCGTCCCAGTGGCTCTTCTTCTTTGCTCCTTCTTCCTACTCGCCCGGTAAGCGCCGCCTCCGCCCGATATTTTGCTCCGCCAAGCCTGACCAACAAGCGTCGGGTGCTGCAGCGACCTAACCTCCGCCCAGGACGTCCTCTCCCTCTCCCTCATGATGCTCTGAGTCTCATGGGAGCCGCTCGCCCGGCATGGCTGGCCCAGCGTCGCCCGTCGCCCCCGTGCCTTGGGTCGCCGCCTTGTCTCTCCCCCTAGCAGTCGGCAACCCCTTTTTCTCCCCCTCATTCTCTCTCCCCAACGCCTCCCCATTGCGCTCCTTCCCTCTACTTGCTGAACCCGGACGTGGCGCCGCCGCTCCATCAGCCCCAACTCCCTCACCAACTCCCCCTCACCAGCCCCGTTCAACCCCTCACTCTCCCCCCTCTCCCTCTCCCGGTCTCTCTCTCTCTCTCTCCCTTGTTTGGCCGAGGAGGGCCTTCGCCAGCGGGCCGACATGCCGGGCCACGGAAGTTTGCCGTTCTTCGCCTCACCCCTAGCCCAGCACCACCCGGCCGCCCCACCTCTCTCTCTCTCTCTCTCCCGATGCCACGGACAGCCGCCTCTCCATCTATTTCCGGTGAGCATTGCTCACCGCGTTGCCGTCGCTCATTCCGGCCAGCACCGCCTACAACCGCTGGCGTAGCGTCATCCGCCCGGTTTGAGCGTAGGGACACCCGGTGGGTTTGACCCTAAACCTAATTAGGCTTATTTACATTTCTAGACGGGTTTAGGGGTTAATCAATTAGGTTATTTAGGGGTTAAATGGTGAAAGTGATTAGGGGCTATCATTGTGGCGATTCAAAGGATTAATATGATGAATTAGTTGAGATTTAGTGGCGGCGTATAGTGCTGTGGACGTGAGGAAGCGTGGGATTAGATTTGGACCAAATGGTGGACTAGTGGATGAAATCAATATATAGGGTGGCGACTATTTTTGGTGGATGATTAGATGGACGTTTGGGGAGTATAATGGAGCAATTTGATGACACTTATTGGCCTAGAATTTGTGGTATAGTGACTGGCCACGACTGGATTTGATTTGGGCAAGACGCAATCAATTTGAGGTTTAGCCGTGAAATTTCTGGGAAGGATTGCACTGTGCAATTGACGGGCTAATTGAGCCTTATTTGTGATTAATTTGATGATGCCAAGTCACATATCTAGCGAGACTAGGAATAGATTGGCTTGGCGGACCTTGAACGCATGAGTTCTTGTTGACCCGATTGTGTGAATTTTGTGCATGAATTGCGTGTTAAGTTGATGCCATGGTTGAATTGAAATTGAATGTCTGAGTGGACATGTTGATTTATGGAATTGATTATGTGCGGTGCAAGTTGAGCTTGTTACATCGTGATTCGCGCATGTGATTGCCCAAATGTGAATGAATAACCATGAATGTGCATCTCACGCATTGGCACAACATGTGCATATACGAGTATGCTCGAATGACATGTGCATGGTGATCACCTAAAATGTCCTGATGCGTCTTACGTGGGGTTCAGATAAGAATTGGTGCTTGTGAATGTGTGATTACAATAAACCCTGAGGCGTTTTACGCGGGGTAGTGAACCCGTCCTGAGGCGTGTTACGCGGGACGATGCCCGGATTACCGGAAGATGACCAACCTGATGCGTTTTACGCGGGTAATGTGTCATGAGCCTGATGCGTTTTACGCGAGCTAGAGATCGATCTCGAAGTGATGGACCTGATGCGTTTTACGCGGGTTGGACCTGATGCGTTTAACGCGGGTCGGAGGAGAAATTGAGAAATGGCTGAGTGCTAGTGTGCAAGTGTGCGATAATGCATTGACGAGGCATGAGCATGAGTGCGAGCACTAGCATATGCATAACATGCGTTGAGACATAGAAATGCGCGTGTATGTGCTGTGATTAAATTCTGTCGTGTGGCTACTATTGTTGATTTGACGCCTAACCTGCGGGGTCCAGTAAGATTAGATTTAGGCCCGAGGGCCTGAGTCAGTTATGTGTATATTATGTGTTGTTAGCGCTTGTCAGGAGGTGCACGTTAGCCTAGTTTAGGTTTAGGGAATTATTCGTTGAGATTTATTCTCACGGTTGTTGAAAAACCGATTTTTCAGACCCCCAGCCTTGAGGATGGCAAAGGCATCAAGCATTTTTGGGAAGAGCCCCCGGCCAGTTGTAGTACCTGAACCCCGAGCCACTTACCCCTTTTTGTCAGTAGTGGCCTTGACCCGCTTTTGATTTTTGGTGTTCGGGTTGTACTTGGATATTGTATATAATTTCCAATACCAGTGCAAGTGTTAATTTCTATGGTTATCCTTGGTTGTGTGCTTATTTAATGTACGGGTGGTGAGTTGCTTCCGCATGTGTTTTTAAATCTCTATGTTGGGTATTCGGTCGGCGACGCGTCCTGGGACGTCGCACACAAATCGACCTTTGCGAGGGATGTGGCGCACCGAGAAGCGCGGGGCGTGACACTAATGATGGGCATATTATTTTTTTTTGTATATTTTTTTAATGAAATTCGGAATTAAAAATGCCAATTATCTAAACATGCAATTTTAAACTAAAGAAATTAACCTATTCTAGAGTAATCTTTTGGTATTTTTTTTATCAAAATTCGAAATTAAAATCAAGTAATATATATATATAACCGCTAAATCTTTCGAATTAAGTTTCGATCTGAGGCCTGACAAATCAATCCTAAAATTCGAAATACCCACTATGGAAATAACTCTATCTAAAACCTGATCGATAGATTTATTTCCATGTGTGCGGTTGCGGATTAGGAAATTTTCCTAATCAATCACATCTTGAAAAAATTTAGATATCTCAAATATCTTGGATATATTCAAAGGATTTTGAAAATTCTATCCAAATTTGATAAGATCAGATATCCAAGATTTCAAAAAAAAAAGGAAATAAATCCTAATTGAAATATTGCCTATTATCTAAATATGCAAGATTAGATATCAATAAGCACAAATTAGGTAATAAAATATTCAAATCAAATTGGGATAAGATGATTACCTAATTTGCAGATTTCTTTCCTAATTTGAATTTGCAGTGGATCGGGATTGCGGATTGAGATGGTGACCAGCGGTGCGTCGGGAGTGGCAGCGCGGCGTCGGGGGCGACGGCGGCTGTTGGACTCACGACGATGGACCACGGTATGGATGAAAAGACCAGAACAGAATCAGTCGATGTAGAACCTGCAAGAAAGGAATTAAACACGGTGAAGCTTTGCGGGGGCAGTTGGACTGAATCGCTGCGGCAAGGAGGCTTGCGTTGCTCCGAGTCCACTGCAGGGGGCTACTGCGCTTGTGATCAAAGCTTGTTGCTCACAGCAAGAACACTTTGAGAGACTTGTTATTTGTGGACTGAAACGCTGTTTGCTCGTAATGCAAGGGCTGGACGCAACGTCAAAAGGCCCTGTTTCGAGGTAATCCCTGGGCAAGACCGACTCAAAACCATCAACCAAAGAGATGCCCGAAGTTCATTGGCTCCAGGTGTATGTCAGTGAGCGTCTCTTCCTTGTGAGGTCAACATTTGGACTTGGCGGTTATCGAAAACCCACGAGGACTAGTTGATTCGATGAGGGAGGCACCACTGTCAAGCGACCAGGGAATAACCATGGAAGGGAGGCCGAGAGCTTCGCTCTTTCTCTCCCTTTTGCTCTCTCTAAAAATCTGATTTCTGAAATTATGAAAGCTCCTCTCGATTATGAGATATAAACATATATTTATAGTGTAAACCTAGGTCAATCAGCCGAGCTTTCTAGTCCTAATGGGCTTAGGTTTAGGCTTTAATTTAATTCTAAGTGGGCTGAATTAATTTGGGCTTTTCTTTAATTAAGCATAATGGGCTAATTTAAGCTCAAATTAAGACAACCAAGCCCTTTTGCGTGTGATTTTTGGCCCATGCTTTCCGAGTGAGCCGAGTCTAGTTCGATGCTCGAGCTCGATTTACATGATGAATTTTAAGCTCGCTTACCACTGCCGATCCGATGCGAAATGCAGTTAATCTATATGAACCTAAACTTTATGCTATGCGATTTGTAATAGGGATTAAAATTTAATCCCTAATTTTCTATGCAATTAACCACTAAATGATGTGCCGAAATTTAGGTGTCAACAAGTATATCCTTTGGCAACAAGGCGAGCTTTATAACTCTCAATAGAACCATCACTATTATACTTGATTCTGTAAATCCATCGACATCCTTTCTCCTTTGGCAATTGTACCAACTCCCAAGTGTGATTACGATCCAAGGCTTGAAGTTCATCTTTCATGGCGTCAATCCATACACCTTTATCCTTTGCTTCCAAGTAGTTAGTAGGTTCCTGTTGCTCCTCAATAGCAGAAAAAAACTGAAGTGGTTATGAGAAATTTTGTCATACCCGACAAATTTCTGGATAGGATGATGAACAGTGTAATAAGTGGAGAAATCCCGAAGACATGTTGAAGGTCGAGTAACACGTGATGACCTTCGAAGTGAAATAGCTGTTGGCACCTCTTTTACTGCATTTTCATTCATTATACCCTCAGGAACAACTTCTGTATTAGCAATTGGGAAGGCATCACTGTTAGCAATGATATTAGAATCACGCAAGTGGTCATGAACCACTTACGGGCATGAACCACTTCTGGGCATGAGCTTGCAGAACTTGTAGGACTCCTGACATACGGCATCTCCTCGGGTGGTATTGGGACAGGAACAAAATCAAGAGAGAATTCTCTATAGTCATCAATGTACTCCCCCTGAGTTTGGTTCCTGTCAGAGAAGAACATGTGAGCTTCATCAAAAAACACATCACAAGAGATATATACTCGGTGGGTACTCGGGTCGTAACACCGGTAGCCTTTCTTGAGGGAGGAATACCTAACAAACACACATTTCCTAGCACGAGGATCAAGTTTACCACCGGTTTGAGAATGAACATAACAGATGCACCCAAATATCCTCAAATGAGAAAGGTCAAATTTCCGACCATGTAACACTGCCATAGGATTCGTGTAGACCAAAACCCGACTAGGGAGTCGGTTAATTAAGTAACAAGCCGTGAGAACAACATCAGTCCAATAGGTTTTTGGCAAGTGACCGGAGAACAATAAAGCCTGAGTTACTTCAAGAATATGGCAATTTTTTCTTTCAGCAATGCCATTCTGTTGAGGAGTACCAACACAGGAGGTCTGATGAAGGATGCCCAGGTTGTGTAAAAAATTTTGAAACTGTTGATTACTATATTCAGTGCCATTGTCTGTACGGAGAACTTTCACAGCAGTATTAAACTGATTTTTTACCATGCTGCAAAATTCTTGAAAGACACGAAGTACTTCAGTCTTTGACTTAAGAATATAAAGCCAAGTAGCTCGAGATTTGTCATCAATAAATGTGACAAAATAGTGAAAAACTTCCTTAGAAATAATAGGAGAACTCTAAACATCAGAATGTACTAAACCAAACAATTCAGTACATTTATTTGTGCTAAGAGAAAAAGGCAGTCTATGCTACTTAGCAAAGTGACAGGGATTACAAGTGCTAGAATCATGACTAAGGGACAAGTCAAGAATATAGAGTACACGATCAGAGGGATGACCCATGCGCCAATGCCATAAGCGAGACGTGTCGGCAATAGCCTTACTTGCCATCGAAACTGCAGGGTGAGACTCCAACATGTACAACCCATTCTTCATTGTGCCTTCACCAATCATCCTCTTGGTAGTGCGATCCTGGAAGAGCACCTTTTGCGGAGTAAAAATAACATTGCAATTCCATTGTTTAGCACACTTACTGACTGACATCAAATTAGATGATAATGTAGGGACCAATAAAGCCTCAGACTGTTTTGAAAAAAATTGGAGCTATCCACTCCCCGTAGTAGGAACTTGCTCACCATTAGCAATAGTAATAGCAGGATGTAAGCTACTTGAAGTAATATTAGATAATACATAAGGAGAATAACACATGTGGTTTGTGGCCCCAGAATCAACTATAAACTGAGTGTGAGAAAGAGCAGAATTAGCATACACATTACCCGAATCCTTAGCAAGATTTGCAGTGTTTGGGGTGGTAAAAGAAGCTTCTCCCTAACCATGGGTCTGAAGTAATTGCTGGACTTGAAGTGCAAGAGATTCCAACTGGGTCTAAAATTCTACCCTATTACTGTGCACAGCAATCTGAGCATTCGGACCTCAGTCTTTGGCGGGACGAAGGTGTGGATAAAGAACCCAACAACGGTCTTTTGAGTGCCCATCACGATTACAGTGATCGCAATGAAAACGAACTGATTTCTTGGATTTTCCCTTGGCAAAACGCACACTCGACATGTCACGCCCCGCACCTCTCGGTGCGCCACATCCCTCGCAGAGGTCGATTCGTGTGCGACGTCCCAGGACGCATCGCCGACCCAAACCCAATACAGAGATATAAAGCACAAGCGGAAGCAATTAAAATCACCCGTACAAATATGAATACATAACCAAGGGTATCCACCAAAATCAACACTTGTACTAAAATTGGAATTCATTTACAAAATCCAAGTACAGCCCGAATACCAAAAATCAAAAGCAGTTCAGGCCACTACTAACAAAAGGGGATAAGTGGCTCGGGCTCAGGCCCTACAACTAGCCGGGGGCTTCTCCCAAAAATGCATCAGGACACCTGTCATCCTCAAGGCCGGGGATCTGAAAATGTCGGTTTTACAACAACCGTGAGAATAAATCTCAGCGAGTAATTCCCTAAACCTAAACTAGGCTAACATGCACCTCCTGACAAGTACTAAACAACACAAAGTGCGCACATAACTGACTCAGGCCCTCGGGCCTAAATCTAATCTCACTAGACCCTGCAGTTAAGCGTCAAATCAACAGAAACAGCCACGCGACAGAATTTAATCACAGCACATACAAGTGCATTTCTATATCCGACTTGAGGTTATGCATATGCTAGTGCTCACACTCATGCTCATGCCTCATCAATGCATTATCGCACACTTGCACACTAGCACTCAGCCATTTCTCAATTCCTCCTCCGACCCGCGTTAAACGCATCAGGTCCGACCCGCGTAACACGCATCAGGTCTATCACTTCGAGATCGATCTCTAGCCGCCAGGCTCATGCCACACAGCCCGCGTAAAACGCATCAGGCCGGACATCTTCCGGTATTCCGGGCATCGTCCGCGTAACACGCCTCGGGGACGGGTTCACTACCCTGCGTAACACGCATCAGGGTTTATTGTGATCACACATTCACAAACCTCAATTTTATCTGAACCCCGCGTAAAACGCATCAGGGCAATTTAGGTGATCACAATGCACATGTCACTCGGGCACACTTACAAATGCAAATGCCGTGCCAATGCTTGAGATGTGCACCCATGGCCATAAGTTCACACTTGGGCATCCACATGCGCGAATTACGATGTAACATACTCAACTTGTACCGCGCTTATTTAAATTCATAAATTCACATGCCCAAGTCAGACAATCAATTTAAATTAGCCATAGCATCAAATCAGCACACTATCCATGCACAAATTCACATAACCAGGTCAACAAGCATTCGCGCACTCGAGGCCCATCAAACTGACCCATTTCTAGTCCCGCTAGACACGTGACAGGACACCATCAGATGAACCACAACCGAGGCTCAATTAGCCAGTCAATTACACCAATCAATCATTCCCGGTAATTGCACAATTAGACCTCAAAGTAATCGCGCCTTGCCTAAATCAAATCCAATCCAGTCCAATCGTGACCAGTCACTAAACCACAAATTCTAGGCCAATTAGTGTCATCACATTACTCCATCATACTCCCCAAATATTATTCTAATTAACCACCACAAAGTCAAAATATGGCGCGCACAATAATCCACGTATCGAACCCGAACTTTCCCGAACTCGGGTCGATTTAATCCAAATTGTCCAGCCCACTTATCGCGCCAGTCGGGCCACTAATCCTCAATTAATTAATCGTAATAATCCACCAAGCCGACCACAATCAAAGAGAGAGAGAGAAGTGGGAAAGGGAGGAGGAAGGAAGAAGGGGCCCAACAAGGAGGAAAGGAAGGGACGCGGGGGAGGGAGAAGCAAAGACGTGAAGGGGGGAGGGACAGAAGTGGAGCTCAGGAAGGAGAAGGAAGAGAAGAGAGAGAGAGAAGAAGAAGAGAGAAAAAGAAGAAAAGAAAAAAAAGAGAGAGAGAAAATTTTCGACCCCGGGGGGGGCAAGGGAGAGAGAGAGAGAGAGAGAGAGAGAGAGAGAGAAAAATTTATACTAATTAAATTATTAAACGCAAAACCGGGGTCCAATTTAAAAACCGAAAATTACCCACTAATCCCGAGTGAACCTCGCAACTAAAAAGGGACAAAGGCCAAATTAATTTGACCAAATTTTTTTTTATGAGAGGTTTACTAGTCCAAATTTGCACCCGATCCGAAGACTCCAACTTTTCCATTAATCCTGACAATCTCGATACTGGCCACATTAACGTCGACACTGGCCCAATTTATTTCGACCGAAACTCCCGAAAATTGACTGTCAAGTTCAGGGTCTAAATAACGACAAAAATTTGATCGAGTGCAATTCTAGCGAAATCTCTGGTTTAAAATAATAACCGAGAGTGATCAGTTCTCGGGCTAGATTTTACTATAAGCACACTGACAAATTATGCATTTTATAAACCCCCAAAATGGATCAAAAATTCGGAATGTTACAGGACACCAAAGCACTAGACTCGCCGTGAGTGGAGGTGGAGCCAAATTCATGACCCGCTTGAGGGTCTCGTCTCCTCATTTTGTACAGTAGAGCACACCGAATTGAAGGAGGGAAGCACGGGACTTGATAAAATTTGTTTCCTGGTATCTTCAAACTCAGGCTTGAGACTTGCTAATAACTGAAAAATTTTGTCTTGCTCTTCTCTTTTGATATAATCAGCAATTTTTTGAGTGGCAGGTCGATATTGGCGGAGTTCATCCCATTGTTTTTTCATGTGACCCAGATGTTCAGTAAAGGATTGATTCGCACCTTGCTTGGAATAAGCCAAACCTTGCTGCAATTCAAAAATTCGAGAAGAATTATTAGCTTGGCCATACATCTCTTCGAGAGATTCCCACAAAGCTTGCACAGTATCAGAATAGGCAAAGATCTCATATATTTGAGATTCCATAGAATTGAAAAGCCATGTCATGACTTTGTGATCATTGGCTTGCCATTCCTCAAACGAGGGATCAGACTCTTGAGGAATTTTTGTTCGACCAGTGATGTGACCCAATCGAGATCGCCCACCAAGGGCAATCATGACGGCTCGGGACCACGGCAGAAAGTTCCTCCCATTCAGCAACAAGGACGTTAGTTGCTAACTGTGTGCCTCCTGCACAACGGTCTTTGATGACTCCGCAATAGCTTGCTCTTTATCACCCATGACTCAAAGAAAATAAAAAACAACAACCAACGGGAAATTGCAACAATCCGTGTTGAAGTAGTGCGCAGCAATAACACGAGCAAGCCACCAAAAAATCAGTAGGATATAACTTGCTTTGATACCATGTTGAATTTTAGACAATCACAAAGGAAATAACACATAAGAATTAACAAGGTTCAGCAATAAGCCTACGTCCTCGGACAAATCTCTCACGGTGTTTCTCTCCTTTTTTTTGTCATGAGTTTTGCTTTGTCATTATTCTTTCTTTTATACAGAATTAGGTTACTACAACAAAGGTAACCAGCAACTTGAAATAGGAAAAACACTCCTAAATAGGTAGTAAGATAAAAAAATACAATATTGACAATATCTCTTTTCCTAGAATAGGAGATCCGATCCTGCAACATGAGTGGAATTATATGATGATGCAGAAGGATACAAGGGAGTTAGCCTAACACTGGAGTCTTATGCATGAGGAAATGATTATTGAAGTGCACATGTGAGGGGTGTTTATAAAGTCTCGCATAAGAGATTCAATATGAGGTGAAGCAATTGATGTATCCTTGTGGCCTTACAACTCATTGACTAAAGAATTTTAGTGCAGGTACGAATCCAATTGCATATGCTAATAAGCTCGAAAGAGCTCTGTCTTACTGATGTCTTACTAAAGGTATTAAATTTCGCATGACATATCCCAATATAGATTTAGCCCCTAAGTGTATGATATGGATGAAAAAGGTAGTTGTTTTTTTGGTTTCGGTTCTTATTTTGGTTGTTTGTCGACCAATGAAAAATATATATACATGCACTTAAAAATTAACTTGTCTTTGAGAAGTGCTTGTAATTTCATTTTTTAAAAGATGAGGAGGACCAACTTAGGCAAGTGAATCCCAACCCATTGAAGTACCCCACTCATTTCATAAACCAAGTAAGACGCTAACCAAAATCACAATGACCTATCCAAGTAAAGGTTTTATTTCTTTCCCATCCACAACATGTTTACTCCTCAATTTGAAAATATGTCTAGAGTTTGAGCCTGAAAAGAAGAGCTTTCTAATTCGAGTGGGTTTCATAATTTGAATAAGTTTCCTAGTTTAGTAATTTCCTAATTTGACTAAGTTTCCTAAAATGAGGTTTCCTATTTTGGATCCAAGTCTTGTCTATTTATCACAAGTGTCTTCATTTGTGAAGAGCATTTAAGAGGAGTTTGTGCTTGTGAATTACATGCTGAGTGTTTGAAGCCGTAAAAATCTCATGTTAAGATTTTGTGCATTTCCCTGCAAAATTGAGAGATTGTTTTGCAATGAATTGTGGGGTCTAAATATTATGTGTGTTACTATGTATAATCAGCTAGCGGCTAGGAAATACTGAAAATATTTGAATGACTTGAGTACAGTTGCAATATCTATTTAATTGATTGATCTATAGTGAAATTCAGTACTGCTCTCCCTATGAACGTAAGGCACATTGACCGACCACGTAAATCTAGTATCCGATTTATTTTATTATTCAATTTATTTATTGTTCGGTCATTTGCTTCCTCAACAAAACCAATCTTATCAAAGTCGCCATAGTTTGAGAATTTTGTTTAACTTTTGCTTTTGGTTTCACTTTAATGTGACATCTCGTTGAAATCATCGGTCAAATTAACTTTTACCATGTCCAAGACAAAGTGAAGATTGAAATGGGTCAAAGGCAAGGAGGGTGGCCATCTTGGCCACGGACTTATGGTCAAAAAAAGGTTAAAATGCCAAAAGAGAAGAAGGGTTGAAGCTTAAACTTATTTTATTGTTCAGTTTATTAATTGTGCTGAAACTGTTGCCTTGCCAAACTGGCTAATGACTGCTCAACTTTCTAAAAGAATCTACTGATTATCTCCATCTTTTTAATCCCATCAAAGCCTACAAAAATGTGCAGAAAAACTACCTAGCCAGTCTAAAATCTAATGTATGTATGCCAATTCATTCTTAAATTTTTTAATTTTATCAATTTTTTCCTCCTGACAATTTTGTCCTTTTAATTCTGAACTTTTGTGCGAAATTCGAATGACGTGGTGGTTAAATCATCGCCGACCATCCTACGTGGTACACCTTCGTGTTAGCGATTTCTAACAAAAATTAATTGAAATGACTACATTAGAATTTCATGTAAAAGTTTATGATTAAATTGGCAAAATTGAAAAATTTAGAACTAAATTAACGTCCATACAATAAGTTGAGGTTTGATTTGACAATTTTCCTAAACTGTGCGGCTCTTAGTTGCCTGAGAATCTTATTATTTTCTCTTTTTAATAATATCATCGTCTAAGTGCAAAGTGCGTGTATTCAATGGCGGCCAAACAACATCCAAACGTCACAAAATGCGAAGACTTGTGTCATTCACTTTTCATTTTTAGTTTCTTTACTATTTTGGGTCTAATACAACGGAAGTAATTGGAGACGGAAGCTTCCGAGACCGTCGCAGTCGTGAGCCCTTGTTTTCTTTTTGGTCCTACGTGACAGAATGTTCTTGTAAAAAACAAAATAAAAAAGATAGAATAATCGTCTAAAGTAAGCTCCGAACCTCTAGAAAAAAGCAGACATTTCAAAGAATCACACCAATTTTGACCCTTGCCCTTCAAACGCCACACTGTGCAAATGGTCTCGTGAATGCTGCGTGTGAAACGACACGAGCAGGACCAGTCAAACTATTCCCCTCGTCCACGTGCACATATTTTCTCCATTAATTACTTCCTTTCTCGTCCGCGATCAAGTTGGGGGGTGTTTCTTGCGAGCAACACTATACCAAACAAACGTCATTTCTTCATGCATACTTCTCTTGCGATAATTCAAAACATTAGTCAAGTCAAACGTTTTAGTCCACGTTCTTAGCTGGACCTTTTGCCTATAAATACCCCAAACACGCTTCGCAAGCTTCATCACCACATTCCTTTCGCAAGATAAGCTCGAGCTTACGCAAGGAAAAGAAAACGCACCACGCAAAACTCCATCCACATCCCAATCTCTCTAAATCATCAATGACATTCTCTTGCTCGCCGAAGTTGAAAAGAACCAGGGATGACTATGAAAGAATGAGCTTAGACATGGCGAAATGCCTGATGCTTCTCTCCCACGGGGTCAACACAAACCCTAAAAGATCCGCTGTGCATCACGACGAAGACAACTTCAAGTGCAAGACGTGCAATCGCCGGTTCTCTTCGTTCCAGGCACTCGGCGGCCACCGGGCGAGCCACAAGAAGCCAAAGCTGCTGGAGACAAAGCCAGAAGACTGCACCAAGTTGGCGCTGGGCTCGACGGTGAAGCCCAAGATGCACGAGTGCTCAATATGTGGGATGAAGTTCTCGTTGGGGCAAGCCTTGGGAGGCCACATGAGGAGGCACAGGACCGAATTGATGAGCGAGAACATGGTGAAGATGGACGAGTTTTTCACGGTTGGTTCAAAGTTCCCATTGTCGAAGAGGTCGAATAGCAGCAATAAGAGGGTTATGGGCCTGGACTTGAACTTGACTCCTCTTGAGAATGACCTCAAGTTCATGTTTGGCAAGATGGCTCCGAAGATAGATCCCATGCTCCTGTAATTATAATTCCTTGTTCTCACGTTGTTTTCGGGAGGAGATTTACTTTAGCTTGATTATTTGTTCATTCATTTGTTGTACAAAAAGAAACTCCCATGTGGACCGACTGGGCTTAGGGGCTTTTGTAAATCATCCAAGATTTCAAGTTCAATCATTCTTTTATCTCTTTTTTTTTTGTTTTACCCCAGTTGTGAAAGAGATTATTTGTTCGCCAAATCATCCTGAATAAAACTAGATAGGAAGACAGTATGGTGTACAATATTAGTAAAGAAGGACGGTGTTGAATGATTGCTTCTGTTTTGATATTCACTTATGGTCGGTTTTTCTGGTACGCCTTTTTCAAACTTTAGACTTTTCGCTTAATTGCCATTTCAGAGCTGAGTGCATAATAATATGTTTACTGTTAAGGGGAAAGAGATAACATGCACGATTTCCATTCTTTGCTTCCCTATTTAGAATAAGTTTCCGCGCTTGAGTTTCAGGTCGAATCTCAAGCTATAAGGAAGGAGAAGTGTCAGAATGTTTCAAGTACTAATATGCGGAAGGGCCTGATATTGTAGTCTATTCATAAGAGCAGACTCATCTTTTCAATTTAATCTCAAAAAGACCTCACTTTGTTAAATTTTAATCAGTTATAGTGAATTATCGGTTGCCCTTCTATTTTGGCAAGTAAACGCTAAAATTTTAAAAAACGATGTAAATTTTGGCTTTCCCCCACATAGGAAATAGTTTCGTAGCTGCGCTTTTAACTTGACAGTTACTTTCGAAATAGAAACGACGTTTTGGAATTCAAGTACAAAAGAGCATCGTTTCTTCTGCTGAGATTTCTTGCAGATTTTACAGTAGCTGGTCGACGTGAAACACTAGTCATGTCGTTGACCTCTGATGAGCTTCAAGCTAGGAGGGCAATCAATTAAGAACTTACTTTCCTATCCATAAACTCGCTCCAAAGTTCTGGGGTACGATAAATTCACATGCTTATCAGTTCTACTTTCTCATCTTCCAGCTTTTACTTTGACCAGAATTAAAAACCTTCCAGTCAATTTTTTTTTGTTAGGAACAGTAGAATGGTACTTGGAAGATGATGAAATGCTTTAACGGCAGAAGGTCCATTTCCTTTCGTAGCACATTAACTAATTTTGAATTCAACAAATTTGACTCTTGATAAATAAAGCTGATGTTGAATCTTCATATTCAACTAAGTTAAAGTATGTTTGAATGTCCTTGCTTGAACACGTAGGAGATTCACTTTAGCACATTCGGAGAAGGGTAATCTAGTCGCTTGTCGAGCCTGGAGTGGATTAGGTCGCAACTTTTCACGCCCGTTATTCAAATCTTAACGTTTGTGCTAGAATGTCCAAGTCCAACCTATTAGCTTCTGAATTTGACATTTTAACACGGTATTTGAATCAGGTTTTGGTCAAGTTAATTTCGCGTGTGAGATCCTCATTTGTCAGATTCCACAAATCGTTCCTAATCCAGTTGTATTAAATATCCTATATCGCTTGTTTAAGGATTTTGTACGCTTCCATACCATTTTAAAATTTTCAACCTTAAAGTTTAACCAATGAACTAGCAACTTTTATTTACAATGATGGTTTTAAATTTATGCGTAAGAATGTGAAGATTCAACAGGTGTCGATATTAATCCATTATTGCCTGTCAAACATGACTATGAACTTCCTTATCCTTTCTTTTCTTTTACACCAGGCTGAGTTAAGTAATTTATGTCACTGTTTTGAAGGTAATTGTCCAAAAAGTCCTAAATCTTTTTATACAACAGTCAATTCAATTATAAACTTTTCAATATAACAAATTTAGTCAAAAACTGTTTAATCATTTTTCAATTCAATCCTTCTGGCCAATTGTTACCAAAATTCACTGATTTGGCATGAGTAAACTTGTCAACGTCAGCATACCACATAAGACAACTAGCAATGATATCAATAATTTCCGACGGCAATTCACCGTAAAGATTACATTGAAATTTCGAGCAAAAGTTTGTGCCTACATTTAAAATTAAAAAACTTAGAACTAAATTCATACAATAAATTTAGGACTGATTGGACAATCATCCCCTTGATTTTGATGTTATGGGAGTACACAATTTTAGAATTTTGCGTGTTTCTCATGATTGCTTGAAGTCCTTCATGGCCTTAGAATGTAAAATCAAGCGCCCACCATTTCAAAGTTACAATAGGTGAGGTAAGCACTTGCTGGTGTCAACCGTCAAATATGTCTCCAAACCAATTGGTTATAACTTAATGGGTTAATACCACGAAAAATTCTGAACTGGTACACTTGTGATAGATTTATCCCAAACTATTTTTTTTACCATAAAAAACCCCAAACTAGTACATCTGTGACAATTTTACCCCGAACTATTTTTTGACTACAAAAAATCCCAAACTGGTACACCTGTGACAATTTTACCCCGAATTAATTTTTTAATATTATTTTTTTATTCTTCGAATTTTTTTTAATTTTTCTTTTCTTTTTTTTTTTCCTTTCTTTTTTTTTTTTTTTTTCCTTCATCTTCATTGGACCAACAATGGATTGTTATATTGTAATTGATACCACAATAACGTGACACACGAACATAAATGCTACATTTTGACCCAAAAAAAAAAAAAAGATAAACATTAAATGAAAGACTTTCTTTTATATGCATGAATTTTCATGCCAACCACTTTTTTCTACATTTAAATGTCTCGCGAAAAAGGCATTATATTGATGTCGTGTTTTTCTTATTTTTGGGTGCAAGTGGATAGGCAAACTGATGGGGTCCAATGCAGGCTTGTTACTTAAGCTTGGAGTACAGCTAATCAACAATTTCTATACGTCTTGCTTGTCAATTTAATTTAACAGATTAATTTACAAAATTAGTATATTTTATATATAAGATGAGAGATATTATATGTGCATGGCAATTCATAAATCAATATGATCACTTGAAATATATAATAAATAAAACGCAAGAAGAATTTTTTGTACTATTTCTAATTGATATAGTAAGAAATTATAAAGAAAAAAATTATAGATACAAACTTACGAATTTAATTTCAATTTAATATGCCTTACCAAATTCACACTTCTTGAATTTTTTTTTGTTTGAGGTTAAAGATGAAGGAAAAAAAAAAAGAAAAGGAAAGGAAAAAGATAAGATAAGAAATAACTAAAAAAATTCGAAAAAAATTAAAAATAAAATTAGTTCGGAGTAAAATTGTCACAGATGTATCAGTTTGGGGTTTTTGGTGGTTAAAAAAATAGTTTGGGGTAAAATTGTCATGAATGTACCAGTTTGGGGTTTTTGGTGGTCAAAAAAATAGCTTGGGGTAAAATTGTCACAGATGTACCAATTTTGAGTTTTTTATGATCAAAAAAATAGTTTGGGGTAAATCTGTCATAAGTATACCAATTTAAGATTTTTCATGGTATTAACCCTAAATTATTAATGTGAACTTTTGAGTAGAGCAAACCAATTGAAGGAAACCTCTGACGTATATTTTTAGGTAGAAATTTGTGATCAATGCGATCAAATTCGTCGAAAAATTTGTAAATTGAGTTCAATTAAATATGTTGATAGACTTTACTGGGAATTTCTCTGAAATAAGGTATCGGTTTTGCTACGTGTATGACCAATCTCAATAGTCGATGGTGATGTATGACATCATCCCACGTATCAATTTCAAAAAAATAATATAAAAATGAAAAAAGAGAAACAACTTTCAAGTTTCGGGTCTGTCGAGTCAAATGGGAAGTTTGAAAATTACCCCGTCGCTATTATTATTGCTTTTTCCTCGCCATTTACTTTTTTTTTTCTAGAATCCTCGCCATTTATTTGCTAAATGACAACTTGCACTTTTATTTGGATGTCACGGATGTTCCTTCCACTAAGTATAGCCTAATCCACTGAGCGTGCGGATAGATATCGTCATGAACTCTGTTTATTTCGCGAAAAATATTTTTAATTTTTTAATATTTAGATCGCTTTAGAAAATGAGTCAACGAAAAAGTTTTTCATACAAAAGCTTAAATTTTAGGAAAATAATTCCTCTTTAAAAATTTGAATTTTTTTTTTAAAAATATAACTAGACATCAACGCTTAAATTAGAAACTCTACACTTAAGCACCATAACACCAACGCTTGTTCTCAGGCCCTTGGTAGCAGGTTTGGGTTCCTGACGCCTGGGCCCTAGTCCATCGAGGCTAGGCTTGGGACTCCAGCACCTTTACCCTAGTCCATCTAGGATTTGCCGGGATCTATCGAGGCCAAGCCTAGGACAATGGTGCCCGTGCCCAAGATGCTAGGCCCTATAATATCGAGGCCAAGCTTGGGTCCTCGACGCCCGTGCCTAAGTCAATCAAGGCCAAAATCTTTTAGAAAATTTTCAATTTTATTATTTATTTTATTTATTTTTCTTTTTTCCTTCTTCCTCTGCCAATCACTGGGTTTCAGTAACGGCCGGCGACCGCCACAAGAACGAGCCAGCAAGGGAGTCAACAATTTAATAATGAGGTGATTTTGTAATATCCTTTATCATACGCAGCACATGTAACAAACGAACCTTTGCTTGAAGGTTACAATACTTTAGGGATAATCACAAAATGGTTCTTGAACTTTGGTACAATATGTAATGTGGTTCCTAAACTTTTAATTTGATCAATATGGTCATTGAATTTTAGCCTAATGTGCAATGTAATCCATGAACTTTTAATTTGTTCAATGTTATTCATAAACTTTTAGTAAACGTTCAATCTACTCTATGAATTATTATATTTCTGGATTCAATTTAGTCTAGGGACTAAATTGAATATATAACAAAAGTTCGGGATCACATTAAATAAATTAGAAGTTTAAGAACCACATTACATATTGGGCTAAAGTTCAGGAACTGCATTAAACAAATTAAAAGTGCATGACCATATTATACAATGAATCAAAGTTCAAGTATCATTTATGTCATTTTCCCATCCTTTTAATTATTATTACTTCATCAACTGTTACTTATACTATTGTATAAAGTAAAGCAGGCCTCTTATTTTTAATATATCACAATAATTTTTCTTCCACAAAACTATCATTTATTTCTTATTCTATAAATATTCTTTCAACTGAAAATACGTAAAATTAACAATCCTATTTTCTCTCTCATTTCCATTTTAAAGTTCGAATCTTTTCTATCTTATAAAAAAAGTGCAAACCTTGAAATATTTTTCTCTTTCCATTTTTATGAATTTTTTCGTAAGCTCGTACTTTTTTCTACCCAAACTACGGCTGTAGACATCCCTTACCATCTTGGATATACCAAATAATCCATTACGGTTCTACTTTAGCATGCCGTTGGAAGTTAAAATTTTCAATTACTACTCCATATGCAGAACAAAGACTAGGTCAAATGTGAGGTCCACTCTTGATTTAAGCTTGTTTCTTGCCTTATTTCCTTTTTTTTGTTTAGGTTCTTCTTCTTCTTCTTTCATTTGGGAGAAATAGGTGACTTTTTTTCCAAAAAAATAATTTATTTGATAAATAGCCAACTAGTTATTGTGTTAATCAGTTATACATTTTTCTTATTTTGCACTAGGAAACCAATATTCTAAAAATAACCTAAGCACAAGTAAGAGTGAAAAAAATCACCCACTAGTTTTAGTAAATGCATTTGGTTAAATTAGAATTTTCATATGTATCGTTACATTGTAGTCCATATATTGTAATTGTTGAACTTTCATTTTATATGGTAAGTTGAATAGTCCGATTTTATTTATTTATTTATTTATTTATTTTGTATGTCATCACTACACGATTTCTTAATGGATATTTAAAAAAAAATTAAAAATATAACAGAGTTAAGTACATTAAAAATTTTCAGTTGAACTCTTAAACAAGGGAGAATAAGTTCAGAAGAACACAAACATGAAAAAAGTTGTTTGCGAGGGTGTGGAGGAAGCGGCACTAGAGTGAAAAAGTATTTTGAGAGGAGAGAGGGTAGTCTTGTCTTTTAGTGAAATTGAAAGGCAATCCATTAATTTGTTAGTAAGTGGAGTTTTCTTATTAATCCTAATGGTTTTTTTAGGATATTATCGTCCATTTAAAATGGCAGTGGTGCCTGTAACCTTATTTGGAGTCAAAAAGCGCGAACATTCTTCATTTTGTGTCAATAATTTGTTTTTAACTCATTAATGAACCAAATGTACCCTTATAATAAGTCGATTTTGTAGTATCTTTTAATTGTCACACATTCAATGTATGGGCACTTTTGCTAGTAACCCCATAAACAAGCCAGAAGAAATGAAAAGTTGACCAAATATAAAGAAAAATGAAATGTTATTCAGAGACCTGGCACAAAAGATGAATCTCAATCGGAATATTGAACATTTGGATGGAAATTCTGTGTTATGGTTGTCTCCATGATATTCCATACAAAAGAAGTTGTATAACACTGATAGAGCAAACAGAGCTTCACTGAACATATGTTGAGTGTTTGCAGTGTGTCCGAACATACGTTTTCCTACTGTGATCCGCATCATGAGCCCAGTACAACCTCCCCAAGAAACTCTTATGTGGTGTTTCAAGAATGGTGTCATCTTGGAAAAGCTATTTATACCCACAAATTATATGCTTTTATTATTCAACAACTCATCTTGACCGTTGATTTCATTCTCTTTGAATTCATTATCCTTTTCATGTGCAATGAATGGTTGTGATGGGTCACGGAATATTATTAAAAAAAAAGGATATTTCTTAACTAGTATCTTATCTTCTTTTTTTTTTTTTTGGTAAAGGTAAATGTTTGTATAACTTTTCAAGTCACCAAGTACAATCTAAGCTCGAACCTAAACCTGACCATATTAGGACACAAAAAGATGTCCCGACAAGGTCAAGAAGGTCCAAGCAGGAACTAAGTACAAAACAGGCCGGGGCCCCGGCTAGAACGAGAACAAGTAGACTCGACTAGAACAAGAATAAAAACCAACCAACAAAAGACACAAAGCAAGTGGACAAGAAAGTACAGATGTGAAACTGGATCAGCAGCAAGATATCCCAAGCTTTGCAGTCAAGCGATGGCACCGGAGCAACATCGGGACAGCAAAGAAGGAGATCCAAGGTACCGATACCATCGGAGCAGCAACATACAGCAAAAACCTTCAAGGCCGAACCGGAGGAGCTGGGCCGGCAAAGATAGGGGTCCTGTCACCGAGCCCTAGCCGGAGCAACAATGATCATCGAAGGATTGAGGTGGATGCCCACAATGAAACAGCGAAAATATAGGCCCCAGCGAGAGCAAAGCAACAAGAGAAACCCGGAGTGCAACAGCAAAATAATGTGATACACAACTAAGAGAAGATGGAAGGAGAGAGTTCCCAGTTCCTTTGAAGTCTTCTGTTTTTGCGGTGTGTCAACAATTTTTCCAAGGAAAGAACCTTGTCTTTGACCATCTTGATGATGTGCTTACAAATTCGTGGATGAAAATATCCTTGTTCCTGAAGAGGGAGTTGTTCCGCTCAATCCATATAGTATGGCATAGAGCTCCCAAAGAAAACCTGGCAAGCCTATGTGCGAAGGAAGGGCCCCCACAGACTCTACTTGCCCACGCAATAAGCTCTAGCCACGGTCGGTTGTGCCATTGAATATTGCATTTAGTAGCCCAAAAAACAGCTAGCCTACTAGTAACGGAGCATTCGAAGAAAAGGTGATTGATGGAGTCTGGAACAAGGACCTACGTAAAGCACAAACACCTGAATCAATGCGACGATTTTGAATAAGAAGAACCTGCGTGGGAAGCCGGTTTAAAGACACAATCCATAGAAGAAAAGAGTGCGGGGGTCAAGTGAGAATCCCATACAAATGAATGCCAAGAAGTTGGCCGGCCTTTCTTCCTTGTGTGGTTCTAGGCCTGTGCGACCGAGAATGGTTGAGTTGGATCAGGATTCCAAATGAAGCTATCCAGGGTATCTTCCTCAAAGCTTGGTGGAGCTTGAATCCAATCCATAATAGAGTGAAGTGAGGATGATGGTTGCCAGGTGGAGTGAAAAAAATCCCATACCGAGGCATCACGTGGAATCGAGACTGGTATATGTCCATGTTGCTAAAGGTGGGATAAAGGGGCCCTTTAGAGTGCCACCTATCAAACCAAAAGGATATCATCCGGCCATCTCCAATCTTCCACCCGAATAAAGTCCGGGCTAGAGCTCGCAGGTCAAGGATCTTCTTCCAAGTCCATGAGCAAAAGGTGGGTTTGGAAACATTCCAGAAATTTTTCTTTTGTAAAAAGTTTGTATGAATCCATTTGCACCACATAGATTCTTTGTCGGAGAAGAGGATCCATATGTGCTTTAGCATCATTGCTCTATTGTAGTCGAAAAGACATCGTATCCCGAGGCCACCTTCTTCTTTTGGGAGACAAACAAGTATTCGTGCTACCTTAGCACCACCTGTTCCTAAGTCAGGGCCTTTCCAAAGGAACTGTCTAAGTATGGTCTCAATATCATTTAAGACACATATGGGAAGTGGAAATATCGCGGCCCAGTATACTTGTATAGAATGCAGAACCGATTTTATAAGTTGCATGCGACCCGTTTGACCCCATATAAACCGTTGAATGCGCATGAGATTGTTTTTTTTTTTTTCGGTCAGCATGCGCATGAGATTGTCATGTATTAAAAGTCTTGTCTCCAAAACTCAAAAGTTAGAAGTTTATCACGGGCAATTTTTCCAAAGAGCCATGTAGAGTAGGGCTGTCAAAAAAGGCCCAAAACTGCCCGACCCAATCCTACCCGAACCGGAAAATCAGGGCACTTTCGGGTAGAGTCGCTGTATTGTTCGGGTTAAGGGTTGTCAAGCGGGTATTCTAATGGTTTCAGTTCGGTTAGGGTAATTATTGTAGAGTACGCTCTTAAGCCGTATCCCCCAGCTAGCCATCCGCGACTCGTTCTCCTTTCAAGCTTCCTAGCACGTCGGCTCGGCTTGATTTGACCGGTTTCGTTTCGTGTGTGAACAACACCTAACAAAGTAGTCAAATCACTATTTTATATTCTCTCCCCATACTACAAAAAAGTCCCCTCCTTTTTTTTATTTTTGACCTGAAAATAGTCCCCCACTAACCTCCTATGAACTTTTTCCCAAGGCATAACAAGTCTTCAAGTTGCTTTTTCCTCTATGACTGCCCGAATATTTGTCAACGCTTCTTTTGTTAGGTCTTGAATTATATCCCACGTAAGTGGAAAACGATGATATTCACATGTAAGATCGAGATGTTTGACATGTAGCCGCTGTCTCTTGATTCGCGGAATAATCTCAATCCATATGTTTTCATATGTACTTTATCTTTCATTGACTAGCCATATTTTTCAAGATAAGTAATGAGTAGCATGAATCGTACGAGCTATAAATACTCTTGAGAAATTTTAAATAAGATCCTAAAAAGGAGCCTTTTTTCTCAAAAGAATTTCAAGAGTACACATTATTTCAAATAAGATTGTGAACTAGCGAATTTACACCCCTCTATTCACCGACCGACCAAATATTAACCGGCTGGTGAGCATGTGGCACTTTCCAAGCCGTAGCCATCGCCATCGCCATTTTTGTTCAGGAGCATTTGAAATGAGCTTGGACATGGCAAAATGTCTTTCACTTTTCTCTCATGTGGTCAATACAAACCCCAAAATAACCGCCATGCATGATGAAGACAAACTATGAGTGCAACACGTTTATTGTGACCTTCCTGGAGATGAACCACCAAGGAATAACCAAATGGATTACTAAGCGGATACGAACGGCTTCACATTAATGAGTCGCCTAGAGTGGACTCTCCTAACTCCACACCAATCGCAACTTTAAGTGTTTTGGTTAAATTGTTGAAACATGCAATTCAGTTTAGTTAGAGTCACATGTCTCTCTCCTTAGTCTTTCTTTTTCATGGCAAAGACTCTCTTTCATTTTCATCTTCATCTTCAACATTTCTTCATGTTTTTCTATATTTTTTCTCCTTAGTCTTTCAATATTTAATTGTAACAATCCTATCGTGCACATACTAAATTTAGTCACTAATATGTGGGAATTGATTATTGATGGAAGGCATATAGGTGCGTCCTAAAGAGATTAGAATACCCAATCTCTTGTAGAAATTACGAGACCATAGTCAAATTATCCCAACTTTGACATGTGGAATGATAGTGTAGATCGATATTTAAATGATTTTAACAGTAAATTGATTTCTATAACTGGATATAGCTTCTTTCGGATTGTTGTTGAATAGAAACTATATTATGAAAATATTATTCAATGAGAATAATCTAGAGATATAAAAACTAGTTTATTAAATTCTACTTATTAGGGAAATATGGTGGTCACAAATATTTCTAGCATTATTCTTAAAAAGGAACTTTAGGAACTTCACACAATGGAAAAAAGCTACACTATTTGTGTCATTACTAATTTTTTGGAGATGAATATTTTATGTCAATTCACGGCACATTCATCTCCATGAAATTTCACTTTCTGACAAGGCATACAATCATATGAATGATAATCATAACTTCTTACCACCAATAAAAAATATGGATACAAAAAAAAAAGTCCATCCCAATGGGAAAGACGGAAGATATAACCCTTGCAATAAGGCGACCAATATTATAAGCTTTTGTTTATTAAAGAAAAAGGTATTAGAAGTCATGATGAACTCATGCTTAGCTAAAACTACGTAGTGTCTTAAGCCGTGGTAGCCGCAGCTCGCAAGCCGTGTCTCGGCTGGGTTTTACCCGATCCGTGACTGCCCAATCGGGACTCGCCACGTCATGTGAATAACATCGAACATACTCAGTCAACGAATTCACACGCGTACATCCGTAAACCCAATTTGGGGGAGCCGACATCATCCTTGACGTATGTTTATTGCGGGCAGAGATACCATCATTCAGTCAAAGTCAACTGTTTCGGTCCAATTTATCAACTGGCTAGACCGCCTATAAAATACTCAAGCAGGCTTCCATCGCTTCATTCAAAACCCTAGCCATCCACACCCTCCTCTTCACCAGTCGCGTTTTGACATTTTCTTCCTCGACCATGAAAAGAGCTTTTGACAATGGAGTATCCGCAACAAGCTCGGACCTGGCAAATTGCCTGATGTTTCTCTCGCGCGGCGTCGACACCATGCCGATAAGGAGAACCGATTGTCACGGCGGCGCCTTCGAGTGCAAGACCTGCAAACGCCGGTTCCCATCGTTCCAAGCATTGGGAGGCCATCGAACGAGCCACAAGCGGCCAAAGCTGTCAGAACCGAAGCTGGAGGATTGCACAGTGTTAACCTTGGGCTCGACAGCGACGCCCAAGATGCACGAGTGCACGATTTGCAGGCTCAAGTTCGCAAATGGCCAGGCCTTGGGTGGTCACATGCGGAAACACAGAGCAGAAGCTTTGAGCGAGGTAACGGCGAACATGAACTCGGTAATCCCAGTTTTCAGGAGGTCCAACAGTAACAACAAGAGGGTTATGAGTCTCGACTTGAACTTGAGTCCTCTTGAGAATGACTTGAAGATCTTGCTCGGCGAGCTAACGCCGAGAATACTGATCCATTGATGAATTGATTCTTTTTGGTGTGATTGATCTGACTTTCAACTTTTTACATTTTCTTGCTTTGTTATTCGGGTTTTGCTTTTACCCAGAATTGATTTTCATTCATTCATTCGTTGTACAAAATAAGACTCGCCAGAAGCAATTGATCGTCGTGTATACATTGCCGTTGCTTTTCTCATTGTCAATCTTCGAGGGTATTTCCGATGATCTTTCGCATGTCAACTTTACGACATTGTTTTTAAGTCCACGTTTCGCGATTAATGAATGCAAATTCAAAAGTGATGATAACGTTTTTGTCATCTTGACCGAAGCGCAAGCCGTTTTCACATTCAATACCAAGCAACCATGGACCAATCTTGTAGATCTAGTGTTTTAGCTTGGAAAAGCTTTGAAACAAGTGGGGGCATATCTAAAGGAAAGAGCATGCAAATAATGCGAGAGGAATAGAAATAATGCCAGATGCCAATTGCGAAAAGCTAGTCAAAATTTGGGGCATTCTTCTTTATCCAGCACTAATTTTGTAGCCTTTTGAAGACTTTACATCGCCGTGAATACATCTCGATCGAGGTCTAAGGATAGAAGCCAGACGGATTTTGTTGGCCATGTAGGCCATGAAAATGACATGCCCAGGATCACCATAGTTAGAAATCAAAACATGATAATGGAGAAAATTATCGATTCGCGTACCTGGTTTGGAATCCATCGAACTTGACGCGGAATTAGCAACGGTTTCCGAACACGAACTCAAGTTCTTCTCCTTTATCCTCTTTGTTAGAACATTGGCCTAATGAGATTGCCACTCACTAGAAGAAAGTTCTCTCTAGATCTGTATGTGAGTTAAATTGTGCATTATTGGGTTATGGGAGGGACTTGAGCGCTATTTATAGAGTTTTCGACCACGGGCCCTCTTATTATGGGCCGGGCCGTACTCGGCCCACAACAGCCAGCCCCATATTAGACTTATTAAGAATCCATATATCTTACCTTTATTAGACCAAACTAATTCAGTTAATTTCAATTAATCAAGCCCACATTAGGAAATTCTTACATTCTCCCACTTGAGCAATATTAATTGAAAGAGAACTGTGTGCACACCCTTATATTAGTCTAGTGATTATTTTTAATAGTCAATCTGATCCCATAAAGTCTCGAACACCGAATCATGGCGGTAACTACATATACTCACGCAGAGCCTTCAATGGTCACGAGTGCTTTTAACTTTACTGATATGGATTCAATATGGTAGTGTGTCAAATGGACAATATCTCATAATGAGTGATACTTCATGTGTTATCCATTTTGTTAGTTCAAATTCTCTCTTCTTAAGTGTCACAAAACCTAGTGTGTCACCAGAGAATATCCTTCATGGTTCCAACGAACCTGCATATGTCTTAGCTTGATAGTTAACTGTACTTTTTGTGTAACAAGATATATTGTTAAGGCTAATACCAAGAATACCCCATAGCCTATACTCAAGGTTTACACAATGCCTCGAGATTTTCATCAAATATATGTACTCAACTTGATAAATCTACATTCACAAATATATCATTGAATGCAAAAGAGTTGATACATATTCAAATATTACAAAAATGTAACGAAATCATATACAAACTTCATAAGAGCAACATAAAACTAAACAGCTCCCACTAATTGACAGTATCCCATGATACTCCTAAGCCCATGTTAATGACATGTCGATCAAATACACAAGGGCGAAGGCCTTTAGTTAGCGGATCTGCCATCATATCATCTGTTGAAATGTGCTCTACTGTAATGTCACCGGTCTGAACTTTTTCCTTTATAGTCAGGTACTTGACCTCCATATGCTTAGACCCCCTGAGACCTCTATTATTGTTAACAAATAACACTGCAGAGTTATTGTCACAATACAACTGCATGGGCTTATCCACAAAATCAAATACGGTCAACTCCTTAATGAGGTTTCTGAGCCAAATTGCCTGAGTAGTGGCTGAAAAGCATGCTACAAACTCCGCTTGCATGATAGAGGATGTCATTAATTTCTGTTTCTCACTTTTTCATAATACTGCACCTCCTGCTAACTTAAAGATGTAACCTATTGTCGACTTCTTTTCATTCTGACAGCCAGCAAAGTCTGAATCTGAATACCCAACTAGCTGTAGGTCCTAAACATGTTTGTAAATCAGTATATAGTCTTTTGTCCTCTTTAAATACCTCAAAACCTTCTTGGCAAGCAACCCAATGATCGTGTCTTGGATTTGACTAACATCTGTCTAGAAGTCCTGTTGTAAAAGCAATATCTGGTCTAGTACATACTTGAGCATACATAATACTCCCAAGTGCACTAGCATAAGGTACATTCTTCATTTGGGCTTTCTCAAAATCTGAATGAGGACATTGTGACAGACTTAACTTATCACCTTCTTGGACGGGAGCAATTCCTGGCTTACATTCTGCATATTGAATCTTTCTAAAATACGATCAACATATGCCCTCTCGAGATAAACTCAATAGTCGGCGAGAAGCGAAACCTATGAATCTCAATGCCAAGGACAAAAGACGCCTCACCAAGGTCCTTCATATCAAAGTTCTTTGACAACATCCGCTTTATCTCATGCAGTAAACCAAGATCACTGCTTGCAAGCAGGATATCATCCACATAGAGTATAAGGAAAATGAATTTCCTCCCACTGACCTTGTAGTATTTTCACTGATCTACTTTGTTCTCAACAAAATCATATGAAGCAACAACACTATGAAACTTCAAGTACCATTGTCTAGAAGCTTGCTTGAAACCATAAATAGACTTTTTCAGTCTACATACAAGCGTACCTGAATCATTTGCCGCAAAACCTTTGGGTTGCATCATATAGACTTCTTCATTAAGGTCTCCATTGAAAAAGGCAGTTTTAACATCCATCTGGTGTAACTCCATATCGAAATGAGCTACTAATGCCATAATCGCTCTGAAAGAATCTTTAGAAGAGACTGGAGAAAAAGTTACTTCATAATCTACTCCTTCTCTCTGAGTGAAACCCTTAGCTACCAATCTAGCTTTAAACTTCTCAATCTTTCCTTTGGAGTCCCTTTTAGTCTTATACACTCATTTGCAGCCAATGGGTCTATGACCTTCAGGTAATTCAACAAGTTTCCAAACTCCATTATGCTTTATGGACTGTATTTCATCTCTCATTGCATCCAACCATAGTTCTAATTGAGGACAAAAAACAGCTTCCGCATAAGTCACTGGATTAGCCACAGAACCGATATCGTAGTCTTGCTCTCCTATATAGATTAAATAGTCCGGTGGTATAGCTGATCGTCTCTCCCTAATGGATCTCCTTATTAGAGCAGCAATAGCCACATCCTGCACTTGAGAGCTTTGAGGAACTTCATTAGGAGCTGTCTCGACAACAGGATCCTGAGCCTCAACAGGTTCAATCTGTAGTGTGAGAGTTTCCACAATTATCTGTATGGGAGGAGATAAAGATACAATATTACCCACCGTACTATTATCCTCAATAGTCTATGAGCAGCTACTTTCTTCGGCCACATCAAACTCCAAAAACTTGGCTGTCTGTGATTCTACAATTCTTATGCCTCCATTGGGATTATAGAACCGATATCCCTTCGAATGTTCAGGTAAGATACAAAGTAACACCGAGTGGTTCTGGAGTCCAACTTACTTAATGTTGGATTATACAACTTCACTTCTGCAGGACATCCCCAAATCTTAAGATGGTTTAAGCTAGGCTTATGTCCAGTCCATAACTCAAAAGGAGTCAATGGAACAGCTTTTGTAGGTACACTATTCAGAATGTACAAAGCTGTTTTCAAAGCTTCACCCCACAGAAAATCAAGTAAATTTTTCCTACTAATCATACTTCTCACCATTTCTATAAGACTGCGATTGCGCCTTTCGGCTACACCATTTTGCTCAGGACTTCCAAGTATAGTAAACTGAGCCACTATCCCAAAATCCTCTAAGTATTTGGCAAATGGCCCCTTAAGCTGTCCGGCATCGCCATGCTTGCCATAATACTCTCCATCTCGGTCAGATCTAACAACCTTTATAATTTTTCCCAACTGTTTCTCGACTTCAGTTCGAAAAATCTTGAACTTGTCAAGAGACTCAAACTTTTCTTTAATCAAGTACAGATAACCATATCGAGAATAGTCATCAATAAATATGATGAAATAAAAATTTCTACATAAGATTACCATATAGGGTCCACTTATATCGGTGTGAATGACTTCCAACAAGTCAAAACTTCGGACTGCAGTTTTCTTCCTTATCTTGGTCATTTTACCTCTACAACAGTCTACGCATGTCTCTAAGTTATTTTTAAGAGCAGGCGGGATATTAGTCTTTATCAGCCTTTCTACTCTATCCTTAGAGATATGGCCAAGCCATTTATACCACAATGCATAAGACTATTCCTTAGGTAATGGTCTCTTAGAAACAACCTTTTCAGCCATATAAGCGACGTATATGTCATTGGGAGACAAACACAATCTGTACAATCCGTTGGACATACAACATCATCCAACCTTATATGAATTAAGAAATAAAGAAATAACATTGTTCTTGATTTCAAAAGAGTAGCCATACATGTCCAAACACGATACAGAAACTAAGTTCCATCTAAATGAAGGTACATAGAAAGTGTCTTTTAACATTAATCTAAAATCAGAGTCTAGAATCAAGATTACATCTCCCACAAACACAACATCAGCTTTCTCGTTGTTTCCCACAATGAGTCTTGATTCATCCCGATTTTGCTTTCTCCGATTTATGAATCCCTATATGGTAAACGTAACATGATTAGTTGCATCGCTATCGAGCCACCAAGAACTGGATGGTGTTTTTGATAGGTTGGATTCACAAACAAGTGTCAAAGAATCATTACCTATAGGCTCACGTTTGGACAACCAAGCTTTAAACTTTGCACAATCCTTCTTTATGTGACCTTTCTTCTTATAAAAGAAGCAGTGGTCACCATCCCTTTTGAAGGATGTCTTCTTTAGACCCATATTATCAGATTGACCGGTAGTGTCATGAGTACCTTTATGAGTACGATTTCTAGATTTTTTATTCTTCATTTTGTGGAAATTAGAAACATATAAGGCTAGATGCCCTTTTTCCTTCTTAAGTTTCTCTTCCTCTGCCACCACCCTTGCTATCAAGTCATTAACTGACCAAGTCTCATCTTGGGAATTATAATTTATCTTTATAATCCCAAAATCAGGTGAAAGGGTGTTCAAGGCTTGATGCACAATACAAGCATCGGGAATGGAAACATTAAGAGCTTGAAGCTTCGTTTTTAGGTTTATCATCCTAAGGACATAATCTCTAACTCTAGCAGTACCATCATACTTCATATTGAAGAGCTTTTGAAGAAGTGTCTCAACCTCAGCATTATATGAAATGCGGTTTCTAGCCTCTAAGGCTGCCATCATTTCCTTAGCAGTACAGTCAGCTGGCAAATCACTTTTCAAGTGTTCTTGAATGGATTTCTTCATTGTCAATAAGCAAATCCGATTACTCTTTTCCCAAGCAGCATAGTCCATTTTCTCAACTTCAGTACTGGTGGCCATGATATCTGCCGGCTTATCCTTTGTAAGAGCAATGTGAACATCTGCTAGTTCCATTCCAAATAAAAATTCTCCTTACATTTCTTAAAGTTCAACCCAGTAAGGACCTCAATTGAAATGAAATTGCCGTTTACAGAAAAGGTGACTGGAAAACAAACAAACAATACAATCAGCATCTTGTGAATACTTATATAGAGAATTACATACATCATCACATAATCACCTTTGGGCAGAAAATATGACATACAATTGTACACTCTCCACATGACAGCGGCCATGAGAACACATTCTAATCTTTCGCGAAATCACCACCTTTGGGTGTATGAACCACTAAGATTAGTCATTTCTCAAGCACATGCTATACATGTATCCCTCCATAAACTAATACAAGATCACTTCCTTTGGGAATATAATCACGTAATAGACTAGGAGACATCCCACCACAATATGAGACCGATATTTCTCAAACCCAGTCAAGTGTGCCACTTTAGCGGTCACGACCCAATTGAATTCTTGAAAATCTCTCATACCAGGGATATGAGCTTTATGTATCACATTTACTATATGCATGTAATGCTAGACGTAAAAACAGGGGCGTATGTCTCTGAAATTACATGCCATGCTAATTGTACTGTTCCATTCATTGATAGACAATGAATTACACTCTACACAGTCCTTAAGTGGTGATATACATGTGAGTTACCATATGCATTTCCGAAACCATAGAGAAATACAAGAAAATACGCAAAAATACCCTAAAAATACGCATATATAGGATTCTATACGTATTTTCACATATGTAAAAGCTTTAAACATGTAAAATAAATACATCACAATGTGGAGCATCTCGATACGAGCGCGTCGATACCAAGATCGTCCAAAACGGACATCGGACGCGCCCTCACGTGCCGTCGAAAGGCGCGACGCGTGCGCGCGTGTTCAGCCGGTCAAACCGATTTGAACAGCCGGTCCGACCGGTTGACCGGTCCGACCGGTTGACCGGTCCAATTGGTCAACGATCAACGGACCAATCCGATCGGTTGACCGGTCGGGTCAATGGTCGGGTTGGGTCAAAAATCGGGTCGGCCGAGTCGGGTGAGTTCATCGGGTCGGGTCAGGATCCGGGTCGGGTCAACGACGAGGTTAGGGTCGATCCGTCAACCAAATCCGCGCCGACGGCGGCGTCACGATCGCCGCCTACGCTGGTCTGCCTGTAAAAACGCTACCGTTAAAACGGCCCGGGCGGCGATGTGGTCGCTCCTAGGGCGATGTAGGCGGGACGGGCGCTGGCCCGGCCTCCTCTGCCACGCAAGGCCCACCATTTTTCTGCGTCTCGTGCAGTAGATTCCAAATATGTAATAAAATTTAACTTTCATCCGATAAAAAATTTCGAAACTGGGCAAAAAACTCTCAGACAAAACGAAAACGGTTCTAATCCGCATGTTTCGATTCTAATCTTTGGTAGGCTCTGATACCAAATGTAGGTCACAGAAATGACATGCCCAGGATCACTATAGTTAGAAATCGAAACACGATAATGGAGAAAATTATCGATTGGCGTACCTGGTTTAGAATCCATTAAACTTGACGCGGAATTAGCGACGGTTTCCGAACACGAACTCAAGTTCTTCTCCCCTATCCCCTTCGTTAGAACACTGACCTAATGAGATTGCCACTCACGAGAAGAAAGTTCTCTCTAGATCCGTATGTGAGTTAAATTGTGCATCATCGGGTTAGGGGAGGGACTTGAGCGCTATTTATAGAGTTTTCGACTACGGGCCCTCTCATTACAGGCCGGGCCGTACTCGGCCCATACCAGCCAGCCCCATATTAGACTTATTAAGAATCCATATATCTTATCTTTATTAGACCAAACTAATTCAGTTAATTTCAATTAATGAAGCCCACATTAGGAAATTCTTACGGGCCAAACCATCCCAAACCCATTCAAGAAGGCACGACTACGCCTTGAGCCCATCCCAAACCCGAATTGGCCTTAAAAATGGAATCACCAACCCGGTTTATTTAGGTTCAAGAGAACCTATAATTGACTAGCCGGTCCTCATCAAAATCCGTCATTCATACCAGAAAGAGAAATTTGTGTTTTTGGGCTAATCAAGCACCTAATTTATCTCAACCCGCTTCCATCCAATTTGATTGACAAACTTAGAAACGGAGCTCAATGAAGAATTTGTGAGATTCAATATATAAGAAGACTATACGAGTGTTGTATATTTTCGAATAGGATAATTAATATATTCGACTCAGTTACGGTATTGTATGTGTCCGTCGAGTTTGTAGTTTCCATTTGTTCTTATCTCTAGTTAGTTTATTTCCATGTGTATAGGGATCAGCTTCTTACAGTTGGTGTTACGGTCACAAGTAAATGGGCATCTCCTTGGTCATAAGATTGAGAATACTGTGAGATACAACAACAAAACATTGTCCTCTGTTCCTTCTTCTTCCACTTCGTCTCTTTCATGCTTTCTCTGTAATTGGCTATCATTTCAAGGCTTGAATCGTGTTCATCCTTCATTTGGCACGCAGTCAAAGTGAGAAAGATTAAAGTTTGGACATTGTATCCTAGGTACAGGATTTGAAGCCGATTGCGTTGGATCACGATTTCTATCGGGCACAAAAAATTGTTGCCCGTGGCAACAAAAATTATTTCCCTTCACACAGAATATGGGGGCCACAACCATTTTCAGATTGTTTTTCGAATGACAGAATCTTGCAATTAGATGGGGCACTTAACACCAGCAAGTGATCTAACTGCAGAGATCCCGATTGACAACCTTTATAAGGGAAAAGTATCAAAAAAAAGTGCTAAACCTATTGCATTGTGTCAATTCAATCCTAAACCTTTTAATTGGATTAATATAGGCCAAAACATTTAGCATTTGCGCCAATTAATTATATATGGGCAATTTTGGCCTGAAATCGCCATTGTAGATGTTGACCGGCACTGACATGGACCTCTTAAATAATATTTTGAAGTTTTTCATAATTTCTTAATTGCTTTTTTCTCTTTTTTTCTTTTCTTCTCTTTACATTTTTAAGGGGGCCTACGGGCGGAAGGGCCCGCGACCCCCTCTCCCAAATCTGGGGAGGCCCGCAAGCCCTCGCCAGATCTAGGCCAAGTGAGAGCATCGAGGCCCTCGCCCAATGTCAACACCCCTTGCCGGCCCTTAGCCCAAAAAAAGAAAAAATTATAAAAAACTTGTAAAAAATTCAAAACATTATTAAAATATTATTTTAAAATGTTTACATTAGCACCAATCATGGCTACATAGAATGACCGACATCTACGTCAATGATTTCAAACCAAAATTGACCGGATAAACTCAATTGGCACAAATACAAAATGTTTAAGACTAAAATGGTCCAATTGAAATGGTTCAGCACTAAATTGCTGTCAATACAATAAGTTTAGGATTTCTTTGATACTTTCCCCACCTTTATCCAGCCCTGGGACACCTAAACATACTGTCACGTGAGACACAAATGCGCTCATAATTAGCATGCAAAAGAGAAGGAAGAAAGGACGTGAACAAGCCCGAAGCATTTGGGCCGGAAACAACACTTGGGCCGCTCAGAAAACTATAAGAAATTAGCCCACCAAGATCTTAAAGGTGAACACCGAGTCCATCGGAATACCGCGCGGAAGTTGGACCTTGAGTTGAGCATAATTGAGGGTCAAAATGTTGATGGAAGTAAATAATGACAAGTATAATTAACCGATTTGATTATTGAATTGAAGATCGATGTCAATGGTGTAAAGAACGGGAGAAAAATCACTGTTAACAAAAAACTCTGAAGCGGCAAACTAGAATACGAATGTTTGAGGCACGCCATATGCGCGTGCGTGATTGTAGATGAGCTACAATTTACGTATGAACATGAAAGGAAAGAAACCAATTTTTTTTTTAAAGAAATTATTGATTATTTGACTGAGCAAATGTAGTGGGTCAATGTTACGTGTAAAGAAACTCATTTCTATATATTTTTGGCGAAAGAAAATAGCGAAACGTACAAAAAGTGAGACAAAACCCACTTGTGGCTTAAATATACAGAAGATAGATAGATATACATACGATAATCAAAGTCAGCTTATCGAGCATTGCACGATCTTTTGTATTATGATCTGGCCTTAAATAAAAAATTAAAAATTAAAAAAAGCAATGAGCATTCACAATAATTCTTAACAAATCAAGATTGACTAATAAGCATTTTTTAGACCTACTTGAATCTTACGAAGATATTGACCTCATGTGCCCGGTGTTGAAAGGAAAGAAAAAAAAAGGGTTAATACTAGAAAAAATCACAAGCTGATATACCTGTAACAAAATTTACCCTCCATTAGTTTCTGTTAAATTTTACTGTCAAATTGCTAAATTGGATGATACGTGGCAATTAATGGGTATACTAGTTTGGGGTTTTAACCCTCCATTCATTACATTTATAGTGGTTCGTGATTTTAATAGTATTAATTCAATTTAACGGAGAGTAAATTTGTCACAAATGTATTAGTTTGGGGCTTTTTGTGGTCAAAAAATTAGTTTATGTAAAATTATCATGTGTTCCAGTTTGAAGTTTTTAGTGGTCAAAAAAATAATTTGAAGTAAATTTATCACAGATATATCAGTTTTGAATTTTTCGTGGTATTAAAACAAAAAACTCTAGCTTTTTTACTCCTTGAGATCTTATTCATCGAGAATCGTGCAGGCGTGCAAGTGAATAGTGATGAGTGCTTCGATAAGTTTAAATTGCTATGAAAACGATGGAATAACTTGTTAAATCACGTGAGATTAAGAACAAATTTACTATTCTAATCAATGCTACATCAGAAAAAGATGTATTAATTTTCGAAATCTGGCACTGACGTCAAAGATGGGTACACAAAGGCACCGTATCTGAGTTGCCTGAAAGGACTTGGTTAGTTTGTTTATCCTAAGTTGGAATTAGTTGTCACTAAGATCTCTCTTTGTCTGGGTAGTAATACGTGAGTCTGACGTAGCAACTCTTGCCTTTTGCGATGAAGCTATGCATTTCCTGTTTAAATTATGGGGCAATGACCGCGAACCATATAATATAAGTTCCAAGGAAAGGTTTTCAATCTAGAAATTAGGCTCGATTTTCGTAAATCTGTATAGGATCTCACTGTACACAGGAGCTGAGCAGATATGGCACTTTTATTTGTATCACTATTTATTCATCAATGGATTTTATAAGGTGCTATGCATCGAGAGACAAAAATATATCACGTTTGTGGTTATAGCTAAAAGTCGTATCGTGTATATGGTTATATGTGAACTTAATCGAAAAACTTTTTTATATTGACCATACTTGATTGATTGTTTCCCCTTTTTTGGTATGAGTTGCAAGACATATTTTGCTTCATATATAATAGCTTAAATTTTTTTAATATAGAGCTAGGCTTCAGTCTCTACACTAACAGAAAAGGCACACTCGTGTTTTAATCCCAATGTCATCGTGGCTTTTAACCTTAGTTACCTAAATAGTATTGTTTTTAACTTATGAGAAACACAAGTCAAAGTGATATTTATTTGCATACGGTTAGGATGAAAAATATTCAAATTCAAATGTGATATATAAGAAACTTTACCAAATTTAATGTTTTTTTTCCTTAAATAGGAATACATTGTTATATTAGAGTGTATAGTTTCATGGATGGCTCTTAATAGAATAATTGAAAAAAATTCTAAGATTGAGATTCAACTCCGGGTTTGCTTTGTTGTAATATATAGATACATGCCTTAAGGTCTTCATTGTCGAGTCAGCCTTCGCCTGTTGGGGAGTATTAAGACAAATAATATATTTCACACTACACTAGACTAAGCTTTTTAAACGGTTGCATGATCAATTTCAAAGATTTGTTTTTATAGTGTACATGGGTTCGATTTGGGGGCCATATGTGGGAGCAAATCAAGTCAATTGAAGGTGATGGATTGATTATATTGAGCCTTGAAATTGTAGCTATGTGAAGTACATGCAATCATCAAGCCATTTTGGCAATTAATTAACCATAAGTTTCCTCTTTGTAAATTGTGTTAGTGTGTACATGACCAGGCTATTCTACTGCTACAATGAAGATGATGGGATCAACTTGCTCTTGATCTATAACTATCACCTCCAACAAGTGACTGGTATACGTGGCTATCACACCTATGTCACTTACATTGACATCCACTTTAATTGTGCAGGTTTGGTCAAATTAGGGCACGGAGGTTGGATTGCGAGTGGTCGCACTAGTTTAATGGGAGATTGCATTAGTCTGCTAAAATAGCTATAGATAATCGAGATATAAATTGCATGTTGATCAATTGGCAATTTATATAACATGAGTGGCATTGGCACCATTATACGTGCTAAAGAGTAGAGATTGTAGCAAAAGATCAGATTTTAGGTCTACAGAGTACCTCTTTTCTCTTCCTTTTGGAAAAAGACAGCACGAGTGCTAAAATTGGCATAGAGTGCTCGCTTTAATGTCAAAATTTTTCAAGCATTGGTTATATGTCACAAATTTTAAAAATACATCACTTAAGGGATTCTGCCTCTAGAAAATCTAACGTGGTAATGTACTATAAATAAAAACTTGCAGTTTCACTTAAATGGACGATGTAAAAAAAAAAATTGGCACTAAAATAATAAAATTCCTGGCACTTTGTCGATCGTCCTTAAAGTTCGACACCATACATTTTAAAATTGTGTGGCACACAATTTATGTACCAAACGATAACCAATTTTCCAGAAAATTGAGAAATTGGATTAAATTGGTTCCCAAACGTGCCCTAACATAGCAAATGGACTTCTATAATTTTGAATGGACTTATTTGGAGAAAAAGAATGTTTGCTCTAAGATTCTGCTTCTTACTCTACCAAATAAGAAACATGGTGACAAAACTAGCATATTTGGTTTTGATATTTGCTTCTAACTCACAACGTCAAATTTCTAATCTTATAAAGTTTAGGACCAAAATATTGCAAACGATCAATTTAGTACCAAAACCATACGAAAAGTTGCAAAACTTTTTGAAACTGTCCATTTAAGTGACTCAGCAACAATTTTTAAATGATCATTTCGAAAATTTTGGCATGAAAACAAGCACCGTACAATAACTTTGATACTGATATTATTCTTTACCCCTCCTTTTCACAGTCGTATGCGGACACGGTTTCAAAAACTCGTATATGTTGATCATATCTATTTCAATATGATAATCATTGTCAAGTGGAGAAGCTGACTTACAAGGACAGAAAATTCCAAATCCAACATGATAACCTAACTTGAATATTGGAAAATATCCAAGGACTTAAAATTCTAAATCTAACTTAATAAATCAACTTTGAAATTAAAGCTAATGTCGTTTCTTGGGAAGTTGATATCGTCTTTTGGAGTTGGCATGCTGCAGAACTCTACGTAGTTTCATTTATTTCCTACTCATGTGAAATTCATCAGCAGAAAGAAAAAAACATCGAATTGTTCTACATGATATTTGCTATAATTCAACTTTTTCGGTCCAATCGCGCTCATAGATGAAATTTGATTAATTTCGATAATACTATACATTAATACCTCCTCTCAATTCTGGGTGTGAATTGACATCTCCAATTTATTTTCCACATCAGCAAAGACAAATCATAGTTCGGATTTATGCTTAACTAAATAACACTTGTCACCTATCTCTGCACTCGACACTCCCCTTTCCCCCCACGCGGCTTTAAAACGGTGAGCTATGACTTAAGTGGACAATCTCGTGTTGGGCAGGTGAGGTTGCCATCGCTTGTATGCGAAAGTATACATAGCATAACTTTACAAAGAATTATGGCGCATTGCACGCTAGCCACATGGGTTGGAATAGTGACTAAAGGACATAGTTGTTTGGGTAGATTAGAACGCTACACAAATAAACAACATAAATAATAATAGTGGGTATCTCAAGATCCCGTAGTTTGTCTTCTTAAGATTGAATTTCTTGTCCTAAAGAAGAATAGGTGGCTTAAGCTCAGCCACATGAATTTCCACATTTTCTTGGTGCTTTGACTTTGTAATTGAGATTCTTTTTCTTCGTTTTTAGGTGAGGAAATGTGTGCTCTAATAAGTCAATCAAGTGTATAAGTTGACTAATGAAGATCCACTTGTCGCCGCAATATTTGATTCAAAAATTGCGATCTTTCTAATTTAGTGTGAGCGAATTGTGCGAAGACTAATCATTTGTCGGTTGCTATAGTTGATGAACTCCTGGCATCTTGATGATTGGTGTAATGATAAAACGGTTACCTACCTTTTATGAGATCACGAATTTGATTCACGTCGTGAGCGAAACTCTAAATGGCTTATGTTACATTGCCTAGATACGGCATATCTTACGTGAAGAAACTTCTTGATTGCTAACATCTTTGTGTAAATGTAGTGATGGGCTCGCTAACCTCGGACATCGAAGTCGTAGATTGTTTGAAGGGTAGATGGGGATTAATCCAAACATTTCGTAGCAGGTTTGGGAACCTCATGGTAATACCCAAAGAGGATTGCTGTCGCCCATTGCCCCTCTCGACCCCTTTTTTGAAGGAGAAAAAAGAACCCTAGTACCTTGATTAATTCTCTTGGGAAGAGGGCAAAAGTACTTGCCTTCATGAACGGAAAGAATGTACTCTTCTTGAGCTCATGCTCGAAACGAATCACCAACACCACATATCAATAGTTAGAATATATGTGCATGCATTTATATGACTTACGAGAGGAAGAATGCCACCTACATTATTCCTCGTGAATCGGTCGCTTAGTGGCATCAGTTCTTGTATCTTGGAGTGTATCAAATCTCTTCCATCCCAATCCCTAGTCAAATTATGTTGTGATATTCCTAAGAAAAACTGGCTGGCCATTCTTTACCTTTGTCTATGCATCTTCGGAATAATAAGCTTTCGCTACTATAAGTTCACAATCTGAAGCTTCTGACTATTTAGTTTTTGTTTTCTTATTACCTATGACACAAGTGTTCGTGAACCGATTGAGTTTAGGCTTTTCTCATTATCTGGTCTGATTCCTATATAATCATGAAGCAAATTGTAGAGCGCATTATTGAGAATTTGAGAGTAATCGAATTGCATATTTATAATGAGATCTGTTTTATAACATCAATGGGCAATGGGGAAATTAACTGCACATGGGCGATTGAAAAAAAAATTTGAAAGCTTACCCATTCATCCGGACAGCAAGCTACTGTCCTATTATAGAGTACCCACGCTCCTTGTAATATAAGTTTATGGCAAAGTCTAGCATTGATTCCCTATCCATTGTATATGTTTTGTAAACATACATAAAAAATTGAGTGTTGCTTACCAATTTGGTATGGATTAGTGTTTGGGGTCAAGTGCTTCATTTTGTGAGATTAATAGTTTGCAAATCATCTAGTATGTTCATTTTGGTTTCAAAAATATTTCACAAGGTTTGGACCACAAGTTGAGGGCACAAAAAGACAGTCGGTCTATCCATCCGAGTTTTCTTTTTACTGATCTTATTTTTCGGGTTCCAAAATTATTTTTATCCATTCATTCTATTAACAGATTGTGTTTTCTTTCCCCAGTAAGTTTTGTTATTCTTATCATGGCCTTCCAATGTGTTGTCCTAGCTCATTCCAACGGTCTTGCATGTCACAATCATAGCAATCGATCCAATTTTTTTTAGGCAAAGCATCAATGAAACGGGTAATGGTATCCATAATATAAGGACGATTACACTATTAGTAAAAGGCCCGAAGTTTCAAGAAAAAAAAAAGAGCCTGAAGTTGGCAAAGAGAACGCGTAATAATCAACGGAACTGCTTACAAGTAGCAATTTGTGTCTGACCTTCTTGCTTACCTCCCTCGTTCCATGTTATTTGCTTGCATTTGGATCAAACGAACGTAATTACTATCAAATCAATTATTTACAAAATCAAGATAAGTATCATTGATTTCATCATTGCATAGATTCCATAAATAAATTATTTATAAAAAATGTTAAGAACCTAATATTGATTGAGGGAGGGAGTAAAAAAATAGACGGCTGTTTTCAGAATAGCTATTGCAACTTGTCGGAATAAGAGCGTGTGACAAGCACAGTGTCTTTCCTTACCAAAAAAAAAAAAGACAAGCACAGTGTCATTTCCTTCCTTTTTGTTGAGTTCAGCTTCAAAATATTTTCACTTGAGCCTAAATAATCTTCAAGAATTTGATCCATTAATTTGTGGGTTTTTTTTCCACCCACTGCAATTTTTTACGTAACAACTTCGACCCTAATAAATCTTACCTAGCCAAGCCATGACACATGAGTTCTCCAAACTTTTGAATCCACTAAATAAAACAAGTAAGTGGTACAAAGTAACTTTAACCAACATCAACCAGTACTTAAGAGTACAATGTAGTAACCGCCTTTTCCTGGTCAAAAGTAATGTAGACAAGGTAGGTAATTGGCAGGTGTCTCTAAATAAAAGCTTCCAGACCAGTGAAAGCAGGGCATGCAGACAAAGGCAACATATGCCTGGGGATTTGGTTTTAATCCCGACAGCTTGTCTCCAATCATTCTTGTCTCCACTTCGGATTTTGTTTATGTCATATGGCACATGTTCAGAGCACTTGCCCAATAAGAGCTGTGATTAGATTGATTCCAATATCTAAATTCATTTTTTTAATTACCTGTCTTTGTAATGTTTTGACTGTCCTATCTCGACGTGCAGGCGAAGTTCTTTTGCTGCGGTGGGTCGACGTGGGTTTGGTTCGTGTTTGATTGCGAGGAATTGCCAATAACTTTTAACTTAATCATGGACCTTCTTAGACCGCAAATAATTATTTATATCAATAGTGGAAGACCTGACCAGTGAAAATGTCTTAGTGCCATGAAGTCACCAAGGTTGGATAAGGTCATAAAAACCGAAGATTTTATGAAAAATCCTATATTGTTACTCATGCGACACGAATATTCCAAATTTTTTTATAATGTCGCTTTGGTCCTCAATTTTCGAAATTATGTTAATCGTACCCCTTAGTTAGATTTCATTAAAAAAACATTTTTATTACCTTTTTATATTTCACAGCCTTAGATATTTTTAGAACTGCCATCAGGGCTATATTTTAGGGAAAGGACTTAGTTTCTTATTCTTCATTTTTTTGGCCTCCATCTCATAATTCTTCCGGAAATATCGTCTTCCAAAGACTAAAATGTACCAGCCATAAAATAACGATAACTATTTTTAGTCTCGTTGCATATGATCATCACCCAAGTCCCATAACCCACATAAGTCTTTGTGAAATTAAAAGATATGTTAGAACATAAAAGGGTGTAAATCACTGATAGAATGCTGGTAAATACACAACCAGACTAATATTAATAGGAATCTGGTTTAATAGCAGCAATATTTTTTGGATTCTAGTTCTAAGAAAGATATAATGGATAGGAAAAATTGTTGGGAAAATATCCCTATGGAATTTTGATGATTCCAAAACTGTCTTTGATACTAACATTTATCATGATAAGCATAGATAATTATTTAGCTTTACAGATGTCGATGATTTATTTGTATCAACAAAGATGAGAGACTAGGCTTTAATGGTGAACAAGCACCAGTATGAACAGTATCTCATGGTGGCTTGAAGGTATCTATGTCAAGCTAGTGTTTTTGAAGGTCCTTCGTTATTGGTAAAGGAGAAAGGCTCATTTGTCCTATCATCACACATCATTTCATTGGTATTGTCACTGGATATTATCATTCAACTTGCTCACAATTTGCACTTGTCGATGATGAGTCCAAAATCAAGCTGACGAGGAGTTGAAACTGATGACGGTGAGATACACGTTTGAAGATGATCGTTGATGATATAGAAATCGTCATTGCAAGCACTGGACTCCGTAGCTAAAAAACAAGGAAAGATATCTAAAAAAGCACCTGACAAGTTTCAATTCTCTGATAATGGGACAGTTGCAATAGACTCCATCTTAGGAAACCTACAAAAGTCTAAAAAACTACATGGCAATCCTAATTCTAGCATAGGTCTTCAACAACTCTTAATAGCTACTTGGATAATCCTTGAAGGTCTCCAATAGATAGTTTGAAGACTTCTATAAATTTAGATCGGCGAAGCTTAGAAAAGGTTACAAAAGAACGGAGAAATTGTTATAGTTGTGCTTCACACTAGAAATCCTCATTGTTTATACCTCTTTATATAGGTTAAGCTTTATAATAGCAGTTAGTCAAATGTACAAGGGTAAGTACAGGGATTATGTCATAATAGTGTGATCTACGTGTAAAGGAACACCACTTGTCAATTGTAACTTCATTGCTGATTACTAGTGGAATCCAACCGTTGTTAGGCTATTAGCTGGAGAGTAGACATAGGCTTGGATATAAAGTTGAACCACTCTAAAATAGTCGTGTGCTTTATCTTCAATACTCATTATCTACATAATTAGTACACTATCTTCATAAGCACCGTTAAATCTTATCACAATTTGCTTTGCCGATTACTATTATATTGTGAAAAAATTTCATTATCTTCAAAATCTTATTCGATCCCCCCATCTAGGTTGTTCCATTTGATGTAGCTACAAGAATCACCTAGTGGGGTGAATAGGTGATCTTAAATAATTTTTGTCAATTTATGTGGAAATGAAAGAACACAGTTAAGTCTGAATAAAATTCAGATTCAAGATAGTTTATATAAATAATACTCTTGATGTGCAGAATGTAAATAAAGAGATAAGGGATAGAAAAACTGCACATAAGTTTATAGTGGTTCGGCTTATAGCAAGCCTACGTCCACTCTCCCACGCTTATAGCTTACTGGCTAGATTTCACTATGTAATCAAGAGGAATTTACAGATTCTGAGTGACAGCACTCTTATGTATGATAGGATTCTCTATCTCACACAATCACTCTTACAAAATATCCCTCAAGATCTTAATATTTAGCTTAGAACGACAAGAGAACTAATTGGAGTATGCTCAAACTTTGGACTTGTTGATTCTTGATTCTGTACTACTGTCTGCTGTTCATTGATCTCCTTAAATAATCTTCTACATCCAAACTAGCCGTTGGATATCTTTCAGAGGATCATCTTCCAATCTTCACCTTGGATAGATTTGTATAATAAGGATTGAGTAGTCGTTGGATGACAGACAGATTCTGAATCCCACTGATTCTGGTCGCCCATACAATCAGAATCTTGATTTTCATAAGTAGAACTTTATCCATTGTAATGCATACTTGTCGTAATGTTTGATTGTCAATCAATTTGATTGAGATTGAGACAATCAAAACTTTCCTTCTGTGAAATTCATACCAGATCACTAGCTGTTATGTTTCGTTCTGAATTTTGAGTTTGAAGAATTTCTGTGTCTGTATCTGCTTCTGAAAAATTTCAGCTTTTGCGCTTTTGAAAAATTTCAGCTTCTACGTATGAATCTCAAAACTAAGATTATGTGGGTCTTCAATAAGGTATTTGACATCTTGTAAAGTCTGAATAACTTCCTCATGAGCTTCCAGAATATACATACCTAAAATAAATTAGTTCAGAATAAGTATCAGACTTAAAATAACGTGAAAGATTTTGTCAACTTCAAAATTAATAGGAGTTTTCCTCAATAATCTCTCCCTTTTTTTATGGTGACAAAATTTCATGTAGATCGAATTAATTTGAAATTGATTTGTAAGTAAATAAGCATATTAAGTGCATTGAGGCATAGATTGAAATTGAAAAAGCAAATTTTGTTGAAATCTGTGTCTTTCTCTTCCATTGTATATAACCTGCATATGATCCTGCATATTAGTATAGCAAATCTGCATATAATTTCTCTCCCTTTTTGTCATCAGCAAAAATAATAGAGAGAATAAATTAATAAACGATCAACCAGTCTAACAAGAATTGATAGTGATATTACAAACCAAATAAAAAGGAGATGATTTCAAGAGAAATTTTGAAAAACAGGTTATTTTTTAGAAGGGGTGCGAATCAGTTGAAAATTTTCCAATATTGAGATAGCCTCCTCAATCTTCGAACTGCATTGACCTACAGCCTTATCCACGTTGGATGAACATATAGCAATGGCATCCTCAAGTTCTGCTTTGTCTGCTGCTGCATGATGTTGTTGACTCTTGTAGTTTTCCTCAACAATACTATGTAGATTCTTAATATCTTGTTTTAGTGCAGCTTGCTTTTCTTTAATCTCGAGTAGAAGAGAGAGGATGTTCTAATTTTCACAGGGCTGTTCTTGGACATTAGCTTGCTCAGATTGATCATACCCTGTGGTTGATTCTGGTTGATTCTCCCCCTGAACAGGTGCTTGATCTTCAAAGACATTTTTCATGAATTGGTTCTGAAACTTTGGGAACTGGATCAGGAACATGTTCTGGACCTTCAGTGTATCCTGTTTCAAAGTGTTCTGCTTCTGCTTCATCACTTTCATCATGCAGAAGAGTTTTTCTTTTCTTTCTGTACACTTTGATTATGGAAGGAGAGTCAGTTTGCTTGCTGGTTGGACTAGATCTTTTCCTTTGCCCTTTTTCTTTTTCACCCTGACTTTTCAACAGATTTTTCCTCTAATGGTTGAGCCTCTTTTCGTCTTACTCTTTCCCTTACATCTTCAAATTGCTTCATTTTGGATAGCATTCTTTCTCTAACATACATACAGAGAACAAGGTTCTTGCACATATCATCAGGAATAGATATTTTTCAAAACATGAAGATGTGAGAAATTAGAGCACTATATGGCAATTGACCCTTGTCCTTCTGCAATGCTCTGTACATATGGAAGATGATGATATGAGGGAGAGAGAATGATTGACCTTTTAAGATAGCCCAAATGAGCTTGATTTCTAATTTTGATAGGTCAATTTTTTAGGCTGTTTTGGGCTTCAAGCAGTTGATTATGATCTTATGTGAGATCACAGATCGTCTGGACAAGTCAAAGTAGGAGAGATGTCGCTTATATCCTTGAGCAAAGTTTGGATTTTCAGAAGCCACTCTGAAAGCATCTTCAAGATTCACTGCCAATGGAGTAAACTTGGAATGGAGAGATTTGAATAAAAGTAAATTGAATCCAATAGTAAATTGAATCCAGTTGGGTGACAGAATGGAGAGATTTGAATAAAAGTAGGCTGTTAATTCAGCATAAACATTGGCAGATTGAAGGCAAAATTCATAAATTCCTAACTTCTGAAACAGGTGCTTTACAGAAATACCAGCCTTCTCTAGATGGTCAAAATCCACTGTTTTATGGTTCATAACCCATCTAGCAAGTAACAACTTATAACACACATTATGCTCAGTGCTTTTGAACAATCCTCCTGTACTAGGCAAACCAGATGCTATTCCCACCTTTATCTTAAAAGTATTAAAAAATCGAGCATCATCATCGGGAACAACAAATTTTGAGGCACTTGTAGACTTAGGGCTTATATGAACAGATTTCTTTTCAGAAAGAGTGGAAGTTTCTCGACTTTCTCCTTGCTCTTTCTGGGGGAAGGCTCTTTTGGGGTAGAGCTGATTGGATCTTCTTCAGTTTTAGAGCAAAAAAGAGAATAACGTTGCATAAGATATTCTTCTGAGTAAAGATCGTTATCTCTCAGACATTAATGAAGGATCGACGCTGAAGCATTATTCCTTTTCAACCTTTGATAAACTTCCCACACACGTTTGATACTTCGGAAAGAAAAGTTAGTTTTACTGGATGATTTTTGTGGCGACGATCGCTGGGGTGGTGTTGCTTTATAAGGGTCTTCATGATGGTCCGACTCTGTATCTGAAATCTCCTTATACTCCGCCGGTGTAGTAAATTTGGAGTCTTGGTTGAGAATGCGTGAAGATCGTCTCTTTAAAGGCATTTTGATTACTTTTTAAGCAGAAAGGTTTGATCTTTCTAGAAGAAAATAAAGGAGAGTCTCTGAATATTGGAAGGGTTTTGAGAGTTGAAGATCGTACTGATAGGGTTTTGAAGAGGGACTGACAGGTTTATAAATGAGAAAGACGGTTTTTGGAAAGGAAAAGTTACTTTTTAGAAAATAAAAGGATATCCCAAACAAGTAAAAAGGAAATATACTCTTTGAAGCACAATCAAACATGATGACATCATAACAATATACTAGCACAATTAATCAAATAAATTAGAATACATACCTGGTTCGCTTCCAAAAATAACGATTATGAAAATATCCTGCCAAAAATGCCAAAAATATACCTGCCAAAATTTGAATAAGGGACGTACCGTTCTTTGTGAGTCTGAAAAATGTTCAGACTGAGAAAATTTGAGTCTTAAAAATTCTGTCTATCAAACACTTCAAGAAAATGGATAAGTGATGCACAGTTTGTTTTTTGTGAATTCAAATGAAGATTTATCAAGAGGTTTTATGAATATTCACATCACCATTTTGAACATAATCTCGAATAAAATGATCCTTGATTTTAATATGCTTAGCTCGAGAATGAAGAGTGGGGTTCTTTGTCAAATTGATTGCACTTCTGTTGTCACATTTGATTGCAACACTTGATTCTTCAATAACAAAGTCTTGTAACTGCTGCTTCATCTATAGAATCTGCACACAGCAACTTCCTAATGCTACATATTTTGCTTCTGCTGTAGAAAGTACAGCTATATTTTGCTTCTTTGAGTACCAGGATACCAACATATTCCCAAGCAGTTGACATGTACCTGAAGTATTTTTGCTGTCCACTTTACATCCAGCTAAATCAAAATCAAAATATTCAGTAAGAGTAAAATATGAATCTTTGAAATACCAAAGACCTAACATTGGGTATGTTCTAATGTATTTGATTATTCTCTTTACTATTGAAAAATGATATTCCCTTGAGTCTGATTGAAATCTCGCGCACGTGCAGATACTAAAGAGTATATCAGGTCTAGATGCAATAAGACATAATAAAGATCATATCATGCTTTTATATACCTTCTGATCAACCTTTTTACCATTTTCATCTTTGTCCAGTTTGGATGAATGAGACATGAGAATGTATGTTTTCTTGCAATTCTGCAATCCAAACTTCTTAACAATCTCCTTTGCATACTTCTCTTGGCAAATGAATGTACCATTTTTAGTTTGTTTCACTTGAAGGCCAAGTAAGAATGTTAACTCTCCCATCATACTCATCTCGAACTTATTCTGCATATTCTTAGAGAATTCCTTGCAAAGCAATTCGTTAGAGGATCCAAAGATTATATCATCAATATAAATTTGAACAAGTAAAAAAATTCTTACCCTTTCTCTTAACAAATAAAATTATATCAACCTTACCTTTGGTGAAACCATTTTGCAGAAGGAAGTTACTTAACCTTTCGTACCAAGCTCTAGGTGCTTGTTTCAGACTGTAAAGGGTCTTTTGAGTCTGTAGACATAATCAGTCTTTCTTGATTCTTCAAAACCAGGTGGTTGTTCCACATATACTTCTTCTTTGATATATCCATTCAAAAAGGCACTTTTCACGTCCATCTGAAACAATTTAAAGTTATGGAAATAAGCATAAGCTAATAGTAGACGAATGGCTTTCAACCTTGCAACCAATGCATATATTTCATCATAATCTATGCATTCTTCTTGAGAATAGCCCTTTGCAACCAGTCTTGCTTTGTTTCTTGTGACTTTCCTTTTACCATCCAGTTTGTTTCTAAATACCCATTTTGTTCTAATTACTTGATGATTTTTGGGTCTTAGCACAAGCTCCCATACTTTATTAATTCTGAACGCTTAAGTTCATCCTGCATAGCATCGATCTAACTTTCATCGATAAAGCTTCACCAACTTCTTTTGATTTTATTTTTGATATCAACGCCAAGTTCTTTGATGTTCTCCTTATGTTTGGATCTTGTCTTGATACCATCTTCTATTTCTCCAATGATGAGGTTCTTGGATGACTAGATTTATGTTTCTAGTTTTTGTCAAATCTTTCGTTCTGAATATCTCTGCAGACTTTGAAGTTTCAGGTTGAGTATGTATTGTATCTTCTTTTCCTTCTTTTCTTTCTGATACCAATTGTTGATGATCTTCTGATAACTCTTGAATGTTGGGAGATGGTTCAAATTTATCTCTGTGAGTCTGAATATTTTCTTCAAACCTTATATTTATTGTTTCTTTCACAGTTTGAGAGTTTTTGTTGAAGACTATGTATTCTTTGCTTGTAGTAGAATATCCAAGTAAGAATCCTTCATCTGCTTTCTCATCAAACTTACCAAGATAATCATTTGGATTTTTGAGAATAAAGCATTTACAACTAAACACACGAAAATATGAGATACTGGGTTTTCTACCTTTGTAAAGCTCGCAGGGGGTTTTCTCAAAAATGGGTTTGAGAAAAACTCTGTTAATGATATAACATGCTGTAAAAACTGCATCTACCCAGAAATAAAAAGGAATCCTACTTTCACTCAACAAAGTTCTTGCCATTTCTTGCAAAGAACGATTTTTCCTTTCCACAACACCATTTTGTTCTGGTGTATAAGCAGTAGAAAAATTGTGTTGAAAGCCATTTTCCTCACAGAAATCTAAAAAAACTTTGATTTTCAAATTCTCCCCTATGATCAGTTTTAATGCAGGATATGGTATAGCCCTTTTCATTCTGAACTCTTTTTGCAAATTTTGAAAAATATGAAAATGCTTCATTTTTATGAGCAAGGAAGAACACCCAAGTAAATCTTGTGAAGTCATCAACAACAACTAAACAATACTTCTTACTACCAATACTTTATGTTCTGGTTGGTCCAAACAGATCTATGTGAAGAAGCTGCAAAGCACGATTAGTGGAAACATGATGTATAGATTTAAAAGAACTTCTTACTTGTTTTCCTAGAGTGTAGGCATTGCATAACTCTGTTTTCTTGTATTTCAAATCTGGCAGATCTCAAACCAGTTTCTTGTTTGAGATCTTTGAGATTTGTTTCATACCGATATGTCCTAACCTTCTGTGCCATAGATCTTCATCTTCTTTGATTGAGATCAAGCAATGAGTGGAGTTTGGATTTACATCTAGAAGATAAATATTGCCATGTCTTCTTCCTGTGAAAGTTTGAGAAAAGTCTTTGCTTGTTCCTAAGCATGTATCTTTTTGAAAGTTGATTCTAAAACCTGTATCACATAACTGGCTTATGCTTATCAAATTGTAGTTGAGTCCTTTTATCAATAAAACATCATTGATAGTAAGTCCTTCAATTTCAACTGATCCTTTGTCAACGATCTTTCCTTTGATATTTTCTCCAAAGGAAACTTTTCCACCATTCAAACTGTGTAGATCAACGAATATGCTTAAATCTCCTATTATTTGTCTAGAGCATCCACTATCTAGGTACCACTTTCTTTTTCTCTTTGTGGTAACCTGCAAAAATCACAACATCTCAAGTTTTCTTTGGTGCCCAAATTTGTTTGGGTCCTTGAGCATTAGTATAGGCTGTTTTAACAAAATCTTTTCGAACAGGTCTCAAGACTTTAGGACATTCATTCTCAAAATATTGTGGATCTCTACATTTTGAGCACCTGAGTGCTTCGGCCAACAGGTTTTACAAAATTCCTTTTGAAATAGTTTTTATAAGCTTGTCGAGGAGGTCTTTGTCTTAATCTCTCCTTGACTTTTGAAAAATCAATCAAGCTATCACTTTCCTTCTCAAATCCAATCCAAGACCAGATTTGTTATATTAAGGAATTTGGATAAAAAGGATATGCTTCAAGGTTTCTGAACCTTATGAAAACTTGGAAGTAATTTCTGAAACTTCCATTTTCAAAATAGTATTTTCTTTGGAAAAAAAATCTTGACTTTCCTTGATTTGATAAAATTCTTTTTGAAGGAAATCGATTTTTTCTTTTTGAGAAACATCTTGTTGCCTTAGTGAAGAATTTTCCTTTTTCAAAAAAGAGATTCTTTTAAGAGCAGTCTTAAATTTACAGTATAATTCATCAATATAATTTGATACTTCAATAGGCATATCAGAATGCTTTACCTCAATTTCCACTTTAGGATCAGAATCTGAATCTAAATCTTAGTCTGACTTAGCCATCAGACAAAAATTTGAGATATCTTCATCACTGTCTTCGCACTCTATATCACTCCAGGTTTCTGCCTTTAAAGCCTTCTTTGTTTTCTCAAACTTGGTCTTCTTTTTCAGAAGTGGACAATTTAGCTTGATATATCCACGTTTCTTACAGTGAAAGCATATAACATCCTTTGATCTCTCTGTTTCATTGAAAGACTTCTTCTTCTCAAAAGGCTTCTTACCTTTGAGGTTTCCTCCTTTGATATTCATTTTCTTATACTTTTTTATAAAGAAAGCTAGTTCGTCATCGTCAACATCTTCATCTTCAGAATCTGCATTAGAATCAATGTTAGTCTTTAATGCAATTGACTTATTACCTCTGGATTCATTCTCCACATTCCGTTTCTCAGTCTTATATGATTGAAGAGTTCCAATTAACTCATTCACTAATAGAGGCTTGATTTTTTGTGTCTCTCGAAGAGATGTTTTGATGTTATCCCACTGATTTGTCATTTCTCTCAGAAGTTTGTTGACTTTCATTGCATTTGGAACTGATTGTCCTTGATAAGCAAGACCGTTTACTATGTCAGTAAACCTGTCATACAAATTAGCAATTGATTCTCCAGGCTTCATTTTGAAGGATTTATATTGACCAAGCAAAAGATTGATTTGAGTTTTCTTGACTCGATCTGTTCTTTCATAAGTAACATGGAGAGTATCCCAGATTTCCTTAGCTGATTCGCAAGCAGTAATTTTTTTATATTCACTAGGAGATAAAGCACAATAGAGAGAATAAATTACTTTGGAATCTAGAGTTTCTCTTTTAGATATCTCAGTTTGAGATAATGGAGGACCTACTGCTTTGCTTGCATATGCCTTTTCTTTTGAATAAGAAGATTTTGGATTGACTCCTTTGATGATGACATCCCATTGCATGTGATCAATTGACTTTATGAAGGCCTTGTTCTTGTTCTTCCAGACACTATATTCCTTGTCATCGAAATATGGTGGCCTATTGTTGCTCTGTCTTTCAATGAGCCCTGGAGCACCATAGCTAGCCATATAGATCGTTAGTTCAGAAGTAAAATACTTCAATAAATGAGCAACCTTGCTTTGATACCAATTGATATAGCTAGCAAGGATTACCTAGAGGGGGTGAATAGGTGATCTTAAATAATTTTTGTCAATTTATGCGGAAATAAAAGAACGCAGTTGAGTCTAAATAAAATTCAGATTCAAGACAATTTATATAGACAATACTCTTGATGTGCAGAGTGTAAATAAAGAGATAAGGGATAGAAAAACTGCACATAAGTTTATAGTAGTTTGGCTTATAGCAAGCTTACGTCCACTCTCCCATGCTTACAGCCTACCGGCTAGATTTCACTATATAATCAAAAGGAATTTACAGATTCTGAGTGACAGCACTCTTGTGTATAATAGGACTCTCTATCTCACACAATCACTCTTACAAAATATCCCTCAAGATCTTAATATTTAGCTTAGAATGACAAGAGAACTGATTAGAGTATGTTCAAACTTTGGACTTGTTGATTCTTGATTCTGTACTACCTTCTGCTGCTCGTTGATCTCCTTAAATACACCTCTACATCCAAACTAGTCGTTGAACAGCTTTCAAAGGATCATCTTCTAATCTTCACCTTGGACAGATTTGTATAATAAGGATTGAGTAGTCGTTGGATGACAGATTCTGAATCCCGCTGATTCTGGTCGCCCATACAATCAGAATCTTGGTTTTAATAAGTAAAACTTTATCCGTTGTAATGCATGATTGTCGTAATGTTTGATTGTCAATCAATTTGATTGAGATTGAGCCAATCAAAACTTTCCTTCTGTGAAATCCATACCAGATCACTAGCTGTTATGCTTCGTTCTGAATTCTGAGTTTGAAAAAATTCTGCGTCTGCTTCTGCGAAAAATTTCAGCTTCTGCGTTTGCTTTTGAAAAATTTCAGCTTCTGCTTATGAATCTCAGAACTAAGATTATGTGGGTCTTCAATAAGGTATTTGACATCTTGTAAAGTCTGAATAACTTCCTTCTGAGCTTCCAGAATATACATACCTAAAATAAATTAGTTCAGAATAAGTATCATCCATCACGCCCGCACCCTATGAGCTCGCGATCATCCCTTATGGTCGTATTCGAATGCGACGTCCCAGGACTCGTCGCCGACCCATGCGAACATCAAAACATAAAGCAAGCGAAACGATTAAAAGCACCCAGACCAAATTAAATACCAAGGGTAGTAGAACACTTGAACAAATGAACCACATATTTCATTCAACGCACGTACGCACAAAATCCAACCTTACATACAAAGGCCACTAGGGTTAAAACCACCATCATCAAAAGGGGTAAGTGGTCGGGTAGGTTAGCCTAGCTATACAAAAGGGTCCACCAACTCCATGGGCTCCTCCTTGGGATCTTGCTCCATCGGCTCTTCCTCGGGATCCCAAAACACCATAACGGACCATTCATGGTTGGAGTGGGAGTCTGAAATGGTTATATAATAACCATGAGAGCGAGTCTCAATAAGCAACACCCTAAACCCCACCTAGGCCAATGCGCACCCGGACAAGTCTTACCCAAACACATAATAGAGCAACCACACAACTTAGGCCCTCGGGCCCAAATCAAACATATAGTGATCCACATGGGTTAGGCACATAACAAGAATGGCACCGAGCCCAACAATGGTACATACACCCATATCAATTGGCCACGAACATATGCCATGCACATGCTTACACTAAAAAAAAATGCACTCGTCATACATTTGCCAACGTCATGCTTATGCTCGTGCTCGCACTCATGCTCATGCCTCATCGATGCATCGTCGCACACTTGCATGCTAGCACTCTTGCCATTTATCAATTTCTCCTCCGACCCGCGTTAAACGCATCAGGTCCGACCCGCGTAAAACGCATCAGGTCTATCACTTCGAGATCGATCTCTGGCCCGCGTAAAACGCATCAGGCTCATGACACATAACCCGCGTAAAACGCATCAGGTTGGCCATCTTCCGGTAAACCGGGCATCGTCCCGCGTAACACGCCTCAGGACGGGTTCACTACCCCGCGTAAAACGCATCAGGGCTTATTGTGATCACACATTCACAGTCACCAATTTTTATCTGAACCCCGTAAGACGCATCGGGCATTTTAGGTGATCACAATGCACATGTCATTCGGGCACACTCGTATATGCACATGCCGTGCCGATGCTTGAGATGCACACTCATGGCTATAACATTCACATTTGGGCATTTACTTGCACAACACCACTTACTCAAATCACGATGCAACATGCTCAACTTGCACCACGCATATTCAATTTCATGAGTCAACATGCCCAATCAGTCAATCAGTTCAAATCAGCCATCACATGGCCCAACCAATCACTCATGGCAATTCACGAACAAATCATATATTAGTTGCACAAGGCCCAATTAAAACCTCAATGGACAACCACTAATCAGTCCGAGAGAGAGAAAGACCGAGCATACACAAAATCGGGTCCAAACTGGGCAGTTGCGCAATGACCGAAATCCATTTGAAATAAATAGTAACTCAACTCCAAAAATTATAAAATTTGGATATGTTGTACAAAACATCTTGATAAGCATTTTCTATGAAGAACTCGAAACCCAGTTCCAACCGTAAACACCTCGTTTTGTCGCTTGAAGTCAGACAAAATCAACCTGCCCGGTCAGACCGCTTGACCATCAAAAATGCATCTCATACAGTGCCCAAATCATGTTAGAAAGCCATGAAATTTTTATATGTTATAGAGACGGATGTACTTAAAAATTTTCGTGAAGGAAGTTTGTTGAAAAGAGGTCTGGAAAAATTTATAAAAATTCGAACAGACCCGAAGGTCGGATGAACAGTAAATCCGGCAGACTGAATTCGGTCCAAAAACGGCTTACGAATGGCATTAAATGACCTCCAAAAATTCCCAAATTAAATTATGTCATACATCAAGATGTTATGAACAACTTTCATGAAGAACACTTCCTCAAATTCGGCCCACACAAGTCACAGTAAAAATAACAAAATCCAGCGACGCAGCAGCAACCCTACCGGAAATCAACCAAACAAGCACCACCAAGCAAACCAAGCACAACCAGCCACTAAACCAACTATCCACAGCCCTAATCCACCCCTAAACATGTCCATTAGTAACCCACTAGCCTAACCAAGGATTAGGAAGTCACTTACACTTAGCCTAAGCAAGAAAAACCAAGTTTAAAGGGGCAAAAAAGAAGCTCACTGCAAAAAGCGACGGATGGCGGCGAGCGGTCGCCGGACGGCTGAGGCGGTTGGCTAGTGGAGGCGGACAAAGCTACTGGTCGGGCGGCAGCAAGAAGAATCGAGAAGCAGAACAAGAAGCATCAAAGCAGCAGCAGAATAATAGCGAAGCAAAGAAAAAAGAGAAGCAAATGTAAGGAAAAGAAAATGTAAGAAGAAGAAGAAGAAGAAGAGGAGAGGGAGTGGTCGTGGAATGGAGAGTGAGAAGCAGCAGCAGGAAAACAAAGCAGAAGTGAAGCAGAACCAGCAGCTCAAACAGAAGAGTAACGTAGGCATGGGCTCGTTGGTAGAATGTATGTATAACGTGGGCAGCAGCAAAGAAAGTCAGCAGCAAAGTCAGCAGCGGAAGTCAGCAGGGAGGGAAGTAGCAAAGCAGAGGCAGAACAACAGCGGTCACATGAGGGACGTGGGACAGCAGCAAATGGTCAGAAGCTACATGGGTTAAGCAGCATGGGGGGGTTCAGCGGGGGAGAAGCAGAAAAGAGAGAGAGAAAGAGAGAGCACACAAAAGTCAAACGCACTCAAGTGCGATCCAACGGTCCTCGTTCAAAACCGAAAACGATCTAATGGCTCACTAAAAATTCTAACTATAAACTAAGGAAAAATCCACGGATACTAAATAAAATAAACCCAGAGGGAGGTCTACCGGTCAAAATCCGTACCCGGTCCAAATTTTCACTTTCCGACTAATCTAGGCAAACTCGAGGTTGGCCACAATAATATCGACACCGTCCAATTTAATTCGTCCCGGAACTCCGAGAAATTCGACACCAAAATTTGGGCTCTAAATAACGACCAAATTCGATCGATGCAATTCTAGTGAAATCTCTAATTTAAAAATAAAATAACCGAGAGTGATCAGTTCCCGGGCGAGATTTTACTATAAGCACATTGACGAATTACACGTTTTATAAATCCCAAAAATGGGCTGAAATTCGGGATGTCACAACTCTTCCCCCTTACAAAAATTTCGTCCTCGGAATTTACAATCCAACCTAACTATTCAAACAAATGGGGGTATTTATGTTGCATCGACTCTTCGCTTTCCCATGTCGCACCTTCGATCCCATGGTACTCCCAAATCACTTTGACCATCGGAATTGTCTTATTCTGCAATACTCGTTCCATTCTGTCCTCTATTCTCTCTGATTTTTCCACATACGACACTTTATTGTCCACGTCTATTTCTTCATAATTCAACACGTGGGTAAGATCTAGTTCGTACTTCATTAACGTGAACACGTGGAATACATTATGCACTTGAGACAAATTTGACGGTGGCGAGGCGATAAGCTAGATTTCCGATTCTTTCCAATATTTCAAATGGACCTATATACCTCGAGCTCAACTTCCCTTTCTTTACCAAACCGAGACAACCCTCTCATCGGTGAAACCTTGAGAAACACATGATACCCTACTTGAAATTCCAAGGGCCTACATCTCCGATCCGCATAACTCTTTCGATGACTCGAGCGGTCTTAAGTCTGTCCCGAATAACTTTAACTGCTTCGACTGATTATGGGACCAATTCGGACCCGTTATACTCCATTCCCCAACCGTCCCAATAGACTAGAGTTCTGCACGCTCTGCCACATATAGCGCCTCAAAATGTGCCATTTTGATACTCTGCTGATAATTGTTGTTGTAGGCAAATTCAACAAAATGCAACTGTTCCTCCTAGCTACCTTTAAAATCCAAAGTACACATGCCCGTAGCATATTTTTCCAAAGTTTGAATTGTCCTTTTAGACTGGCTGTCCGTTTAGGGGCGATAGGCCATGCTAAACTGTAACTTCATTCCTAGTGCCGTGTGAAGACTTTTCCAAAAAGCGGCAGTAAACTTGGGATCACGGTCCGAGGTGATCGTCACTAGCACTCCATGTAGACAAACTATCTGTTGCACGCACAACTCTACGTACCTTTATAATGCGAGGTCCTTTCGTACTATCAGGAAATGTGCCGACTTTGTCAATCGATCTACTATAACCCAAATTGAGTCATGCCCCTTTGGCCTCTTGGGAATCCCATAACAAAGTCCATCGTGATGTGTTCCCATTTCCACTCGGAAATTTTCAATGGCTGTAACATTCCACCCGGCTTGCCTTTGTTGCGCCTTCACTTGCTGACACGTTAAACGCTTGGCCACGTGCTTGGGCACATCCACCTTCATGCCGTTCCACCAATAATGTTGTCATAAGTTTTGATACAATTTCGTACTATCCGGGTGAATCTGTAATTGTTACGGTATGCTTTAGACAAAATCTCTTCCTTCAGTTTTGCATATCGGGTATACATAACCGTCCACGGAACTTCATAATCCTATCCTCAAATACCTGAAAATCCGATTTCCTTTTTGTGACATCCATTTCCAGAATCTTCTACATTTCTAGGTCCATCGATCGAAAAGCCTTAATCTTAGTCCGGATTCTCCGTTTAATCCTCAATGCGGTAAGTAGCCTCTAAACATGACTCGCTTCACACTTAAATTCCAAACCCGAATTTTCCCCAACAGAGTCCATTCCGTGACCATCATATCGCGATGCTCGATTTCTAGCTCGAGTGCATCCGCTACTTTGTTATCTTTTCTGAAATGATACGAATCTACGCAATCATAGTCCTTAAGGAGTTTCATCCAATGACGCTGCCTCATATTCAACTCTTACGTGAAAACAAGTACTTGAGGCTCGGTGATCCGTGTAAATTTGAAACTTTTCCCCACACAAGTAGTGCCTTCAAATCTTAAGGACAAATATAATTATGGCCAATTCTAAGCCATCGTAAGATAGTTCAGCTCATGCGGTCTCAATTGTCGCGATCGTATGCCACCAATTTTCCATGTTGCATTAGCACGCATCGTAGTCCCTTTTGCGACGCGTCGTCTTTGTAGATTTCACATCCTCATAGACTGATGGGACCGTCAACATTGGCGTGATCGTCACACTCTGTTTTAATTCTGAAAGCCCCTTTTTCACTTGGCCATCCATTCACATTTCATTTCCTTCTTTAGCAAACGCTTCCACGGTGTAGCTAACGCTAAAAATCTTTCCACGAAATGTTTGTAATAACCTGTTGGACCCAAGAAGCTCCGGACCTCAATTCTTGTTGTCGGTCTTAGCCAATTCATGACGGTCTCGATCTTTGTCGGGTCCACTGCAATTCCTTCCTCGGATATCACATGTCCTAAAAATGCCACTCGACAAAGCCAAAATTCGCACTTACTAAACTTAGAGTAGAGTAGATATCCCCTTAAAGTCCATAGAACTCTTTCCAAATATAACTCATGCTCGGCGGAACTCTTTGAATACACCAGGATATCGTCTATGAATACGATCACAAACTTATCCAGAAATTCCTTAAATATCCAATTCATTAAATCCATCAAGGCTTGCAGGGGCATTCGTCAGTCCAAACGGCATCACTGTAAACTCGCAGTGCCCATACCTCGTCCTGAATGCCGTCTTCGGCACATCCTCTTTCTTAATCCTCAATTGATGATAGCTAGTCCTCAAGTCGATCTTTGATAATATCGACACCTCCTGTAACTGATTAAATAGGTCATCTATCCTTGGCAAAGGGTACTTATTCTTAATGATTACCTGATTTAGCTGTCTATAGTCAATGCACAACCTCAACGACCTATCCTTTTTCCTCACTAATAATAGCGGTGCACCCCATGAAGATGCACTCGGGCGAATGAAGCCTTTGTCCAATAACTCCTGCATTTAGACCTTTAATTCTGACAGCGATATCTTATAGGACGCTTTCGAAATTGGTTCTATCCCTAGGGCCAACTCAACCACAAACTCTACTTCACCATCAGGTGGCAATCCCGACAATTCCTGAGGGAAGACATCGGGAAGGTTAACGCACCTTGACTATATCCTTTAGCCTCGGTTTCTCAATAAACTAGTCAACCACAAAATAATTATTTTTCTATACTTCAAAGGTAAAGTTCAATCCATCAAATTTCAATCCAACAGTCTCCCAACACAAATCACGCCGGTTCTTTATAAAATTCGAAATTACCAAGCATCACTCATCCTTTCGAATTCATCCAAGAAAATTATTAGTGAATCAGAAATCCATAAATTAATTACACCTGTTCACCATAAGTGAATATAAGTCTTATATGACCATTCAAGTAATAACTTCAAAATCATCTCCTATTGCACTCGATATCATCACATAATGCATCTAGATCCTCAAGACGCATCCTCCGCTTCCTTCCCAACCACAACCTACATCTTTCCTTACGTCTGTAGTCGATTTAGATTAATCTGCGAGACAGCTCCCGTTTGACGACCTACCCACGGTTACTACGACTGCATCAGTAGTCTAACCTGTTGACTTAGCAATTTCTCACTTGGTGACCATGTTGGCCACATCCAAAATACGCTTCAGGTCTACCTGGGCAGTGGTCATTCCCGTGCCTCTTTCCATAAGACCGACATGCGGTATTGAAGTAATAATTCGGCTTTCCAAAATTCTTTCTTACTAGAGGGACAAATCTCCGATTCTCTGTCATAAGCTTCTCTCCAAAGTTCATATTGTCCCTAGTCGGCGTGTACAGCGATCCAAAAGTAGTAGCCCCTTTCACTCATATCCGTGTCAATCATCGAGCTCTCTCCAACAACTCATTGTAATCCCTTAAGATTTAAAAGTACTAACTGATTGCAGAATGCTGGCTCCAATTCATCCCGAAACCTCCTTGTCCTATTCACATGGTCTTTGACCATCCTTGGTACGTACTTAGGCAACCTTACAAACTCGATCTCACACTGATCGACTGATATTCGATTTTAGCGAAGCCGAAGAAATTATGTCATTTTCTATCCTTGCGCACTCTCTAAATATACTTCTCATTGAAGGCCTCGATAACGACACCCTAGCTTGGAATTATGCCCTTCGAAATATCCTACTTTGGGGGTCCTCTTACCAATCACTTGCATTTCCTTGGAGTTAATATACAGCCAGGGTCACTTTTTCCTCATTAGTGCACCCGAATACCTCAAAAGCCCTTTTTTTTTTCTAAGTCCTCTGTCCAAAGTAATGTAGCCTTAAGGTCACTTCTTCCCATCGAACTTTGTAAGTTTAAATTTCAAAATTTTCCAACCAACTAACGCATCCGTCTGATTGCATTAACTTGTCCTCGACCTTGATTTCCAACATTTCCATTATACCCATGATTCTAGTTATGTCCATTGACGACGACAATAGTGGTCTCAACATCAGTAGAAATATTCGCATTTCGCTCCTCAATTTGCCTTCCCCTGAAAATTCCACCCTCCTCGATTGCCCTCAAAATCTCATCCCACCTGGGTTCCTCTGCAACTCCAACTTGCGGATCTATACGACCTCGACCTCGACCTTGGCTACTCATACTCACAGAATTCACACCACCCACCTACCTACTATAATTTCCCTCGGGAATTAAAAACCTAGGCCAACTATACCAGTTTAAGCTCTAGGCAGTGAATCACAACAATTCACTAAGCAGGCAGTCAATCACAACACCACTCAATCACAAAGAATAGTGATCGTGCACTAACCTCAAGTCCTGATGCACCTACATTTCACGGATTATCATATAATACCACTCAACAATCACAATCACACAGTCTGGGGTACGTATGGCACACAAGTCTTCCTAACTAACTACCCCAAAGTCATCGCTCCTTATCACTCCAAGCTTCGACCATCTTGGTTCGAGCTAACCTTGCTCTGATACCAAATCAACGGGGATGTCACGCCCCGCACCCTATGAGCTCGCGATCATCCCTCGACAGTCGTATTCGAATCACGGCGTCCCGGGACTCGTCGCCCGACCCATGCGAACATCAAAACATAAAGCATAAGCGAAAACGATTAAAAGCACCCGGACCAAATTAAATACCAAGGGTAGTAGAACACTTGAACAAATGAACCACATATTTCATTCAACGGCACGTACTCACAAAATCCAACCTTACATACAAAGGCCACTAGGGTTAAAACCACCATCATCAAAAGGGGTAAGTGGTCGGGTAGGTTAGCCTAGCTATACAAAAAGGGTCCACCAACTCCATGGGCTCCTCCTTGGGATCTTGCTCCATCGGCTCTTCCTCGGGATCCCAAAAACACTGTAACGGACCATTCATGGTTGGAGTTGGGAGTCTGAAATGGTTATATAATAACCATGAGAACGAGTCTCAATAAGCAACACCCTAAACCCCACCTAGGCCAATGCGTACCCAGACAAGTCTTACCCAAACACATAATAGAGCAACCACACAACTTAGGCCCTCGGGCCCAAATCAAGCATATAGTGATCCTGTAGGTTAGGCACATAACAAGAATGGCACTGAGCCCAACAATGGTACATACACCCATATCAAATGGCCACGAACATATGCCATGCACATGCTTACAAAAAAAAAAAAATGCACTCGTCATACATTTGCCAACGTCATGCTTATGCTCGTGCTCGCACTCATGCTCATGCCTCATCGATGCATCGTCGCACACTTGCATGCTAGCACTCTTGCCATTTATCAATTTCTCCTCCGACCCGCGTTAAACGCATCAGGTCCGACCCGCGTAAAACGCATCAGGTCTATCACCGAGATCGATCTACGGCCCGCGTAAAAGCGCATCGGGCTCATGACACATAACCCGCGTAAAGCGCATCGGGTTGGCCATCTTCCGGTAAACCGGGCATCGTCCGCGTAACACGCCTCGGGGCGGGTTCACTACCCCGCGTAAAACGCATCAGGGCTTATTGTGATCACACATTCACAGTCACCAATTTTTATCTGAACCCCGCGTAAGGCGATCGGGGCATTTTAGGTGATCACAATGCACATGTCATTCGGGCACACTCGTATATGCACATGCCGTGCCGATGCTTGAGATGCACACTCATGGCTATAACGTTCACATTTGAGCATTTACTTGCACAACACCACTTACTCAAATCACGATGCAACATGCTCAACTTGCACCACACATATTCAATTTCATGAATCAACATGCCCAATCCGTCAATCAGTTCAAATCAGCCATCACATGGCCCAACCAATCACTCATGGCAATTCACGAACAAATCATATATTAGTCGCACAAGGCCCAATTAAAACCTCAATGGACAACCACTAATCAGTCCGAGAGAGAGAAAGACCGAGCATACACAAAATCGGGTCCAAACTGGGCAGTTGCGCAATGACCGAAATCCATTTGAAATAAATAGTAACTCAACTCCAAAAATTATAAAATTTGGATATGTTGTACAAAACATCTTGATAAGCATTTTCTATGAAGGACTGGAAACCCAGTTCCAACCGTAAACACCTCGTTTTGTCGCTTGAATTCAGACAAAAATCAACCTGCCCGGTCAGACCGCTTGACCATCAAAATGCATCTCATACAGTGCCCAAATCATGTTAGAAAGCCATGAAATTTTTATATGTTATAGAGACGGATGTACTTAAAAATTTTCGTGAAGGAAGTTTGTTGAAAAGAGGTCTGGAAAAATTTATAAAAATTCGAACAGACCCGAAGGTCGGATGAACAGTAAATCCGGCAGACTGAATTCGGTCCAAAAATGGGCTTACGAATGGCATTAAATGACCTCCAAAAATTCCCAAATTAAATTATGTCATACATCAAGATGTTATGAACAACTTTCATGAAGAACACTTCCTCAAATTCGGCCCACACAAGTCACAGTAAAAATAACAAAATCCAGCGACGCAGCAGCAACCCTACCGGAAATCAACCAAACAAGCACCACCAAGCAAACCAAGCACAACCAGCCACTAAACCAACTATCCACAGCCCTAATCCACCCCTAAACATGTCCATTAGTAACCCACTAGCCTAACCAAGGATTAGGAAGTCACTTACACTTAGCCTAAGCAAGAAAAACCAGCAAAGTCAGCACAAAGTCAGCAGCAGGTCGCCAGAGGAGGGAAGTAGCAAAAGCGGAGGCGAACAACAGCGGTCACATGAGGGACGTGGGACAGCAGCAAATGGTCGGAAGCTACATGGGTTAAGCAGCATGGGGGTTCAGCGGGGAGAAGCGTAAGAGAGAGAGAGAAAAGAGAGAGCACACAAAAGTCAAACGCACTCAAGTGCGATCCAACGGTCCTCGTTCAAAACCGAAAACGATCTAATGGCTCACTAAAAATTTAACTATAAACTAAGGAAAAACCCACGGATACTAAATAAAATAAACCCGGAGGGAGGTCTACCGGTCAAAATCCGTACCGGTCCAAATTTTCACTTTCCGACTAATCTAGGCAAACTCGAGGTTGGCCACAATAATATCGACACCGTCCAATTTAATTCGTCCGGAACTCGAGAAATTCGACACCAAAATTTGGGCTCTAAATAACGACCAAATTCGATCGATGCAATTCTAGTGAAATCTCTAATTTAAAAATAAAATAACCGAGAGTGATCGGTTCGGGCGAGATTTTACTATAAGCACATTGACGAAGTACACGTTTTATAAATCCCAAAAATGGGTGAAATT
>JAMXDD010000004.1:21586178-21903809 GCA_024733475.1 Syzygium grande
CTCCATTTTCCAATCTTTTAGTCCCAACCTGTGTATCACTGTTAAAATGCTCGACTTTCTACAGAATCAGATTGCAAAAATTTCGTGATCAGGGTCATCTTTGTTTCAGTCAAAGTACTAGGTTTAGGATATTGCTGTTGTGATGTTTTCCTTTATGATATTATTCACTCCCTGCATTGAAGAACGTCTTCTATCTCTTGGTATTATGGTTTGGGCAATATTTGGATTTCTCCTCAGGTTTTTGAAAAATGTTTTGGCGAAATACTTGGATATCTCTTTAGGTATTCGAAAAGTGTTTTTATGAAATATCTGGATTTCTCTTCAGATATTATAGAAGTGTTTTGATAAAATGGGCCCCGAATCCTTTCGTCATAAATCAAGTTCTATGGAAAAATCAATTGTCTCTTTTAGGGATAAGTGTACCGAAAGTCCTAAAACTTATTGAGAAAGTGCAATCGAATCCTAAAATTTTTAAAAATTTCAATCAAGTCATAAAACTTATCTGACTAATGCAATCAAGTACTTCCATCAACTCCGTCCATTTAAGTAACGGAAAATGTTGACGTGAAATTTTTAGTATATTTTGAGGATACGTTGTGCTTAATGGACGCCGTACCAAAAAATAGGACGAAATTATAAAAAGAAAACAAGGAAATAGTCAAAAATGAAAAAAAAAAAAACAAAATGGAACACGAAGAGAGAGAAGCGGGATGGAGGAAGGGGGTTCAAAAGGGGTAGCCAACCGCCGGCGAGGACCGACCCTCGCCGTGCCATTGCGCCTTGCCCGCCGTCGCCTTCAACCCCAGCAATTGCACCACTTTCTATCTCTATGTTGACACCTAAATTTTGCCCGGATCATTTAGGGTTTTATCGCATAAAATTAGAGTTTCATTTTTTAATCACTAAACCAAAAAAATATCTTCATTAAAAGCGCATGGCATATAGTTATTAGGTGCATTCGCATATTTTCCATTTTTCACTTTCAAAAATCAAATTAGTTAAAAAAAATGAAATGAAAATGGCGCTGGTCGCGTGCTCTCCCCCCTTTCTTTCTCTGCGTGGGCGGCTTTTTCGAGCCTCCTCCTCCTTCCGGACGATAAAACGGAGAGGGGGAGGTTCCGGGAAGGAAGAGGTTGGGGGAACAAGAGGAGGAGTCGAGAGAGAAAAAAAAGAGAGAGAGCCCCAGGAGAGAGTGAAAGGTCGAGGTGAGAGGTTCTTCGCCGCGATCACCGTGTGCTAAGCCGCGGCCGGAGGTTCTTCTAAGGTAGGTCCCGGGATTCGGTCCCTCGCCGGATGGCTTTGATTTCTGTCTCGATTCGGGTGTTTTCCCGAGGATCCCGGTGCGGGAGGGCGAGGCGGGTGACCCGATTCACTTCGGTCGCCCATTCGGCCATCGCCGAAGCCCGTAGGGATTGTGGTTGCCGCCTCGCCTTCATTTGTACTGCTTTTGGGGAAGGTCATCAAGTCGAGCTCGCTACCGTCCGCTACGACGAGTTCCGCCGGTGACACTCGGGCTGAGTTCTCGCTCGTGCGGCATCATTGTGTGCAAACCCCGGGCACGTTTGAGTCTCGATCGAGTCCGGAATCTCCTATTTTCGCGGTGCACGCCAACCGTTTGACGTTATGCCTGAACCAACCTTTCAAGCCAGCTTTGTTTCGTTGCAATTTTGGGGACGTCGGTCGGTCCCGGTGTGCTGTCACGCCCGCACCCAACGTGAGGCATGAACATCCGCCTGTGGTCTAAACGGCGCGACGCCCCAGGATTGCGCCACGGAGACCCCAATACCCAAATCGGAGAATACATGCAAAAGCGGACACGACGTATATACTAACATAATATAAGTATATACACCCGGACATTTTGAAATGCAACCATGGATAGCAAGAGAGATAGAATTTAAACGGTAACTTAAACTTTAATATACATATACCTTACAACTTACATATTCTACCCCTTTACAATAAGACACAAAAAGGTACATCCAAAAGGGCCACGAACCAAAAAGGGATCGGTGGCCTAGGAGTGTCGCTATCTACCGCCGGCTCACAGTCAAAAAGTATCAGCCCTCACCCCTAAGGCGGGACCTAAACTAGGGCTCCCAATGAGGTTAGATCCAAATGTCTCAAAAAGAATTCTCGGACTGCCTCGGCTCTTCCTCCGAGCTCATACCTCAGACTCTGTCTCGGGCTCAGGGTCCTGCTCTTCACCTCAAAATTCATGGCCGGGGATCTGAAATGTTCGGTTTTACCACAACCGTGAGAAACTCAGCAAGTAATAATCCCTAATCCTAAACTAGGCTAATGTGCACCTCCAGAGATAAATAAAATACATCGGGGCAATGAACCAAAGAAGTCAATATAAATTTCACCGACTTTATAGCCCAACATGACATCTCATTTCCTACAGGTTAGGCCTTTATCAATATTGTGATTCACATGCATTTATATCGACCCGAAGGCCCACAGTCAATTATAACGACCCGTAGGCCCGACCCGAAGGCCACAGTTGATAAAACGACCCGTAGGCCCGACCCGAAGGCCACAGTTGATAAAACGACCCGTAGGCCCGACCCGAAGGCCAGAGTTGATAAAACGACCCGTAGGCCCGACCCGAAGGCCACGGTTGTTTCGACTGACACATGCATCGACAATTTCAATCATATTGAAACACTACTAGCAAAATCACGAGAAATGGAAATCCGAGCAATTTATCACTGTCGATATGCTAAGTACACTTATTCATAAACTCGATGAATTCAAAGCATTATCTGCACTCACAATCCATTTCATTTTAGTCCACTTAACCCCAACACTAATTTCACGTGATTTAAAACAATGCAACTCAACGCGCTTAAGGCCCGCCATGGACGAATCAATATTAGTCACTAGTTCCCCAATTATGGCCTCAAAGAATTTATCCAACCACGCCTTAACCCCAAATAATCCCCAACTCGGGCAAATAAAGCATTCTCGGTTTACCGGGTGAATAGTACTCGAACAGTCCCTAATTGGGCAGTTTAAATTTTTAAACTTGTTGTTAACCATTGGACACGGTCCAAATAAAAATCGACTTATCGGTGTCGATTTAAATTCGAGAAAAAGGCCTAACAATTCGAAAAATCCCGAATAATATTCTAAGGCCATTAACTGAAATAAAATAATTCCGGTCACACTACGAGGGTGGTCTACGAGTTCAAATTCGCACCCGGTCCTAAAATTCAATTTCGACTATCTCGATATTCTCGATGTTGGCCACAATAATATCGACACCGTCAATTTATTTCCTTCTGAAACTCTCAAAAATCATTTGCCAATTTGGGGTCTAATTAACGACAAAAATTCGATCGAGTGCGATTCTAGCGAAATCTCTAATTTAAAATAATAACCGAGAGTGATCGGTTCTCGGGCGAGATTTTTACTACAAGCACATCGACAAATTACGCGTTCAATTAATCCTAAAATTGGTGAAATTGGGCTGTTACAATTCTTCCCCCCTTACAAAAATTTCGTCCTCGAAATTTACAATCCAATCAACTATTCAAACAAATGGGGGTATTGGTGCCGCATCAAGTCCTCGCTTTCCCAGGTTGCGCCCTCTGTCCCGTGGTGCTCCCAAACTACCTTGACCATCGGAATCGTCTTATTCCGCAGTACCCGGTCTTTCCGGTCTTCAATTCTGACTGGTCTCTCCACATACGACACCCTGTCGTCCACATCTATTTCTTCATACTTTAGAACGTGTGTCGGGTCTGGTTCATACTTTCTCAACATCGACACGTGGAAGACATTGTGTACTTGAGACAAGTTAGGTGGCAGGGCAAGTCTATATGCCATATCGCCAATCTTTTCCAAAATCTCGAATGGTCCGACAAACCTTGGGCTCAGCTTCCCTTTCTTGCCAAATCGGGATAACCCTTTCATAGGTGACACTTTTAGAAAAACATGGTCTCAACTCGGAATTCAAAAGGTCGTGCGTCTCCGTCGGCATAGCTTTTCTGTCGACTTTGTCTTCATTTTCAACCTTTCTCGGATAACCCGGCGGCCTTCCACCGCTCACTGGATCAACTCCGGGCCTGTAATACTTGGCCTCCTACTTCATCCCAAAGACACCGAGTCCTACATGCTCGCCGCATACAAAGCTTCAAATGGGGCCATTTGGATATCACCGATAATCAAGTATTATATGCAACTCCACCAAATGCAACTGTTTCTTCCCATTTACCTTGAAAATCCAAAGACACAAGCCTCAACATATCCTCGAGTCTCAGACGCCCTTTTTCGATTGACCGTCACCGGATGGTATCGTGGCTAAATCGCACCTTTGTTCCCAAGGCCGCTTTTGGAGACTTTTCCAGAAATTTGTTGTAAACCTCGGGTCACGATCCGGCGAATCGCCACCTGCAGATCCATGCGCCCTAACAATCATTTTACGACAACAAGATACCTTTCCAGCTCCTAAGTCCTTTCAGACGCTAAGAAATGTGCCGACTTCGTAAGTCGGTCTACAATTACCCAAATGGAGTCATGCCCTCTCTGGCTTCTTGGTAATCCAGTCACGAAGTCCATGGTGATGTGTTCCCATTTCCACTCGGGAATCTCCAAAGGTCGCAGCAGTCCTCCAGGTTTACAGTGTTGCGCCTTCACCTGATGACACGTCAAACACTTAGCCACATACCTGGCCACATCTGCCTTCATTCCGTTCCACCAGTAATGTTGCCGTAGATTCTGGTACATCTTCGTGCTACCAGGGTGTATGCTGTAATTGCTGCGATGAGCTTCTCTTAGTATCTCTTCCTTAAGCTCAGTGTCATCGGGTACACACCATCGTCCTCTAAATTTTAGAATTCCACCCTCCAACACTTGGAAATCTGGCTTCCTTGTAGTGACATCCATTTCCACAATTTTCTGAATATCCTGATCCGTGGACTGCAGCGCCTTAATCTTGGTTTGAATCTCCGGCTCAATTCTCAAAGTGGCTAGCAGATTCGATACATGGCTCAATTCAGTTTAAATTCAGTCCGAAGTCTTTCCAATAGTGTCCACTCCTTGATCATCATGTGTGCCATACTCGATTTGTGACTTAGCGCATCCGCCACTCGATTCGCCTTTCCAGGGTGGTACATGATGTCGCAGTCATAATCTTTCAAAAGTTCCATCCACCTACGCTGTCTCATGTTCAGCTCTTTCTGCGAAAACAGGTACTTGAGACTCTGGTGATCCGTATAAATCTGGAACTTTTCTCCACATAAATAATGTCTCCAGATTTTGAGTGCAAAAACAATAGCAGCCAACTCTAGGTCATCGTCGGATAGTTCGATTCATGTGGCCTCAAGCGGCGTGGCCTTGTGTAACTACTTTCCCATCTTTGCATTAACACGCAACCAAGTCCTCTAAGCGAAGCATCCTTTGTATATATCTCGAATCCACCGGTCCGGATGGGATAGTTAAGATGGAGTGTTCGATCATCCAGGCTTAAGTTCACGGAAGCTCCGTTCGCACTTGTCGTCCCATTCAAATTTAATTTCCTTTTTCAACGATCGAGTTAATGGCATGGCTATCGATTTAGAGAATCCTTCTACAAAACGTCGGTGGTAACCAGCTAATCCCAAGAAACTCCTGATCTCCGTCACCGATGTCGGTCTGGGCCACTTGAGCACTGCTTCGATCTTAACCGGATCCACAGTTATTCCTTCTCCCGATACAATATGTCCAAGGAATGCTACCTTACTAAGCCAGAACTCGCACTTACTGAATTTCGCATAAAGCGCGTGCTCCCTCAATGTCCGTAGTACCTCAGTCAAATGCATTTCATGCTCTACCGGACTCTTTGAGTATACCAGAATATCGTCGATGAACACAATCACGAACTGGTCCAGAAATTCCTTAAAAACTACATTCATAAGTCCATGAAAGTCGGGGCATTCGTCCAAACCGAATGGCATAACTGTGAACTCATAATGCCCGTACCTCGTTCTAAATGCAGTCTTGGGTATATCTTCCTTCCGGATTCTTAACTGATGATACCCGGTCCGTAGATCAATCTTGGAGAACACTGACGCCCCTTGTAATTGATCAAACAAGTCGTCTATCCTTGGCAGTGGGTACTTATTCTTCACCGTCACCTGATTCAACTGCCGATAGTCTATGCATAACCTCAATGTCCCGTCCTTTTTCTTCACAAACAGGACTGGTGCTCCCCATGGAGACGCACTAGGGCGTATGAACCCTTTGTCTAACAATTCCTGCATCTGGACTTTCAGTTCCTTTAATTCCGATAAGGACATACGATACGGGGCCTTAGAAATTGGCTCAGTTCCTGGGGCCAATTCTATTACAAATTCCACTTCCCGTTCTGGCGGTAAGCCCGGTAATTCCTGAGGGAATACCTCGGGGAAATTACACACTACAGGGATTTCCTCCAACTTAGGTTCCACCAAAGTCGGATCCTTCACATTAACCAAATATCCCTCACAACCTTCCTCGAGCATCTCAGTTGCTTCTATTGAGGAAATCCAAGGGGTCGAGGTTCCTCCTCGGTTTCCCTGAAATTCAAACCTTGGATGTCCCATCGGATTGAATTGGATTGTCTTACTGCCGCAATCCATAACGGCTTTACATTTTCGTCGACCAATCCATACCGATGATCACATCGAAATCATACATGGCTAACACAGCCAAATCAATCCTCTCCTCTACACTCCCAATCACGATTTTACAATCCAAGCACCCCAACGATACTAACACCCTATCATGCAGTGGGGTTGTCACACATAACATATTTTCAAGTAATACGGGCTCCAAACCAACCAATCTAACAAACTGCTCGGAAATAAATGAATGGGTTGCCCCAGGATCAAATAACGCATAGGCAGCATGATCACTGAGAGAAATGGTACCTGTGACCACGCCTGGCGCGTTCTCGGCATCCTTGCGCGCCATTGCGTAAACACGTCCTGTCTTGGGTGGTGCGGAAGGGATAGCTGGTGGGGGATTTCGCCTGATTTCCCACCACTGGCTGTTTGTTGCGATCTGGGATCCAAAAAGGTCGTTCTTTGGGGACAATTCTTTATCCGGTGTCCCAAACTTCCAGAACGGAAACAAGCTCCAAATCTATTTGGCGGCTGGGTGGGTTTCCGATGTTCCTTCTCGGAGGTGGAACTATTGTTGGTCGTTGGTCTCTTTTCAAAGCAGCGATTATTCCGATTCTGATTAAACCTTGAACCCGATTTTCTTTGCTCTTTCCATTTGGTCCCTCTCCATGATTTGAGCTCGCTCATATAATTCCCTGTAATCCCTGATATTCAGCAAAAGCATCTGGGTGCGAAGATCCGGCTTCAGTCCATCTCGGAATCTTCGAGCCTTATCCAGTGGATTTTCCACCATCCTTGGGGCAAACCTGGACAGCCTTGCAAACTCTGCCTCGTACTGAACTACTGTCATCGACCCCTGACGAAGTCTCATGAACTCCGCCATCTTCTTCTCCTTGGCGCTCTCTGAGAAATATTGCCCATAGAAATGCTCGATGAATATCGCCCAGGTCTATTCCATATTCTCTGGGAACACTCTATCCTTCACTGCCTTCCACCAATCATGGGCATTATCTTGCGGTGGTAAAGTGCTTGGAGAGATCCTTTCCGTCTCGACACCCCAAACGGATCGAATGTCTTTCTAACTCCTCCACCCAACGTGGGCGGTTTCTGGTCACCCCTGCCCGTGAACTTGGGCGGTTTCGACAGGGCTAGCTCTACCAAGCTGGTGCATTGGCCTTCTTTGCTACCATTGGTTGAGCTTGGGCTTCTTGGGCTTGGGAGCGATTCAACAATGGCATTTCTTCTGCTTCCTTGACCTCGGCGACCTCAAAGAATATTTGTTGCTCTCTCTCTTGGGCCTGCCTGCCCATAACATTCCCTATTTCTCTTAGGGTTTCAATCACTTGCTCCATCCTGGGGTCTGCTGCAGCTCCAGCATTAAATCCAGGATTTTCTACTGCTCTCGCACCCATCCCAAGGTCTTCCACGGCTCTAACTCGAGCACGACCTCCACTTCTGGTTCCTCTTCTTATGCCCCTCCTCGGGGCTCTACCCATACTTCCTTCTTCGCTGTCCATTCTTTAAGTCCGAGTGTTCGACTACCTGTTATAATTCCGTCCAGGAATTAGAGACCTAAACCAATTAACCGGTCTAAATCCTAGGCAGGTATCTACACCAAAGCATTCAAACACTCAACAAGCAGCTAGCACAACGGCACAGAATTTCACCCAAGGACTTGCACACTTACCTTGGGTCCCTGCCGCACCTGCACACACATTGGTTCAAATAATCACCACAACATTCAAACACAACAATCTGGAGGTACACTTAGCACACTAGGTCACCCTATAGCTACCCATGGTCACTCCTCCTTATCACTCCAAGGTTCGGCTAGATTGGACCGAGCTGTCCTTGCTCTGATACCAATTCAACGGGATGTCACGCCCCGCACCCAACGTGAGGCATGAACATCCGCCTGTGGTCTAAACGGCGCGACGGCCCGAGATTGCGTCACGGAGACCCGAATACCCAAATCGGAGAATACATGCTGCGGGCCGGACACGACGTATATACTAACATAATATAAGTATATACACCCGGACATTTTGAAATGCAACCATGGATAGCAAGAGAGATAGAATTTAAACGGTAACTTAAACTTTAATATACATATACCTTACAACTTACATATTCTACCCCTTTACAATAAGACACAAAAAGGTACATCCAAAAGGGCCACGAACCAAAAAAAGGGATCGGTGGCCTAGGGGTGTCGCTATCTACCGATGAGGGCCATTCTGTCAAAAAGTATCAGCCCTCACTCCTAAGGCCGGGACCTAAACTAGGGCTCCCAAATGAGGTTAGATCCAAATGTCTCAAAAGAATTCTCGGACTGCCCTCGGCTCTTCCTCCGAGCTCATACCTCGGACTGCATCCTGGGCTCGTGGTCCCGCCTTCACCCTCAAAATTCATGGGGGATCCTCAAATGTTCTGGTTTTACCACAACCGTGAGAAACTCCGCAAGTAATAATCCCTAATCCTAAACTAGGCTAATGTGCACCTCCGTAGATAAATAAAATACATCGTGCAATGAACCAAGAAGTCAATATAAATTTCACCCGACTTTTATAGCCCAATATGACATCTCATTTCGATAGTTAGGCATTTATCAATAATGTGATTCACATGCATTTATATCGACCCGAAGGCCCACAGTCAATTATAACGACCCGTAGGCCCGACCCGAAGGCCACAGTTGATAAAACGACCCGTAGGCCCGACCCGAAGGCCACAGTTGATAAAGCGACCCGTGGTAGGCCCGACCAAGGTTTGATAAACGACCCGTAGGGCCCGACCCAAGGCCACGGTTGAATAAACGACCCGTAGGCCCGACCCAAGGCCACAGTTGTTTCAACCGACACATGCATCGACAATTTCAATCATATTGAAACACTACTAGCAAAATCACGAGAAATGGAAATCCGAGCAATTTATCACTTTGTCGATATGCTAAGTACACTTATTCATAAACTCGATGAATTCAAAGCATTATCTCGCACTCACAATCCATTTCATTTTAGTCCACTTAACCCCAACACTAATTTCACGTGATTTAAAACAATGCAACTCAACGCGCTTAAGGCCCGCCATGGATTTAATCAATATTAGTCACTAGTTCCCCAATTATGGCCTCAAGAATTTATCCAACCACGCCTTAACCCCAAATAATCCCCAACTCGGGCAAATAAAGCATTCTCGGTTTTCGGGTGAATAGTACTCGAACAGTCCCTAATTGGGCCTTGAACCGCTCCTAAATCATTTCATTAAGCTTTAATAATACCCCATAATCATCTAGTACACATAACTTGTAATTAGATCATAATCTGTACCAAACAACCCCTAATCAGTCCACATATATGCACGCCCAATTAGACCACCAAATAACTTAATTAATCCCTAAAATTTACCCCTAAACTTGCACAATTAAACTAATTTGGGGGTTTAAAGAGGCGAGGCGACGGGGGGCGGCCGAAGGCCGGATCGGCAGCAGCGATGCGGGCATGCACGCGGGGCGGGCGTAGGCTGGAAACGAGAGAGAGAGAGAGAGAGAAGGTCGGGGTGAGAGAGAGGGAGAGAGAGAGAGAGAAAGTGACGGGGAGGCTGAGGGGGGGAGTGGCGAACCGGCGGCGAGGGCAGTGCACGGGCGCTGCGGCGACGGCGGGCGGCGGGCGACGTATGCGGTGGCGGCATGACGGTCATTGCCGTCATGCGTTCGCGGGAAGGCCGGCGAAGGACGGCCGGGCAACACGGCGGAGGCGCGACGGTGGCTGAGCTCGCCGGCGACGGCGTCGGGGCGGCACGGCGCACGGATGCCGTGAGCGCCTGGGCGGGCCGACAAGCGGGCAGGGCGCCGGGCCGTGGGGAGGAAGGAAGAGGAAAGGAAGGGCGCCTGGGGAGGTGATGGCGGTGGCTCGCCGGGCGACGGCGTCGAGGCGTAACGGGCGAGGCGGCAACCCGAGCGGGCGGTCGGGGGAGCGTGGCTGTGAGGTGGGGGCTAGAGAAGAAGGGAGGAAGAGGGGGAGGAAGAGGGGAAGAGAGAGAAGAAGAGAGAAGAGAAGAGAGAGAAGAGAGGGACGGAGCTGATGGGGAAGTGGCAGAGTGGACGTGGCGCAGGGTGGGGGGGGGTCTTAGGTGTTCTCTTGATTGGGCCTTGGGCCTTCGCATTTTTTCCGAGCCCCTGGCCGGAAACCCCAAAAAATGGGGCCATGGAAGGCGAGGCCGTGGGCGGTGCGGCGAGTCGGGTCTTTTCGGTCGGGCTCTAGGGTTTTTGAGCCGGGTCGAGCGAGTGGGTTGGAAACCGGGTAGGGTTTTTTGGGTTTTTTTCTAGTGGGCTCAATAAATGGGCTGGAGTTTTAGGGTCTTAGGTGTTCTCTTGATTGGGCCTTGGGCCTTCGCTTTTTTTCTAAAAATGGGCTAGGCTCTTTTCTTCCTTTTTTTAACCGGGCTCAATAAATGAGCCGGTTCTGGTTGTGATCCGGGGGCGCGGCTGGGTCGGGGTCCGGTCCGGGTCGGACGTGGAGGTCCGACCCGGATCCGATTTATTTTATTTTAATATTGTATTATTTTAATATTTTAAAAAATTAATTTTAAAAAATTAAAAAAATTTTAAATTTAAAAAAAAATTTTGAAAAAAAAGAGAAAAGCCCGAATTTATTTTATTTTATTTTATGTTTTTCGAAAAAAAAAATCAAAAAATTTTAAAAAATTTAATTAAAAAAAATTTAATTTTTAAAAAAAAAAAAAAGTTTTATTTGGATTTTGAAATTAGTCTTCTTGCCCTTTTCGCATGTTTAGTGCTATATTTAATCCCACGCCAGCTCGGTTCACACACTTTGAGTTGCACATTTAATTTAATCCAGCAGTAGTTGGTTATGCATATCTAGGTTTAGATATTAACCATTTTTCCCCTTAGCTTAGTTAGGAATGGAATTTTGAGATCCCCAATTAGCGAAAACACGTTAGGTGATGAGTTGAACAAGATTAGGTACCGAAAGGGCACTAATTAGTCATTAGTGTAATCAAGTCCCCGTACCTATTGAATCTCTGGTTCGTAGAAGTGAAGCATTTTCCCGCGCTTCACTTGGGTGTCTAATCGACCCACCAAAAATCGATTAGTGGCGACTCCTAAATGAAATTGATTTGCATGTTAACAACTTAAACTTAAGTCGCGAATTGGTATGGGTTTGGGAGAGCTCGAGCTAGGTTTAACTTAGTAATCCATTAGCCAAACCCCGTAGGCCACGGGGCCGGTTCGGGGAGGTCGCGACACTCTACAGTTGCCAGTCTTTCTCTGCACCAACATTGCAAGTAGATTGGAGGCCCCCATTTGGGTTCATTTCAGGTCGACTCTTGACGTGGATAGTGGCTATGGCGAGACTCGACTCAACCGAGCTCGCCCACCGTTGAATAAGAGGTGTCCGTCGACGATGAGGCAACCAGCAAGCTCAAAAGTTTGAGCTGTGACGGCGGCACAATAGTTCCTCCACTTACGGTGGCGATATGAGGGAGATAGATTTGAACATTACGGTTTACTTTCTTTGCCCAGAAAAGTTGGAAAGTACAATTTTTAGTGGTGATCAATTACAACATCCTAAGTTTGGGATGTTGAGTTAATCCATCTTCACCTCTCAAATATCTGAATCTGAAATGGGTGGATATGCAGGGAGTTCAAGAATCAATTTCACGGTTTATAGTGACCCGTACATGCTATTTCTCGACATGTTCTTCTAACTTCATTTATCACTTTCTCTTCCTCGCCATTCTCACCACCGCTCAAGGGTCCCTCGCGCTGCCTCGGCAAAAATTGGACTTTCGTTAGCAAAGAAGGGGCCGGGACGCCTCTTCAAATCCCCCAATCTTCTTTCTCTTCTGGTTATATACTATTATTTTATTATATTTTATTATTTAGATGTTCTTTCTTCAAGTTTGGGTCCTTATTCTGATGTAACACTCACTCGGTGGCACGTCAATGCCATGTGTCTCCAAATTATACTTAAAAGGGCCATGTCGGCATTTTCCATCATTGAACGGAATTAACAGAAGTAGTTGATTGCACTAATTGGATAAGTTTTATGACTTACTATACTTTTTGAAAATTTTAGAACTCAATTGCACATTCGCAATAAGTTTTAGGACATTTGGAGCATTTACCTATTCTTTTTATTATAACTTTTTTTAGAGAAAGTCGTACCCTAGAAGTAATAAACAGGCCAAAATGAGCCTGGAACTTGATTTTCTAAGTAAAAAGTTATTAACCACGTGGACAAGATAGCTACTAATTTTTCATAAATTGAAAGTTACTTTTTTCGATCAAAACTTAAAGATCACTTTAAAAATAAATTATGAATCTCAGTCTCGCAGATAGATATATATATACGTACTTACTTTCTCAAAATTTAAAAACTTATTAATCGGGGTGAAAATTGATTAGGGTGAGGAGTTACCATAACCAAATGACCACATGAAAAGTGAGTAACCACTTCGAGGAGTGACTAATTGCTAATAGGTCGAAAGTTACCAACCCCTTTGAGGGACTCATATTCTCCAACCCAACTTGGCTGGCTTCAGTGTAATGCCTCTGGTGAATAACTGATACACAGTTTCATTATTTCCTGACAACTCCAAGTACAACAAAATATCGAAATAACTCCTTCACCATCTCAAGATGATGAGCTTAACTTATTTATCTCACCCAAATAATATTAGGCTAACCAAAAGACACATTCCAAGTAAAACTTCTAGTTCACGATCAGTTTAGTAATGCGGTCTCCTCCAGATGGGTGCACTGTCTGCACTATGCCGAGATGCGCCATTAGAAGCCAAATATGGCTGAGAAGCTCTCCTCCTCTGCTCAGGCTCTCACAGTGTTCGTAACCCTTGCTTTGGCGAACCGAGTACAGCAGCATCTTCGTCCAGACCAAGCTGATCACCCTCCATTTCTGATCGTCCTGTTGTAACTGGGACGCGAGACGGCACCCGTCATAGAGCACCGACGTGCTTTTGTCTCCGCGCAACTTATGAGGGGGGAGGTCGGTTCTCGTACGGAGCAGAAGATCGCAGACTGCACACAGATGGTGCAACTCTCTTGACTTGTGCGCCTTGTTGCAGCGGCAAACACTCGTGCTGGGTGCCTCTTTCTTGTCCTCGAAGAACTTCCGAGCGTCAGCCAAAGTGTCTTCGTATCGGACCTCCCCTATCACTGTTGGCAGCTTGGAAGGTTGGAATACTAAAAGATAGAGCATGTAACGAGAGACCAACTTACTCATCTTGAAGTTTGTGACGTACTCCAAGTTTTCGCTCTGCATCGTGCCGCGGTCCTTATAGTGCCAGAGCTCAGTGGCGATGTGCCAGATGAGGATGCTCCGCTCCGCTCCGGTCGAACTCCACGTAGTCCACACTCCATCTCAGTTCCCCACGGTTTGCCCTCATCAGTACTTCGCTCAACTCCTCCTTATGACTCGCCAACCCTCTGACACTGTGTTCCGGATCTGTGACCGTATTCTTCACTTGACGGAAGATCCATTCTTTGATATTTCTCTTGAACTCTGTCACCGATGTAGAAGTGCTTCTCTAGCTTCTCGTCTAACTTGGTGAGCCTCGGATACTTGCGGAAAATCCTATTTCTTTTCCTGATAAATAATCTCAAGAGGCTAAACTGGGCTACAGAATTCCCCCATCTTTGGTTCGGCAAGAACCCTAGAAAATCAACGGCGAACGAAATTGTGGTTCTCCTGGGTCTCTGAATCTGCCAGTGGTCGACCCAATCGGATGAAATGGTTTGAAGAAACGAGTAAATCTCTAAAATTATAGTCCCACTTATAAGCAAGAAAGTTATACAGATGTCCACTTTGGGGTAATCCTTCTTATCCAGTAAGGAGAGTAATACCAACACGGCACCCGGCACCGAGAGATTGACGACCCAACGAATGATGCCCCAAGCACAGTTCAGCAACGGCACCTTGGTGTAAATCAGATCGTACAGGAATCCGAGCTCCATCTCCACGATCCTAAAAGCATTCTCCGAATCGATGTACTTAAACATGCGCCTAATGGCCTCCAGGTCGCTAGAGTTGAGGATCAAGCCCACGAAGAGAAGCTTGAAGGTCTTGAACAACTCATAGGCTTTGACCAGAGAGGCGGCATTTTCTTCGTCGTAATCTCCACCGCTATTCACTGAGAAACCCCCCATCTTTGTGACCTATTCAGTTTCGACCCTGTAACCCTCCGCTTTCTTTAGAAGGTACTGCTCCATTTTCCTAGGGTATATGGGACCTAAACTGGGAACCGGTTGCATCGAATCTCGAAGCCTACCGTGGCTCGTCGCCAAGTACATACACAATATCCTCTCCATATTTGATGAACCCCACCAGGATCATACACTCCGCCAATATGGATAGTGTGGACCCTGTCAAGGCCATGAAGTAAATGTGAGACGCTAGCCCTACCTGGACGCAAAACCGCCCCAACTGCCTCAGCCATAGCTCATTGTCCGCCAGGGCAAACACGGTGATTGTGTCGGGCCTGCCCAAGTGGAGGAGAAGAAATGGTGCCCAGAACGCTGTAATTTGGCTCATCGGATTGAAGGTCCCCTTCATTTCCTTGATGTTGGCTAGGTGGTTTGAGAGGACGCCAAGTGTGAGGATTGCGATGGAGTCGGCCAATAGGTATGTCATCCAGACTACAAATTGGATCCAGTTCCTGGAGATGGATCTCCTCTTTCTGCCCTGACTCACAAGGGTCAACTGGAGGAACAAGCTGAGGAGGATGAGCGACCGCAGTTCCCACTCCTTCCACAGTTCACGAATGTTTCGGGTGAGCAGCAAAAGCCCCATGGTTGAACTCGAACTGTTGGCACCAAAAGGCGCAACTATCAGGGCGTCGAATCGAAGAGTGGTCAAACTAAGGATTATATCTGGAGAGGCAAAGCAAGGCAAAACAGCAATAGCATTGAATTTACCCCAGCACCATCCTCAGAACTACCACCATTTTATAAGCATTCACTTTGGGATAGGAATCAAGTTAAGAAGCACCTATTTACCTCGCATAACATCACAAGGAACTAAAAAACACTGCGCTATTTGAAACATCCACAACGTAGTATTCACGACATTACTTTTGGATGCATAATTGTCAAGCAATTCTCTACATTTGCCAGAGGGGGAAGTAAAGCGACAAAATCTGGTTCCAACATTATGAGTATAATCTGCTTTAATTGATACGATTGGAATATAGGACTGAGTGTTAAAGTTTGGTTTCTCAATCAGTGTTCAAAAGTAGCATCCTATGAACTTCACTCTAATCATTGTGATTTTCACATTCTATCTGGCGAATTTCACTTTTGGTCTGGCACATGCATCACCAACCCAACATAAATGACACAAATAGGCCAAAGAGGGTGATAAATGCTTGCTCCAAGTTGAAGCGATTCCGATGCTTGGAGTTGATTGCTTCGATTCCAGCCACTTCTTTCATCGGTGAAATCTTATCTCTAACTCGAAACTCCGAAATTCGTAGCAAGGGGTGTCAAAAACCGAATTGAAACCAGAACCGAACCGAACCAAACTTAAATTTCGTATATTTTCGGTTTGGTTTGGTTATCAGTTCAAGTAATGAAAAAATAGCTTTTTTTTTTTCGGTTCAGAGTATTTCAATTCAGTTCGGTTAACTGAACCTAAAATCGCCCCTCTTCTTTATTTTAGCAATTTACACAATCTTACGAATCCCTAATCTTAATGAAACCTCCTCTCCTTCGCTTTTCGGACAAAAGTGTCAAAAAGTTATAAACCATATTGCATCGATATCAATTTAATCCTAAACATTTTTTATGCCAATTCAGTTTTAAACATTTTGTCTTTGCGCTAATTCGGTCCTTCCAGCTAATTTTGGCTAGATATTGCTGACATAAACACCGGCCGGCCTACATAGCACCTCCAACAATGAATTGGACAACTGTTTGATAATATTTTAATTTTTTTTGAATTTTTATTTATTTAAAAAAATTTTTCTTTTTTTTTTTCTTTTTTTTCTTTTCCTTTTTTTCCTTTAGCCAATCGCCCTTTGGCGAGGTTCGCCTTCACCGTCCTTGGCAATGTCGAGCACGAGGCCACCCTCGCGGCCATCTGGCAAGCCTCTGATGAGGGCTCGAGCCTCACCAACGACTGGGCAAGGCATGACCTCGCCAAATCTAGCAAGGTTAGACCTCACCCATGGCCGCGAGGCTCAAACCTCACAAAATCTAGAGAGGGCGAGCCTCGCTAGCCCAACGGGAGGCCACCCTCGTGGCCATTCGGCGAGCCTCGCCAGTGGCCAGCGAGCCCCACCAGCCTCTAGCACCCGGTTGGTCCCAAGACCAGCAATTAGCTGGAGGAAGAAGAAATGAAAAAAAAAAAAAAACAAAAAAAAAAAAAAATAAACAAAATATTCAAAAATTATTAAAAAGTTATCTACGTCATCACTAGCGGTGCCACGTAGGCCAGCCGGTATCCACCTCATCAATATCCAACCAAAATTAGTCGGAAAAACTGAATTGGCACAAAAACAAAAGGTTTAGGACTAAATTGGCAACAAAAAAAATTTAGGACTAAATTGGCACCAATGCAACAAAATTAGGACTTTTCCGACACTTTTCCCCTTAGCTTTCCTCTTCTTCCAATTTTTCATATCCTATTCTTCATATCCTCTACGCCTCCATCGGACACCTCTCTGCTGCTCCGCCTCTTCTCAAGCAAATTGCTTCTCAAATCCTCCATTCCCTCTCCAATTGCCTCTCCATCCCCATGGCCTCCGCACATCAAGTCGCTCCTCAGCAGAATCAAATTCCAAGACTCTTTTTGCTCGGGATCCATCAGCTTTGGAGTTAAACTCTTCGTCATCACCATCAAACAAGACGAACTCGCTCTCGCCGCGGAGATCGTCGAGCGCAGGCAGCTCCAGCTCCAACGACGACTCATCCCTTGGTTCCTGGAGACACACCGCCTGAATCCTCCCGGCTCTGCGATTCAGGATAGAGTGAACGCACGAGGGAACGACAGTGGGTTAGGGCTTTCGTGGAGCTGGGAAGGAAGGTGATCAACGGCAACTTGGGTGGCTTTCTTGAGGCGCTTCAGCTTCTGTGGGACTGTGGGACCCACCTGGGTTTTGCCATTTTAAGTTTTGATATGCAAATGGAGGCGTGGAAATACAACTGAAAATCCAAACCGAATCGAACCGAATCAAATCAGGTTTTTGGAGGTTAGTCACACTACTCCACCTACACAACCATCCCAAATATAGAAAAGGGAAACAGTCCCCAAAAGCTATCCTTCTAGCATCGAATATACAACGCAACAAAACGATACGAATCTAACCCTGGCGCAAAACCCACGTCAACCCACGGTGTGGACACAAACTTCACAAAAACAACATTTGGAAACTCAGGAAATGTCACGTCCTCCCAATGGAACGTAAAATCAACAGGGGCTCCATAACGAGCGCTATAGGTAGCGGGAGGAACGGATGGCATATCGATTAATCTGAAAAGATAAATAACCACAAGAGTAAGCATAAAGCTTAGCAAATAGATATCTACAACATCGACAACACGAACCATCAAATCACCACAAGATGTAAACATCATTTATGAGAGGAATTATGCAAATGCAATAAATGGGTGCAGTGCATGTTGTATGCCAATAATTATTCCAGTTCTCTCATCAAATATTCACCCCGTACCACGGTTACATCGGTGCACAGACCGACCGGTCGGGTAACTTCCCGGCGCAGACCGGACTTCCATGGTATACCAACCACAAGCATCTCACTTGAGGCATCGTCGGTTGCAGCAGACCGGCGACATCCAAGCCTTCCGTACTTGGGCATCCCAATACTCTTGTGTGGCATCATCGGTGCAAGAAACCGATGGTCCTCACTATTCATTTTCACACAATTATGATATGATGAGTGCAAATGATTCTAACAAAAGCATATGAATAACAATCCCCATAAGGGGCATATCAAACCAACCGAGACACCAACGATACTATCCAAAGCACAGGCAATATAAACAACATCGTGCACATAATCACCATCTCATATAAACTATCTTGCATCACACGATTTAGCTGACGAAGATCACATCGCCGCCATCCATGGGCTCGGTCACCACCAACGTCGACCTACTACACAAGTGTTCCTCACACCTCCATCCCACACCGTGAGCCACCCCGTACTACTTTCTATTCCATGGCCACCAAAAGCGCCGTTAAGCGGTTTGGCTCAACGCAAACCACGGCTGCCCATATCAACTCCTTACAACGATTCAAACTCACCATGTCATGCCCCCGTACCCCATGAAGTGCAATCATCCCTCTTAAGGTCGAATATGTGGTGTGACTCTCCCAAGGTTACGTCACCGACCCAATAATCCAAATCAAAGAAACATGACACATGCGGAAACGACGTATATATATATATATATAATATGTATACATATACACCCCATACAATTAATAATACAACCACGGATAGCACAAGACAGGAATTTCAAGATGATTAAAAACATGTACATATTCATTACTATTAATACTTTATACAATATTCATTTACAACATAAAGATATAACGAGGAGGCCACTCAGTCAAAAAGGATTTGGTGGCCGAGGAGGTCAAACTACTAAAAAGGAAGGCTACGGTCAAAAAGTATCGGCCCTCACATCTAAAACTAGAGTCTAGCCTAAGGCACCCGGTCAGGTCGGAACCACGACGACTACGAGGAACTCTCGAACGGCTCCGACTCCTCATCGAATTCATCACCTCGGACTCGATCTCCGGTTGGGGTCCTGCTCCTCGTCCACGTATATATCCATCGGCTCGGGACCTCAACATCCACCGCTCGGGGCGGGTCTAATATCTCAAGCTCGAAATCCTCCCCCCTAACTCTTCATGCTCCTCCCCATCCTCAACAATCTCGTAACCAGCATCGAATCTGGATCATCCTCCATATCAACATCAACCACGTCACCGTCTGGGCGCGTGGGTCTAAAGCGACCCTCCCCATTGAGCAGGATATTTTCTGATCGGAGAGGTCCAAACTCGTCTCCAAAAGCGGTCTCGAAAGCACAATGCTAAGTATTCGTGGGTCTCAGAGTGTGTCAAGCCCACGTCTACCCAAACTATGGTATAATGCCTAAGGTACATTTCCCGTTCCCCACGGGGTGTGCGGTCATAGTATGCTCAGCATGGTGGGGAATCCCAAAGCGTACCAGCGCCTCTCCCATCATCGCGATCGGGGGGTCCGAAATATCGGTTTTCCAACAACCGTGAGATGAAACTCAGCAAGTAAATAACCCCTAAACCTAAACTAGGCTAACATGCACCTCCTGGCAGGCAAATTAAACACACAAAACAGTGTACCATCAAATCACAATAATTCCATAGGCCCATGGCCCAAATCATTTATATCACAGCCCTGCAGGTTAGGCATTCATTCACAATAATCACGTGCAATTTCTTGAACGTACACACGACTAACGATTTTCGGCACACAATTGTCATTTTCATGAATAAAACAATTATCCCGACTCAAGGCCAATAAATATTCCGACCAAGGCCACGACCCAAAGGCCAACAAATATATGACCCAAGGCCACGACCAAGGCCATTTTCAACAATAAATCGACCCGTAGGCTCAACCCAAAGGTCACGTTTTTATTCCGACTCAAGGCCACAGTTTATTTACATAAGGTATGCGTGCATCTTCGCACTCAAATCCAGCCATATCAAAATATAATATGCGAAATCACGTATAATGGGACCCCAAGTCAAACATTAATGCCATTATGTGCCCAGAAGAATTATTAACAATTCGACCAATACAATATATTGTCGGCACGCACAATTTATTCCGTTTTAGTCTATTTAAACCCGGCACTTATTGCACAAACTTAATGTAATGAAACTCGATCCGTTTAAGACCCGCCATGACCAATCAAACTCAGCCATTCATTCCATGAATATAGCATCACCCAATAAAATTCCACCAAGTCCTAATTACCCCATGATTCACCTAAATTAAGCAACCACCACATTAAACCAATTAATACTCAACTTAGGCAAAATAATACATTTTCGATTCCGGATGAACAGTACCAGAACAGTCCCTATTTGGGCCTTAATCCACACCTAAATCACTCTATTAGGCTCTAATTACACCTCCCTAATTAATTAGCACACATTAATCTATAACTAAAGCATAATCTAGGCTAATTAACCCCTAATTTACCAACCTAAAGTGCAAAATTAAACTAATTTGGGTTTAGGGATTAATACTCACTAATTCGACTCGGTGGACGGAAACAGCGCCAATCGGTCATCGCCGTGTGATCGGGCGCGGCGTTCGGGAGTTCTTGCCGGCGGCTCACGGCGGGCGCGGCAATGGTCGACGACTGTCCGGTGAGCTTCTACTGGCTGGGGCAAGGCTGAGGACGGCTAAAAGAGGGGTGAGGGTGGTCGGTCGTGAGGTGGTGAGGCTGGTGAGGGCGTAAGAGGACGGCATATGTAATGGCACCAATGCGAGGGTGGCACTTGGCCCTCACCAGAGAGGAAGAAGCCGCCAAGAAGGAGTCGACGGGAGGGAGAAATGGATCGGACGGTTGTGCCAACGAGATGAGGTCAAAGTGAGCAGTTATCGGGCGCCGACGACCTGCCGGGCGGGCCCGGGCACTGCCCGCCCACGCGGACTACGGGCAGGAAGACCGCGAAGGGAGGAGGAGGAACGCCAAGAGGAGAACGGGGAGAAATTGTTTAAGGAGGAAGAGAGAAATGGGTCAAATTGGTCAAACATGTTGGTTAGTGGGGCCACATGTCAAAAATCTAGCCCTTATGACTATTTTACCCCTCATCTAATGGCCCATATTCCTCCTTATCCAATAATTCAAGCGCAAGATGGTAATTCAATAATTTCAATTTCTTTTCACTTATTTTAATCCTCAATTATTGCCCAAAATTATCCAAAATTTGGAATAAGCCAAAATAGGCCTAGGGGCATTTTGGTAATTTTTCGTCCCGGATCAAAATTTCAATTTTTATCCATACCAACCCTAAATGTGTGTGGCCAACATAATATGGCGTCGATTCACGAAAACAACCTTTTAAGCTCTCAAAAATTAGCCCCGAAAGTTTTGAGGGGCAAAACCGTAAATTTTCATCTCAGGGTCGAAATTCCATTTTTTTCGACCGTGACGCACTCCAAAAATATGCGTAGCCATCCTAAAATGACATTGGCCTTGAAAAATAATCTTATACGGCCTCGAAAACGGATGTCAAGTCTCTAGGGGCAAAATCGTAATTTTTCAATTTTGGCCAAAATTCCAATTTTCAACTGTACTAGCCCCAAACATATGTGGCCATACACTTCACCCAAAAAAAAAAAAACATATGTGGCCATACTAAAATGACGTCGGCCTTGCAAAATAGTCATAAACGCTCTTGAAATTTCGACGTAGAAGTTCGGATCAATTTCGGGATCAAATTTGCTCATTTTGAAATTTTAGGACCTCTCACTAATGGGCGGTTGTTTTGGTGTTATTCAGCGTGTCGATTTAGGGGCATGTCCGAATCATGATGGTCTCGATTTTAGGGAAAGCGTGAGGAATTATCATTAATGTCTGGGAGGTCGCGATCATTCGGATTAAATTCGAGGATTCGATTCGTCAAAAGCGTACTTTCGGTCGTGCAGACCACCCGCGATCCGATCGTACATCATTGGCTAAATCGAATCCATCACTTTCTAAGATCGGCCCATATTGGCCCAAAATATTCCCTCGGCGTTTCTCAAAATCAGTACCCAACTCATAATCGGGTCCCCGGTCCACGTGCGTTCCTATTTAGCATTTCCCATTGGGTTAGTATCCCATGATTGATCGGTCCGGGCGAGACTTACTAAAATTAAACGAGAATTAATACACACTTTATTGGTCCCAAAGAATAAGGTTGAAATTCGGGATGTTACACACCATGTGTCATCCCGACAATGGAACAACACCAAAAATGACTAGAAAATCAAAAGAACATAGTAAAAATTTCATCATCCAACTTACACATAACCTTGACATGTTTCGTTCGAGCCATCCAAGCTCGTTTTCAACGATCCATCACCATCACATGATATCCCGACACCCCGACGTCCTTGGGAAACCAAAAGTCAAAAACTTTCCGAACTTTTCAACTCGAGACCCAAAACCCATCACAAAAGGCCAAAAACCATTTATCTCATGCGAAAAAGACGAGCATAAAGCCGAGGAATTAGAATCTACTTTGTCTCGAGGATGATCTTGTCAAAGAATCGTAGAAAGTCGAGCCGATTTTCCTCTTCTTGCCCACGATCCGTCCAAATTGAAGAAGAAAGAAGAAGAAGAAAAAGAGAAGATGAAGAGAATGAAGAGAGAAAAGAAAGAAACTTGCTAAAAGGAATTTCGCACAGAATAATATTCTGATTATCTTTTTTTTGAATTCTTTTTCTGTGCCAATATGGAATGACACCAAAAATCAGGATGTCACAATAATTCAAAGAAAACACACCTTAATGGTTGGGTTCAGTTCTGATAAGCTGAACCGAACCACTAAGACCCTCTCGTAGCTGCTTATCTACATAAAATTTCGGTCTAACTTTGCACAATCCAAAATCTCTCTATAACAACTAGTGTGACGCTAGACAAATCTGAATTAATTCTGGCCCAGTCAATTTTGTCTCGCCAGTCTCCTCCCAACAAATAGGAGATCTACACTTGCGGCCATATAACTCTTTGAATAGAGTCATGCTGATACTTCTCAGGTAGCTATTATTATAGGGGAACTCAACTGGATGCAAGTGAACCTCCCAGCTACCCTTAAAACCAATTACACTAGCTCTTAGCATGTTCTACAAGGTCTGAATAGTTATCTTGACTAACTACTGTTTGGGGACGAAAGGCCGTGGTTGATTGAGTTAGAACGCTGATTGGGTTTGCATGTTTTTTAATAGAACGCTGACTGATCTTGCATGCTGGTTGAATCAGAAAGCTGATTACATCTGCACACTGATTGAAAGCCACACGCCTTTATTAATTGTTAAAGGCCATCGTGAAATTTAACGTTGCTGTAAAGATGCACGCTGATTGGATCGCATGCTGTCATCATACCCAAGGTCTATTGACTAATTTCGTATTGATTGGACTGGATTCATCCTTGTTTCTTTGTCTTGAAACATACTGTTGGCATTAGATTTGTGTCTGTCTTTTGAACGTTCACTAAAAAAAATTGATTTTTTATTGTTTGAAAATTTACTACGAAAAAATTTTCATCTTTTGAGAAAAAAAGGGATAAATTTTCTAATGGAAATAAAAATTCTCACCCCGTGATCGAAAAAAATTTTTAAGGGCAGACAACGAGATTTGAAAATTTGAAAGCATAAAAAAAATTTTATATGCATATTAATATAGGAAATCACGAGATATTGCATTGTAGAGCTTAACACGTGGATATAGGTTGCCAACCCCTCACACATAACCGAACTCGCGAAAACCTCGAATTATGATTTTCTTAGGCTAGTTGACCTTTTAAGTGATCAGTCAACTTTTCCTTGACACTAGGTTACGTTTTGGTGGTTGAAATAAAATTCAAGATAAGATAAATTTTATTTATCTCTTTGAAATAAGGGTGAGGAAAATCCGATTAGAAATTTCGAAGAACCGAATTTTGGGTCAAATTCGGTTCCTAGTTATTGTTTGGCATTTTTTAAATTCATGGGAAAATTCGGTTTGAAATTTAGGAACCTAATTTTCCGGTTAAAAATTCCTTACAAACTTAAATAATTGCCCAGAAAATTGAAATTGTGGGAAAAATGGTTGGAAATTTTCAACGAATTTTTCGACAATTCAAAAAAAACCCGATATTGTTCGGCACCCTTTTTTTAAATTCGGGAAAATCGTTATACATTTCGAACAATTTTCCAACGAAAATTTTACAAACTTAAATAATTTCCCGGAAAATTGAAATTAGGTGGGAAAATTCGTTAGAAATTTCCAACGAAAAATTTTTCATTGAAATTTCAAAATTACCACCAATTAAAAAAAAACCCGGTATTCTTCGGCTTTTTTAAATTCATGGGAAAATTCGTTGAAATTTCACAACGAATTTTCCAACAAAAATTTTACAAACTTAAATAATTGCCGGAAAATTGAAATTCGTAGGAAAATTCGTTGGAAATTTTCAACGAAAAATTTTTCCTTGAAATTTTCAACGAATTTTCCTACAAATTCAAAAAAACCCGATATTGTTTGGCATTTTTTAATTTGGGGTGAATTTGTTTCAGATGTGGATGAATTCTACTCTCTCTGCGCTCCGGTGAGGCTCCATGTACTTTGGGTTTCTTGTTCGTTGTTGTTTTTCCTTTGAATTAAAGGGCAAATGCAAGATTGCGCCTTTTAGAGAAAAAGGTTTTGACTTTAGCTTGTGCTGCAATTTTGGAGAAGTGGGATGAGGTATGTGGGAAATGGGTAACTGCTGTTAGGTGATTTTTCTACGAAACTGTGGTCAATTTGATTGGGGAAGTGGCTGTGGTGGGTTGATAAGAAAGGGGCTAAGTGTGCTTTAGGTTATTGTTGGTTCTTTTTATTCATGATCTGAAAGGAAATTCTTTGTTTCTTTCTTTGATATCTTAATGGGTATTTCAGTTGTGATTACGAACTCCAAATGTTAAAGCTCCTTTTCTAGAGATGGAATGAAATGCACTGTCTTTGGTGGCTGTGCATAATGACTGTTGGTTGCTCTCTGTGGCCTTCTACTTTGGTGCTCGACTTAACCGCAATGAGAGGTACTTTCTTTTTGCCTGCACTTGCTGAAGATTGTCATTGTATATGCGGCATACTCAAAGGATCTGTTGAGGTTAGTATTGTGATTCTGGGTGCCTTACGTCCCAACTCAGCTAGGCAGCTAGTTAATCAAGCAATTAAGAGATGCCAACATGAATTTAATGGTACTAGCTTATTCTAGTAAAAAATCCATTCTGCAATCTTTCACCAAGTTTGGATTTTGAATTAGGTACAACAACTTGAAGCCATTGGGTTTGGGCAGAAATAAAATTGAGCAAATATGAAACAATTTGTTTGGGCTGCTTATGTGAAGTGTATTATTTAGTATTTTGCATCTAAATTCCTGTATTTATTGTCAAAAGAATGACTGGTTCCTTCAATCATCATCTCTTCGCTTTGTTAGTCTTTATTGCTAAGAGATCCATAAAGAAAAAGGTCCAGTAATGAAACTATTTTCACTGTCCCGGAAAATGGCCTTAGTTCGCACATCTAGAAAGTTAAATAACTGTTTGTGTATTGAAACATATTGAATAATAAATATCCATGCGGCTTGAATAGATCAACTCTAATACGAAAATTTGTCATGCGAGAGATTGCCACAATGTTAAGAACTTTTTTGGGGTGAAAAAAAGTGATGACGGAAATTTCGTTTTTAAAAAATTTTGCTTTAAATCTTTTTTTTTTGTGAACTCTCATACATTTTTCTTGAATTTTGGAACAAAGGCTTTAGATGCTTCTTTTTTTGAGGACTTTGCCGTCTCATTTTCTTTGGAAAAGTTATATTATGGTGATAGCCTCTTGAGGACTCTCTAAGTTTTTCAGATATGGATTTTCCAGATTTTACACCCTTGTTTTGCATTTTTGAGCGTTAACTAGATGATTTTGCTTTTTCTTAGTTTTCGTTGGAAAAATGGGGATTTTTTTTGTAAAGTGGTTATCTAATTTGGATTGGATTTTTCTATTGTTTGATTAATTCTATTGCATTCATGCGTTGCATATTTTGAGGAAAAAACACAGATCATACTCGACCCGACGGAACAAGTCATTGTTCACCCCGTGATATGTGATTCCATGTAAGGGCGAACAACAAGATTTTCGCATTGTCAAAGCATAAAAAGAAAAACTATATGTATATTGATATAGGAAATCATGAGATATTTCCTTGTAGAACTTAACACGGGGATATAGGTTGCCAACCCCTCTCACACATAACCGAACTCGCGGAAACCTCGAATTATGATTTTCGTAGGCTAGTCAACCTTTTAAGTGATGAGTCAACTTCTCCCTGACACCTAGGCTACGTTTTGGTAGTCGAGATAAAATTCGAGATAGGATAAAATTTATCTTATCCCGTGTTTGGTACATACTCAAGACAAGATAAAATCAAATATATAAGGGATATAGCCCGGATAAAATTATCTCATAGGAGAGGCAGAATAAAAATGGATAAGAATTCTAATAACAAACTTATTAAATTAATAAAATTAAAATAATATTTGAATTTTAATATAAAAAATTCAAAATACCAAAAAATAACAATAAATTCGTTTTATTTATTCTTTTTTTATTTATATATTCAAATTTCTTTCTATCTTATGATATAAATTTCATATATATAAATAAATACATTTAGTATTTATATTTATTACATATTTTAGTATATTTTATAGTTTACTATTTAATAAAATTTTATTAGAGAATGATGGAAGGGAAAAAATGAAATAAAAAATAAAATTATTATAAAAAGAGAGGGAAAATAATAAAAAAAATTAGCAAATAAAAATGAAGTAGGTAAGAGTGTCGTGAGAAATTTTTCTCATCTCCGTTTATGCAATTTTCAGGTTCATTTACATTGATATGATGTTCATAAAAAATAATGAACATGGTAATATGTAAAAAAATCCAACTTTATTACTGCGATTCACCAAATAGTAGATATGATATAGCAAATTCCTTGAATTTCATATCTTATTATATCCAATCATATATTGGCTAGAAATCCCAAGGCATGGTTTGACAAGTTCAATGACTTTCTTTTTGAATATGGATTATTCTGCAACATAGCTAATCCATCACTACTTGTTTATTGTCATCATGGTCATATTATTATTCTATTGCTCTATGTGGATGATATAGTCCTCACTGGTGATTCCCCAAAATTACTAAATCATCTTATGCAAACACTTGGTCAAGTGTTTTCCATGAAAGATCTTGGCGCTCTTTATTATTTCTTGGGCATTGAAGTCAATTGCTTCACTGATGGACTCTTTCTCTCACAACAAAATATGTCTTGGATCTTTTGAATCAAGCATCAATGGCGCAATGTAAACCGATTGCTACTCCAATAGCAACCAAGTAACCACCACTCAAACATGGTGAAAAGCCCTATGCTGATCCATCCCATTTTCAAAGTATTATAGGCGCTCTTCAATACCTTACCCTCACTTGTCCAAATCTCTCGCTTGCGGTCAACATAGTTGGCCAACATATGCATGTCCCAACTATTGCTCACTATCAAATGGTAAAACGTATTCTATGATATGTTCGTGGTACTTTACACCTTGGGCTTCACATTTTGTCTTGTAGTTCTCTCCAATTATTTGGCTTTGTTGATGGAGACTGGGCAGGGTGCAAACTCACCCGACATTCTACCACTAGTTATTGTACTTTTCTCAAGGCTCAAATTGAATTTCATGGTGTGCCAAGAAACAAACTTACTATGGGCTTTGCTCCACGGCTAAAGTTGAATATCGAGCTCTTGCTTCGCTTTTTCTTTGAACTCACTTGGATTTCATACATACTGCATGACATTGGGATCTATCAACATCAACCTCCATTACTTTTCTTGAACAATATGTCAGTATTACATCTCACAACTAATCTAAGTTTTTCATGCTTAAACAAAGCACATTGAGATCGATTATCATTTTGTTTGGGAAAAGGTTGCTTTGGTTTTATCGTAACTCGCTATGTTCCGTCTTCCTCACAAATTGTTGATATTTTTACCAAACCATTGAATCGAGATAGGTTTGTTGGTTTAAGAATCAAACTCGATCTCTAGTCCTCCCCATTGACCAATTTAAAGGGGAGTATTGAAGCAACAAATCAAAAAAGAAAAAAAATCAGAATGGTTGCAGTGCAAAATCTTCTACCAATCAGCACGAAGATAACATATCAAGTAAAGTATCCACAAGCTGATCATTTGGAAATTTTTTATGATTTGTCTTTTATTCAATTTTCTTGTAAATCAAATTGTATATTTTATCTTTAACTTCTACCATAATAAAAGGTGATAATATCTCTATTTATACTATACAACATATCAATGAAATGTAATGCTTCATCGACTCAATTCTTTATTTTCTCACATGGTATCAAAGTTGGAGGTCCTGAGTTTAAATCTTACCAGGTCATATTTGCCTCCCCAATTAAATATATCCACGCTTAGTACTAGGCAAAAAGTCCAAACTAAACGTGAGGGGAGTGTTAAAATAATTAAATATAAAATCACGTCTTCATCTAACAGTTTAAGCTTTTAAAATAGTTAGCAGTGATCCCACAAAATCTCACATGATCTTTAGGTCCAATTGACCTGACAATGATTGGTGGCGACTTCTAAAACGGCAAAGGCATTGGATCATTGTAGCTCTACCTATACTTAGGAAACGAAAGACTCTAGGATTTGGACGATCGGACATATTCTTAAAAATTGCATTAGAAACATTTTTTTTTTCTTTCCAATTCTTCGTTTTTCAAACTCCCATTGTCGTTTGTCTTTCGAGAACCCCGTTTCAATAGGATTGCTCGACAACTTTTCAAAGTTCAACCGACATGGTGCAACTATGGCAAACTTCGGAGGAGTATCGAGTAACTTCTTGAGGCTATCGCACAACGATGCGAAAGTTATGGGCCTAATTAAAAAAAAAAACATCAATTTTATCTTAAGTGACAATTAGCCAAAAATTTTTTTTTGTCTTATAAAAATCATCAACTTTCACTTAAATCTCAAATTTGGCCCAAACAATTTAATAATTTTACATCACGGGGCGATTTGGGATTCGAGTAAAAGTTAGTGCTTTTTATTTAGACAAAAAAAGTTTGGGTTAAAATTGTCACTCAAGTTAAAGTTGGTGCTTTTTTTTTTTAAGTAGCCCAAAGTTAGGGGGTGGGGGCTGTTCAAGTGAAATCTCTCCATCCAATTAAGTACATTGGTGGGCCTCAAAATTGGATGGGCCATTGGATTTAGACCTGTCAAAATATTTCATAAATTCATTTCTTAACCCATATATCATTAAATGGGTCATAAATGGGTATAAACATAATATGAGTGTTAAATGGGTCATGAATGGGTTGTAAAGTAAATGGGTTTACAACTTATTTAAACTCAACTTATCTCTCTCACCCTCACTCATTCTCACGCCCACTTACTCACTCCATACTCTCATCTCAAGTTTGGGTATGATTTTTTTTAAATGAGTTAAATATATAAATGTTTTAACAATATAGGTCGGGTCCGGATTGAGTATGGATCGTTAGATTTGCATTACATGAAAATTGATCAAATCGGGTTAAATGGGTCTATTTGGATCGGACCATTTACGGCCCGACCCAATCCACCCGTTTTACAGGTCTATATTGGGCCCAACTACGTAACTGGGCCGAAGAAGGAGGCCAACGGGCTAAAATGCAAAGCCCAATTTGATTTTTCAGAACTTCCGGCGGAATATCACTTTTTGGAGGACGGAGATGCGAAAACCCACAAAAGCGTCTCGCTTTCTCTTCAAGCTCCGCACTTCAAAAGAAGCTCCGAGTCCCCCTGATGCATGGCTTCCTCCTCCTCTTCTCCCTGCGGCTTCGGCCTCTCTCTCCGGCGCCTCTCCTCCGACCCGCCGCCCCTCCGCCTCCCTCTTGACCCCAAGCCCTCGCCTTCCTCCTCCTCCGCGGCACCCGCAAGGTGAAAATCATATTTTCCTCTCTGCGTGGGTCTGTGCGTGTGTGTGTGTGTGTGGGTGGGTGGGTGGGTGTGTGGATTGCTCGTCCGTCGACGGGGTACAATTGGGGTTCTTTGGTTTTCTTTGTCTCGCAGATCTCCTGCACCGGCACGCGGCGGCGGATGCATTTCGCTGTGAACTCGCACATGGCGACGGAGCCCAAGCCCGCTTTTTCGGAGGACCAGATGCTTGTCAGTTCGCTGCTTTCCCTGCTCTCTAGATTTAGATGAGTGCCCGCGATTCGAATGTTTTTCTTTGATCCGGCGTGCTGTTTTTGGCTGCTGAGCTGAAATGTGTGGTGTCTAAGCCGGGATGAGCATCTCAATGCATCTTTGTTTTGTTGTTTGTGTATTTGTTTATTCATATATTTTTCTCGCGACCAACTTGGCAATTTTCGTTTAGAACTATGTTGTTGCTTCATGACGTTTTGTCAGTGGCATCGATTTTGTCGTTTCCATCATCCGTGTGCTGTGTGCTCTATTTCTGAAGATGAGATTGCAGTTTGGTTGCCGTGGGTTCGAAAACTCACATCAAGTGGCTTTACGTTTTTGTTTTATATAGTCTTCATGTTACTCTTACTCTATGACATGTTGGGTATATTTGTTTCGTTTTGTCGGTGAAATTTGTTTGTTGGGTTTCTTCAGGTATTTGTTCCTCCACATCCCTTGATCAAGCACTGGGTTTCGGTTCTTAGGAATGAACAGACTCCCTGTCCCATTTTCAGTAAGTTTTCCGGTCATTGTCTTGGCCTCTTTTGTTGCTATGACTCATGAGGCAACATAAATTGTGATGTGGATGGAGATATCTCCTTGACATGAAATTTGCTTTCCTTTCTTTATAACTAGAAAAATATGCTTTCTTTGCTCTACACGACGAAATTTGGGGACCGTACATGCTTTTTTGCCATGTTTCTGCTTCTTGGATCTTATGATAAAGACACAAAATTGTGGATTCCCTCCATTTTCCAATCTTTTAGTCACAACCTGTGTATCACTGTTAAAATGCTCGACTTTCATACAGAAACAGATTGCAAAAATATGTGATCAGGGTCATCATTGTTTCATTTAATGTACTGGGTTTAGGATATTGCCGTTGTGATGTTTTCCTTTGTGATATTATTCACTCCCTACATTAAAGTACATTTTCTATCTCTTGGTATTATGGTTTGGGCAATAGAAATAGATGGGGACCAATAAACCTACCTATTTCTTCTTCTGGCTTTCTGACAATTGTTTCTGCTGCATTGGATAATCTATCTCAATGTCGACTCATCTGTATCTGCTTAATCTTCATGCTCTTTGGTCTGTTCTCTTTTGCTGATCCATACTCGCCTGCTGTACTGTTTGTTCTTCTCCATTTGGCATAGATCAGCGCATAAAAGCATAAAGTGGAGTTATGGGAGTCTATATTCAAGATATAATCTTAATGTACTAATTTTGCATGTCCTTTTCCATTACTTGTAGAAAATGCAATGGCTGAGCTGGGAAGGCTACTCATGTATGAAGCTTCAAGAGATTGGTTGGTTAGTCATTCATTTGCACTTGAGTAAAAACTGTTTATATTGTTGTTTACCCTGAACTTGTGGAATTTGTTTTGTGCTGCACAAACTTTACCTTCCTTTAAGGTGTTCTAGTAATATGTTCCATATTTTTCTTATAAGACATAGCCAAAGGTGCTACTTCTTTAAAAGGAACTTTAAGCTGAAATTTCTTCTAAAACCAGATTTTCTTTGATGTTCCCTTTGGGATGTTCGCATTAATACTTGTGATGGTGAGAGAATAGCCAGGTTTAAGTTTAGTTTCTCCTGAGAGCTATGGAGTATGACCCAAATCAATCTTCTATTTTCTCATGTTCCATTTTGTACCAAGAATTCCTGCAAAATTTGGTTCTCTCTCTCTCTCTCTCTCTCTCTCTCTCTCTCTCTCACACACACACACACACACACACACACACACACACACACACACAAGATAAACTAGGGCACATGTGCCACACCACTTGCTTGTTACTCATTGTAGGCAAGGTGAGGGAGTGACTATTTTTAAAGTGTTTCCTGAAATTAAACGATGGACCAACTGAAGAATGGATGAATAAGCAGTCGATGTGAGCTTGGCACTTATATTGGTATCGGCATTTGTTCCTTCTATCTGACTGTTAAACCTATGTTATCTTCTATATTGCCTTTATGACTGAGTGGACCAACTCTTCCATCTTTCCAAGGACTGCTGCTTCATCATAATCATCCTCTTTTTCATATGTATTCACAGTTTACTTCATTGCAAGTATCCCATTCTCCTGTCTCAGGGTGAGATAGATGCTCATTCACAACATGACACCCCTAATTCTTCAGATTACTCCTATCTTCACTTGGAATACATTAAGAAGTTTGTTGTTGCATGACAGAAAGATGACCCCCATTCAAAAGTGCTCTTTTTTTCCTGTCATTTTCTTGTCATTACTAGCTAGGATTCTTTTTTTGACAAAATGCGTGGATCTCTGAAGAATTGTCTTTTTATATTCTTTATGGGGGAACCCTCGATGTACTCACTGCCATGTGTGCTTTTTTTTTTTTTTTTTTTGGGGTGCCGCTAGCCTACGATCGCTGGGGAGATTCAATCGCCAATGGGTGTTGCCTCTGTTGAATTCATTGATCCGAGGGAACCTGTGGTGGTAAGTTTTCATGTTCGCGACTTTCCTATAGAAAAGATGACATTGACATGTTAATTAATCTCTTGTGAAAATAAATGCATTTGGTTTTCTTGAGAGGGGTAGATTTTGAGTTGGTTGGTGAATACTATAACCATTCTTGGGTCCCTCATGTTACCCATACATTCTTCACCTAGATTTGCCCAATTTTGATGAAAATACCACAGGACAGGACCTTGTTTTCTTCATTCCATGACCATGTGCAACAGCACTGACATTGGTATTTATTCTCTTTTGCAGGTTATTCCAATCTTAAGAGCTGGTCTTGCTCTTGTTGAATATGCATCATCAATCTTGCCAGCAACAAAAACATATCATCTAGGTTTTCTCACATCCCTATTTGCATTCTAAAGGCATTAAGAGGAGAGGTTTTAGGTTGCACCAGGTGGAGAGCCTGCAATGCATTCTCAGTCCTTTTTGCTGGCCACACACTGGACATGCATGATCTAAGGGCGAGGAATGCATTGGGTGCACTCCACCTGGTGTTTTCTTCCTTTATATAGTGATCATTTGCAAGCATTGATTAATAATTCTTCAAACCAAAAGACAAGCCAATTCTTGGTTATTTAGTGACTCAACTGTCTCAGGAGTGGTAGTGTCCTCCCACCTGTTATCTATTTCAACTCTGATTCTCTTTTCTTTTATCTTTTCATTTTGAGTTAATTATCTGTCTGTTTCCCATGAAATGGGTTCAGCGTTGGTGACTTACGATGGGGATCATGACTTTTATTTTCTGTAAATGAAGGTATCAGCAGAAATGAGGAAACACTTCAACCAACTGTATATTTGAACAAGTAAGGATCCGAACATTCATATTTGAACTATGTTTTATCGTTTAAGTTAGAGGACGGGAAACCAAGAGAAAGTTGAAGGTATATTTGCACTATATTTGTACTATGTTCAGATGTGTATTGCTGAAAATGATACGTAGAGAAATGAGCTTAGTTAGTGTAGTTAAATATTTTTGTCATATTCATGTTTGATAATGAATTGGAGGTTACACGTGCATGAGAGGTTAATGTCCCTTCATTTCCTTCCAACTCTATGGGGAAATAAAAAGTGGGGCCAAAGGGAAACGCTTCTTCCCACTTTTATTCTTTTCACTCTCATTTTATCTAGCCAAACGAAAGAAAAGTTTTCCTTGGGAAGTATTTCCTTCTCTACCACTTTCCATTTCCCTATGAACATACAGGGTTGCAGTTTTTCTTTATCTCCTCTTTGTGGGCACTTGGACTTGTAATCATATCCTTGTGCAAGTCAATTGAAAAACCTGACATTCACAGGTTTTAGTTGACAATCTCTTTAACTCTCTCAAATTAGTACACCAATGTGATTATCAGTTGGTTCAATTCTCTTCAACGTCATTCTGATTCTTCCCTACATTTTGTACTGTGTCCACAGGTTACCTGATAGATTACCCGATGGTTCTCGAGTATTTGTGGTAGATCCGATGCTGGCAACAGGTATCGTATCCTACTTGTTCAAAGTGTCTTTTCTTGTTTTAGTAGTGTCGGTGATATCTAGGCCATTCAATGATGTAATTTGCATTATCAAAGTGACAAAATTCACATGTATCTCTGTTAGATCCGGTGTTTGTGGAGATTTTGTTATAGCAACATTTGTGTTTGGTCTGACACAACTTACGCCATCTTTTGCAGGGGGCACAATAGTGGCAGCACTTAATCTCTTGAAGGAATGTGGGGTCAACAGCAAGCAAATCAAAGTGGTAAAGTATTTGTAGTCCCCGTTCTTGGGTTAGATTGTCTGAGCCATTAGTCATATTTGCAAGTTATGCATTTATGAATTGGTCACAGAAGCAGCTGTATGCATTGTAAACAAAGCATAGTAGATTATGCTGTTCGTTGTTAGCTTTAGTTGATAATGTATAGTAAGCAGATTTTTTATGGGCTTTCTCTTTAGAACAGTTTTTTCTATTCTTTCTAGTTGAAGCTTAATTTTTCTCCATTTCATTTTTCAGAGTGTAAGATCACAGTTTTACTCGGTGGATGTGCTGTAGGAGTTCTTTTGTTGATTTTTTAAGAAGAGTAAAATGTGCTTGATGGATAGTTGAAGTTTCTATGTGTTTCATATCCAGCACCATAGAGAATTAGTGATTGACATGTAGTTGTTAGTCGAATGTGCGGAGACAGTAGACGGTTTTATGTGCTTGGACGTGGATGATTGTTAGCAAGAGCAGGAAAATCTGAATAACTAGTTCCCTTGTAGATTTTGTGTTTCTAAAGGTGGGTACAGAATCATTTGGGCGATTTCAGCTGTTTTTTGTCATTCAAATATAAAAGGATTGGTTTATTTCTGTCCGAGCTTTTTGTTATCTTCATAATATGGAGTTAATATAACGAGACTTGGAAGCATGAAGAGTGCAAAACTGCATTTTTCAGTCAGGATAGTAATACATCTATGTATCTTTCAACTTTACTTATTTTGGTAAAATTTTGTCTTCTAATTAGAGATGATTTCATAGTGTTTTTAACATTGTCAATTAGAAAACTAATTAGGAGATTATGTACTTGCAGATATCAGCAGTTGCTGCTCCGCCAGCTCTACAAAAGCTCAGTGAAAACTTCCCCGGGTAAAAGATGTCACTTTTTTGCTATCCGAAGCAGAATTCTGTCTGTTTTAGAGGCTTCTGTAAAAGACAACATTGACCATTGATGTCTGGCTTTTACAGGCTTCATGTTTACACCGGAATCATTGATCCAACAGTGAATGACAAGGGGTAAGAATAGCTCCCTTTGCGACTTTTTCACAATTTGGTACCATAGTCCAATACAACAATATCTTTTCCTATTTCAGGTTCATAATTCCTGGACTTGGAGATGCAGGTGATCGCAGCTTTGGTACTTAGATTCACATCTACTCATGGCTTAGCTAAATATTGAGTTATTCATATGAAATTTTGGCATGGTGTGCAATTAAATCATTCATTGAGAAATTTTGCTTGTTGGGTCAATCATTGACTTGTACAAGAGGTGCCTAAATTATGAGGCAGATTTTTTATGTGGGCAACAAAAAGGTTGAAATGTAAATACCGTATGAATATGTACCAATTTGGTACGGGCAAGATTGTCATTTTGCATCTTGAATAATCATTTATTAATGCCAATTTACAATACACTTGTTGGTGGATCAAAGCGATATTTCTTGAAAGCTGAATGAAAATCTCATCTACTTACCAGTTATAGATTAGGATAGGGTTGTTCTACAGTACCAATCATGAGGTTTGGAATGTGACCTGACAGCAGCTATGTTGCGCTAGTTTTTACCAACCAGGTGGTCTGGTTGAATGATCCTAGACTTGGTTTGCAAACTAAAGGTCATGGGGTTTATTCCCCGTTCTATCATTGGTCTTAAGAAAGAAATCTTGGTTAGTCTGTGAAGGATGACGGACGTTGGTTTGGATGTATCTCCACTCTTAGGCTTCCGCACTCACACTTGGTGAGGATGCCGTGATGAGCTTGCTCAATGTGCAGTCATTGCTCCGTAGCGTCTTAATTCTAGCAAATGGGTGGGGTGGATCCCAATTTCGTCCAAACACTTTGGCAGCCAAAAGAAGTAGCATTCTTTTTTGTTCCATCACAACTCAGAACGCATCTGACTCCACCTTAGGCCTCACTAACCAGCTTTTGCATCTGGCTTTCAGAAGCTTTGGGCATTACCTTGATCGCTACAGATGACTAATGTGGTGTTTCTTTTCTCTTGACGCCTGTGCTACATGCCTAGACAGTTTTAGTGGCATTTGTTCGTGTCTATGCCGTGTTAATTCGGATCAACTACTGTTGGCGTGACCACTGCCCCTTGATAGAAATAATGCGGACGGTGATGGCCATCGCTTGCCCCGTGTCATACTTGCAATCCACCTCACATGACCAAGAACAACCCTGTTAGAAATTTCTGAACAACCTGTGCCACGCTTGGATCGGAACTCGTACTCTCAAACGTATGAATCAAAACAACTTAATCAGATATTGGTCTCTAATGTTTCAAATATACGAAATATTAAACAAAACGTAGTGTTTGTAACCTATAACACCTCAAGTGCTACTTTACCAACTTCTAATAGTCTTTCGTATCATTGGTAGATCCTACATCAGCAAATAAGATTAACAAAATCAAGTCTTCCATGGGATGAGGTCATTATGTAATACAAAATTAAGGGTCAAGATCGAAATGGAACAATGTTTTTCTTATGGGTATAACACAAAATGGAACGAAGAGATTCAGACAAATTACGTAAGAGTCACTTCATAGCAAATTAGCTCTCCGGCGACCGCTACACGCATACTCGATTGCTTTTCTATACTTTACAATCGTAAACTAACAATGCTTTAATCGTAAGCGAATCATGATTGGGCTTGATCCCTCCCATTGAAATTTTTCACTATGATTGAGGATTTGAAACAAGTTTGATTTACTTTCTTTCATTTGTGTCTTCACTTGCTTTCAACTTGGTGCGCGGCTATTCACGGACCAACCGTTTCACACCGCCCATGAATAGTAACACGGGAGGCCCCTGAAGTTTTCCAATTTGTGCAATTTTGTCCTCGGACTTCTTGTGCATTCAGGTCCTTTTTTCTTTCTTTTTGAACTATATTCTTACTCTACCAGTCATGCTAATATATGGATTCTTTCGCTTCACACGTATAAGATGCTTCAAATGCAACCAGTGTTGGCCTGATGCATTTGTGCTTTTGTACATGCCATTTGCAATGTCAAAAGCCAATTCTTTAGCATATTATAGTGGAAATAGCAATTTTATCCAAATAACAAATGCTCTTGAAGGGTTTAAAGTAGGTTAACTAGGTGCATACGGATTTTCATAAGTTGGATTAAATATGGAAGTATTTTAATAAATGAGTTAGATCGAGTATGGGTCGGATCTGGTATGAGTCATTAAATTTGTATTATACATAAATGTGTCAAAATGGGTTACATGGATCAATTTAGATCGGACCATTTTCGACCCGACTCAATCTACTCATTTGATGACCTTATATATGTGGCCTCACACAATCATCAATCGTCACATCGTCGTAACCCTAATTTCACTTAGAGTGCTATTACTCATGGGCTTGAATCGCGTCCACTTTGCTACCCGTGATCCTTCTTCAGGCAACATGTCAGTCATGGGGTTCTTGATGATGAATTGAGATGTCCATATTTTGTCTCAAAATGGTGATGGAAGCTTTGAAATGGAAAGATCATCTTACTCCCTATGGTAGAAACAGAAGAAATCCGCTATCTGCCTTTTCCGTCTCTCTTCCTTCACCAACAATGGGCACCATTAGGGACTAGACGATGCTGTGTTCTTTTAGCTGTGTGACTCTGCGCGGTTGGATTGGAAATGATCGAGGAAGGGGATGAACATATCCGTCTCACTGCATTCGTTAGACATCAAGAGCCTTGAAAGACAGCGGAACAGCAACACGACTCAACGTCTACAGTCCGGCGGTTACGTTGCCTTACCATTATAGCTCGGCTGGCAATTCCCTTCAAGCAGGAAATCTGCCTAGTCTGAGTCAAATACTAGTCAGGTGGACGGTAAGGATGTCCCAAAGCATCCTAGAATTCCCTTCACATTACTACATACATATACGCATGTGAATTGTCGTGTTCAATTAATAACTCGGTACATTCACTCTAAAGGCGAATCCGGATTTGTATGGCAACAATCGGACATAGTGGTACTTGTCATGGACGGTGAGTCGGTGTAACTTTGTGTAACCCTAATAATCAGCAGGTTGAAAGCATATAAAAAGAGAAATTAAGGGCTATTAGCAAGTTGGTTTTGTGTTGTTTTTGCTTGCATGTGGATCAGAATGATAATCACAAATCCACAGGATGCTACAACATCCAATGCCCCGGCTTTGTGTACCTTAATCGTCGAGTATCACTTTGATCCTATTTTGATAAGATCTCAGTCTACGGCAGGATTCAGTATGTAGTGCGATTTGCTATTAGGCAGGTGAGTTCAACACATCTCTATTTACACTATTCCACTTCTGTTCTGCTCAGCTACTGCTTTTACTGGATGTGAAGAGGTTAATACATTTGACGAAACCCTAGAACTTCAACCATATTTTCACCTATTTTATGAAGTTTCCTACTTCTAAAAGACGCTTGAAATGCTTTGCTTAATCTTGATGGTCAGTCCTTAAAGAACAAACTTCGATTAGTTCTCCATTTTTACGTGTGCATCTCATGTTCTTTACTCGTGTATACTCGGGCGCATGCAATTTTCAGGACCCGACATCACAAGCATGGTGCTTGTTCACGAATAAGATCCAAGATCCGGTTAATTACTGGCCGAAGGCGATCATGGGGGCGGCGGACACCGCGAGATGGGGTGGATATGTATTCTCTGTGCCAAACGACGAATCTACTCCTCCCATGGGCAGTGGCCATTTCGAGAACATCATGTACCACAGGACATGTCGGCACCCAAGATGAGGTGCTCCCCAATAGCACGCACATCGTACCAGCAGAGTCAGGCTGTTGTTGAGAAGGCGATAACTCACGGAAATCAGATCCGCGCCAACAATAAAGCTTATGAAATTTTGGTTACCCAGTGATCGGTTCTATTTGCCACACCGTCCATTGCTGGAATGAATTTGAGATTTTTCCAAGAAACGTGACCGGTTGGAATTACAAAACCAAGAAAGCCAAAATGATGAAGAGGAAGAGGAGAATGAATATTCCTATTTTCAATCAAAAAAAAGGGAAAGCCGCAAAGGATGGTATTAGACACCGGCGTAACCGCCATCGCAGCTGCAGCTGGCGCTTCCACCGCTGGCGTCGCTTTGCTGGGGAGGTTTGGTGCTGAGACAGCAACAGGTAAGGCCAATCAGCAGCATGAATCCCCAAGCAGAAGCTAGAGCTTGTAACCATTCCCTCATCCCCTTCCTTGCTCTTCTTTAATTGAACTGATGTTGGTCTCAAGCGAAACCTGTTTCTAGCGCACAGCTTTATACGCGTCTCTTCATGGAGATGGGATTTCAGGTCACACGGTTTTGCTTCTAATGGGATTTCTTGTCCTTTGAACAAGAGAATAATCGCATCTCACATCCTTTTAAAAGGGTCCGATGCCAGACATCGAATGGACCGTCCTGTGCAAGAAATAGCGTGTAGATAGGCAAAAGCTCACTTGCCAATAACTTTAATGGATGGCTGCTTTTCATTGCTAGTACTTTGAAGAACTTCTTTTCGGGAAAAGGAGTCTTGTGCGATGGTATCGATCAAGAAACACGAAAGAAATAATCTATCGAGATGAGTTCACAAACCTGACATTCTCTTTAATAATATAAGAAACTCACATGGATCAAACACATGTTGACGCTCGAGTGATTTTCAAACAGCAAGTTAGAAACTACTCCGAAAGAACCCATTAATTGATCGCGGAACATCGTCGACGATTATTCAACCTTCATTAGACAGGCCCAGGTCGAATTAATTGAAAAGTGAAAAGAGAAAACTCCACCAAAAACTATAAGCAAGAAGAAGAAGCACGTAACTGGGGATTTGTCAAAAGGGGTGTGGAAGGTGGACCCTTCCACACATGGAATTTGACAGGTGAAAGTGTGAGGAATCGAAAAAGGGCATTGAATGATAAGATCAATCCACAGGAAGAAGGCCACGTTCTCAAGAAAAAAGGGTGAAAGGAAAAGGAGTACTTTCAGTTCACCAGGAGGAAGTACGCGTGCTTCCGACAGATCCTCTCTTTTATTTTTCTTTTGAAAAAATTATCCAAACAATCCTGAACCCGTTACACTTTTATCAATTCTGTTCTAAATATTTTAATTTTATCAATTAAATTCTAATATTTTCACGTTATACTTTTATCGATTTACATTTCTAAATATTTTAATTTTATCAATTAAATTCTAATATTTTCACGTTTTACTAATTGAATTCATGACATGAATATCAACCGTCCTATATGACAAAACCAACACTGACGTAAATAATTTTTAATATATTTTTGATTTTTTGATTTTTCCTTTCTTTTCTTTTCTTTTTGTTTTTGTTTTTTTATAACTTTGGCCGGCTAGGACAACGTGGCCAAGCCAACTCTGCTCTCACCCTCACCAAATCTAGGGGAGGGCCGTGACACCCTCGCCTATGGCCAGTGATGGTCGGCGGCGACCTTATCGGCTAGAGTTGTTAAAAAAAAACAAAGAAAAGAAAAAAAAATAAATAAATAATTCGAAATATATTATTAAAAATTGTCCGCGTTTGCGCCAAAATTCCGGCCAAAAATGACCGGATTGACTCAATTGGAAAAATTAAAAAGTTTAGCATTGAATTGGCAAAAATGCAATAGATTTTAGACTTTTTGGATAATTTCCCCCATATAAATCAGAAATGCATTGTATCATTTCCAAATCTCCATCATTGGATTGATATCGTGATCGCAAACACCGTGGTGTTGCCCCACCAAATGGTAATAAAAACCCAGTCGACTGTCAAGACTCGGAACGTAAACGATGGAAAAAAGTTCCTTCAAGAATACACATATGCATGAGCAAACATGAAAGGTCCCCGTCGACATCTTAATCAGTATTTCTTTTGTTTGGAGACAGTATGCCACGAAAAGAGAGTCGATAACCGAAGATGTGTATTATCCTGCTTGGTCCAAACATGCACACAGCCATCTGAGATAAGCCGAGGGAGGACAGGTCGTCCATGTCATCCATGCTGTGATAACTAAATCAGAGTTAAAACTGAGATTCGGATTCTAAGAAAAGCATACGCGAGTCACTCGCTCCAGACACCGTCCAACTGATCAGCAGGAAATTAACTTGAATGTAACAGCATTTTCTGCCTTAGCTTTTCCTTTATCATAAGCTGAACAGAAGAACCACGTTCACATTTTCTTTTCTTTGTAGTGGGAGGGATCACAAAAAAGCAGCCACCTCAAACGTAGTTCATGAACCAGGTTTCCATTAACATATCAAATCTGCGAGAGCTCTAACAATGTATTCAATTATTGTTTCTCTGATAATAATGTAGAGGACTAGTTTTCTTTACAGGACAAAGTTCTTACAATTTACATCCCTTCCATTATCAGCTAGAATCAACAGCCTTCACCTGACAATTCCTGACTCCAGCAACCTAAAGGTATCATAAGAGCAGTCGGTGCCATCTCAGCAAGTCACCAGTTTGGCATAAAAACCTATTACCAAACTGGCTTGTTGGAAGCTGTTAAAACAACAGTAAAAACAATCAACTTTCAGCAACTCGAATTTGAGCTAAATATAAAAACTACTTAAAATTTAGAAGGCGAGCAGCTTAAATCCATGGATGCCTTCAAAAAGTAAACAAATGTAAACTACATAGTCGTTGAATCACGACAGCATAAGACTCCAAAAGGGTCATAATAGAGTAATTAGAGACATACATACAGAAAACACAGCAACCCGTTTCCCAGTTACTCTGCTTCATTAAAGGTCGCTGTAATTGCGCCAAACTGCACGAAACTCTTCACGAAATGTATTTAGGCGTGCTTTCAGGTTTGGTGTTCTGAAACTTGCATGAAGGACAGTGGCTGAAAAAACAAGATCGCAACAAAAGAAAATTAGAATAAAAAAAAGAGAAGCTGCTAGAGGCCAAATCTGTGCTAGAGAGAAAAAGAGAGTGAAGGAGAGAGAGAGAGACGCACCAAGGAGTCCAATGGCAAAAGCCCAGAGGACAGTCAAGATTCCACAGGAAACATACCAAAGCATGAGACTCACTGAGGAGAACAAGAAGCGGAAGGGATTAAAGAAAGGAAAAAGGAAAATGCAGTCACCATATTGCACAAAATCCCAAAGCACAAAAAAAAAAAATAATTGATCGTTAAAAATGCAGATTATAGTTTAGCACCAACCAGAGGCAAATATCGAGACAAACACCCATCGAGGCTGACCGCATATATGAATTGATCTTTTTGCTGATGGACGTCCACGAATAACAGGTCTGCAGAAGAATGTCTAGAGCTAAGTACAGCATTGAGATATTTTAGTCGGTACAATCAAAAAGCACTTAACTTACATAGGTGAGGGCCTCAATTTGGCAGCAAAATGTGGTGAAAACTGCCTCACAGTCCTTGTTATCTTGTCACTGAAAGTGCCTGCAAAGCTGTACTAAAATCCTTAGCATGACAATTAGATTCTAGTTGGGCACACCAAAGTAGAGGACAACCGCCTGGAGAATAGATCTTGAGCAGTGAGAGAGCAAATTAGTGGTGCTCCACTAACTATATATTTATATCCTTGCAAATTTTAATTGAGGGAAATAATGGCAGAGTTACAGCCTGTAACATACTGTAGCTGCCGTTACACGTACCACCAGCCATTATGACACAGCCACTTCGACTGTCAGCAATGCAATTTGTAATCATACTGTTACAATAGATAGTATTAGCCTTGGCACAAGCCTTTACTGTAACGTCACTGCCACAACCCGCTGTAATCTAAATTAAAACGTTCAAAAAGGCCACTAATTTGAAATGGAGGCGTTGTATGCCTGTGCATATTGAGCACAAATTTATGGAACCACCTTTTTTTTCAGAAAGAAAAAGTGAAAGTTCCATCAATGGCAAATCAGAGAAATATGGTACTGTGTGGGTATTTCCTATAGCTAATCATAGCAGTTAGACCTTTTAAAAGGGGAACCATGGATTTCCCTTGGTATTTTGGCAAACAACTCTCAATTGGCGCACCGCCCTTATTAAGGCACCTTACAGTAGCTTCTAGAAAGATGCTTCATTCACCTTCAAGGCACTTTAGTGTCAAAACATATGTTCTCAATGCATGAATTATCACTAGCAATGTTTTATGAGATCCTTTTATGTGACAAGTAATTAGGGGAGTTCAGTATAAACCAGCTAATAACACGACAAAAATCACGTTTTATGGGGCTAACCAGTTTAACCTGTTTTGACACGAATTGACCCATTTAATCTAACCTATTGCTTTTGAAGGACAACTCAGTTAAACACTTTTTGCAATGTTCAGGGTTGGTTAAAAGACCACTTTATCAAAAGTTAGTTGACTTTAATCACATATACAAAGAAATGAGAGGTTAAATTTAAATGTGTAGGGGAACATAAGAAACCCTCATTTATAATGCTCAATTTCAAATTCCAGTGACCAAACCACCCTAATAACCCGCCAAGCCCATTTTGAGAGAACCCAAGCCAATCAAACTCCTCCGTCTCATTGTCATCCTCCCTCTGACGAAAAGCTCTCATTTATGTCATCCTACGTCACATGACCCACATTCTGTCAATTTCTTCTTCGGCATTACAAGAGAGGAGTGGGAATGCTCATAACTCAAAAGACCTAAACTCTTCTCTAAACAAAACTCTTTGCAACCACACTGTGACTTTGTGAGATACAAACTAATGGAGTTTTTAATATTCATTGGTGTAATACCTGAGGTTGTATACTTGTGTAGTGCAAAAACATGTTGCCATGTTAACATGTACAAACATGTTTAATTTATAGTACGTGTTTGTATACAAGTTAATTAGCGTCATGTAGTTGTATTGTCGTACCGTGTGATATTAAAATTTGACATAGTCACCGTATAGTCATGTTAAGTTGTTACTGGTTGGCATGTCAGTCATGCCATTCCATGTGAAATGCTTCCTTACCCACGTTGAGTCCATGATGAAGAAGTTTCATAGATTTAATAAATGTATCGTGTTCGAGTTAAGAAAACCTAAGATATTCTCCCGTACTGGCACATGATCATGGCAACACAACATCAATCGCCAGCATAGCACCTACTCTGCGATACATAATTGACTACAGACATATGATCATTACACTTCAACAGGTCATTCCATTCAAACTCTTACAAAGGAAATAAGTTAGTCGGCCTTAGTGATCCAACAGTGCCAATGGGAGGGCCATTGCTCAATGGATAAGAGTTACTCTAGATATCAGGCTGATCTTCCCCAGTGGGTCTTTTACATTAGAGAGTCCCTTCTAAAAAGATTATCCTTGTCTTTGTTTATGTCTCAAATGGGAACAATTACTACAATGCGTCCCCTCCTATGTATCATTTGACAATTTTCACGACATTTGCGAACAGAGGCCCTTATTTTCATAGTTGTCATTCCTTAACTTAATTCTAATTGTTTATATTTTTCACATGACTGACAATGTCTTTGTAAAATTATTACTAGTCTAATTATATCGGGAAAAAAATCGAAGTAAGGTTTGAATTGAAGCATTCCCATATAAAAATCTATCTTATAAGTAGGATACCAATCAATGAATATTTAAATGAGACATACACCACAGCTAACAAACGAATGTATATGGATCGATCACGTAATTAGATATGGCACACAACATCACATCAACAGCAAAAGGACTCCGCACAATATGCATTGAATGGTCTCAGTCCACTCTTTGAAATCAACCAGTAGCAGATTAATAAACTCCCCCTTCCTCCTCATCCTCAACCCTCTCTTTTCTCTCGCTCTCACTAAAATAGAAAAAGACCGGAAAAGAAAGATCATAAGCAGAGCATGAGAGAAGAATGGAGAATAAGATGGATCACCTGTCATTTAGACATGCAGTACTGAGAGCTGTCAAAAGAGCAGCAACTATGGCAAGAGGCCTCCTAAGAAATCCCAATCCTGTAATTGAGAATCAAATTTGAAAAAAGGAAGAAATAAAAGAACAGATAGTTATGAACCTTTGATTGCATGCATGCATACACGTGTGATGTGCAGAAAGAAACATAATAATCAAGTTGTTACCTCCACTCACCTAGAATAACCATGATCATGATGAAGTAGTTTGTTCGATAGCTGCAAAATAGTAAAAGGACGTTATGATCGAAAGGAAAAGAATCGGTATAGAGCAGCAATCACCTCATGCAAACACCGCGGCACTGGTATAGTGGAAGCAAAAATATCCGGCGGAGGAAAGAAAAACTCTAAAATCATTCATTTCCTGTATGATCAATTGCTCAAAGTATCTCTCGAGTCTAAACTCAAGCAGCAGACTCCAATACTCGCATCAAATTATATGCCCAAGATATCTCCAAGGATATGCAAAAGACCAACTATACCGCCAATAAATTATCACCCAGAACTCACAGATATGTTCCTATATACACTTTGTCTAACCACCCCGCCACTCCTCCAGTCTGCGAACAGTATCCAGCATTGTTACTTTACCCAAAACACGTACTGAACAAACACAACCCATCAGGATCATCAAACTGATTTCAACAGGACACCGCCAATCACGACAATGAAGAAAACAATATGCCTCAAATGTATAGATGCATACAATTCAGGGAGCATTCAACAGAAACTCCGCAGGGCAATCGCGGAAATGGCATACAATCGCACACTCAAATCAATCTTCATCATTTGCTGATAAAAAGAAAAAAGAAGAAAAAGAGTCTTCTCTTATCATGCAGCGAAATACAGTTGCCAAAATCCAACAAATCCTTGACAAAGGAAAAAAAGCCACAAGAGACATTTCATCACATTCCTCGAATTCCGACGCAGCCAAATTCGGTAACAACCGGCGAATCCGGAAGCATCGAGGCGACGCAAGATCAAAACGAAGCAGGTCGCGAGAGGGGGGGAGGACTCGTACTAGTAGAGATTGCACTTGAGGCGGCTGCTCCACTGGGCGTACGATCTGGGGAGGGTGAATCTGGAGAAGAACTCGGGGAGGGGGCGGGGCGGGGACGACCAGTCGACCTCCCGGAGCGCGTCCACCAGATCCTCCGCCGTCACCGTGCCCCAATCCATGCCGGCGGCGGCGGCGCCCGGCCCCGGGGGGGAGGGGATGGAAACCCTAGAGAGGATGGCGACAGGGCAAGCGATCGGAGGGAGAGCCGGTGGGGTGGGGGGGGACTGAATTTGCGAAGGAGTCGTGCGAAGCGTTCGATCGCCCTGCTGGAAATGAACGTCTATCGATGCTTCTGCGTACTTGACTTGGCCCTAGAAAGCCAGGGGGCGGGCGACACAGGGCCGGATGTAGGCTCCCGTTATAACTTACCGGTTGAAATCGGTTCTTTAGAGCTCGGAACCTAAGACTTTTTGGAAGAACTCGCCAAATAGTAAAAATTTTTATTATTTTATTCTCAAAATTAATTTTGGAATAAAAATTCATTTGGTAAACTTATTACTCCGGGACATAAATTTACAAAAAATTATTCCCAAAATCAGTTTTGGAGCAGAATCAAGAAACTACCTTTTTTTTAGCTTCTTGATTCCGGGAATAAGAATCGAATTGGCCACCGGCCAAAGCAGAACAAAAAGAATGTGTCGCGATCAGCGACACAAGCGAGGGTCCTCCTCGCCTAGGCCGCGAGGGTCGAGCCCTCGCCCTCGTCGGCGAGGGGGACCCTCGCCTGTGGCTAGTTGCTTGCCATGGCTGGTGATCAGGCCATGGCCAAGAAGGAGGAGAAGAAAAAAGATATATATATATTAAAATATTATTAATAAAAAGAAATTTTGAATCGTTACTAAACGCATTTATGTTCTTTTTTTATTCTAGGAATGGAAATTTTGAGCCATTACCAAACGCCTTCAAATGCTTAAAATCAATTCCCGGGAATAGAATAAAAAAAATCATTTCTAAGTAGAATCAGTTCTCGGGCACAAAATCGTTTGCCATACGTACCCTAAACGTGTATGTTTTGAAGCTCGAAACTTACCCCCATCACGGGTTTCGGGATCTACACGGTCTCGCCTGTGTTCTTGATTGAACGATTGCAACGAATTACCACATCTAATGACCATCAACTTGCCGCAACTCATGTTTAGACAAACGAAGAATATGGAACGTACAAAGTAAAAGCCTCATTCATGAATATTGCTGAAAATGGAAATTCGGATTAGTGATTCCAAATTACACACTCGTCATCGGACGCCATGAAATACCACTAGGATTGTGCGAAGACATAAAACAAGAAAATCACAAAGACTTGTTCCAAATTTTAGATCTAGATTGTTGGAAGCGGTTCCCAATTTTTGAAATCTCGAAACCTGCTATGCATACTCTGGAGCCGGGTCAGTTCTCGGTTCTATCCCGCAACCATATTCTCCCCTATAAAATGCCTCAAATTTGATAACTTCGAGTCAATGAAATCTAAAGTGACGTCCATTTCTCGAAACTTCTCCCAGACTATTACTTTGTCCTCAAATATCTTATGAACTTGGTCATTTTAAACCAAAGATCCCGAGCTCTGGGAATCACGATCGACAAATTATTGTGCACTTGTCACATGCACGTTTCGCCTCTTATAATTACAAGGTCGTTGCATTGAGTCAAAAAAATCTTTCAAACATCATTTTCTAGAGGTGTTGTAAAAACAAATTAAGTCGAAATCAGCATAAATATTAAGCTCAATTCAACTCAAATGTGATTGGTGCGACATAATCTAGAGGGAAAGTAGCACAGGATTTTAATATAGATCGAACGGTACCTCAAATATCAACTCTCAATGTTTTTAATCCATAATTACATCTGATAACTCACGTACAGTATAACCCTCGCAATATTCCCACGAAAATTATACATATACAAAAGATAAAGTCCTCGTCAAGCCATCTCTAGCACGTTAATCAATACAAAGTCTAATTTGGACTCTCCTTGGAGAAGACATTGGATCCGAGATTCTCTGAATAGGATGGACCGAACTTCATATATTTTAATTCAGATTAGAATCTCATTCAACGAACTCAAATTCGAGATATATTTTAGCAGATTTCTGTCTTAGCTCAACCTTTGAGTCAAGTTATAATGGCTTTGCTAGAACCTAGACCAGTCATACTGCCATAGACGTCTTCTAAGTCCAAGCCACTCAACATTACCATAACGGTGGAACTCATCAAAATTTCAACTTCACCAGCACTTTTAGCTACTTTACAAGGATTTTTCAAACACAACCTCCTTTATCAACAACAAAGCTAAAGCGTTATTGAATTCATAGTTATAAAGAGATCGAATTTGCACCTTGTAAACTCGATATCTATAATAACTATTAGCTTTACAAGCTTTACCTCGTTACAAGCTTCGTCTAGGTTGGCTATCGTGCTATCAATTACTACCATAAGTTTCTTTATGCAACTCCATCTTGAGCACATCAATCAAATCTGTATAATCACTCTCACAAACACTCGTACCCATAAACTACCAAGACTTTTCAAATATAACTTCTTTGCTTACAACAAGTGAATCTAATTTTGGTTATCAAAACATACAACCCCACCCATCTTGTACATAACTTAGGAATGTGCATGTTCTTGCCCTCCCATTGAGTGTACCTTAACTTACTCATCCAAAACATGAGCAACCAAATATCATAGGAACAAAATAATCGACAATATTTTATGACCACATTTTTTTAAGGATCGAAAATCCAATGGCAGCTGATGGAAATTATTTACCACGTAGCATGGGGTACTAAACAAATCCACTAGAAATCTCTTAGCTATATTGATACTAGAGAGCATTTTATAAGCCTTCTTGAGTAACATTCAACTCATCAACTTTGCAATATGTTGTGATCATTAGCACTTGTGCGGTGTCTCATTATACCTTTCTTGTAGAATTACTTAACAGTTCTTAGAAAAATTTCATGCTATTGTCAATCTACACATACTTGATCATCTTGTCAATGTCTATTTTGATCAAAGCTCTCAACTACTTGATCTTAACAACGGCATCAAATTTGTGTTTTAGCAAACATTTAGGTTTTCTTCGAGCAGTCATCCACAACTATTATGATAAATCAAGTATTATTCCTTGACAAAAACTTTGACAACCCTACAAACATCCAAGTGAATCGACTCTACAATCTCTGTGGTTTATTTGATAGCCATACTTAACCGCACTTTCATTATTTGCTCGAGTTACAGCATATGTAATACATTTAGTTCTTCGCCACATAATCACATAGTAGATTCCTCTCACTCGAAATCTCCAAGCTTCTCTCACCAATGTGTCTAAAACACAAATGCCACGAATTCAGATTCTCAAATGAATGCATTCGATGTTTCTGCGACAAATTCCATCACCATCTTCCCTAATACTCATAAAAGCCACTATGCTTGATTCCTTTCATTATTATCAGGGGACCTCCAATAACTCTAGAACGACGGCTTCTTAAGTATACCAACACCCAACTAAATCTAAAGTACTTCGAGAAATCATACTCTTCTTCACTCCAAAATGTGCCTAACACTAGCTATTGTTCTCATTGAACTGTCATGCATTCTAATTTTGAATGGCCCATAATCACACTTGGTGTTGTTCCCAAATTACATATTGCCACTATCCCTACTTTGATTAATTGCAAATCATTTCATGTTCAATTTAGTGTAGAGTGAACTACCAGTAATCCAACAGTCATTCGTCAAATGACGAATTCTTAGTGATAAACAAGACAAAATCAACACTATCTTAATAGCTGTCAGCTACAACTACAACATCATTGCATACTTAATTTTAATTTCCCTGCATTTTTTATTTCTTAGCTTAAGACAATCCTTTCTGACATGCCACTTTCTGCAGCAATGCCAACAGAGCATCCCACCAATCCTAGATTGACTATATTTGTTCAGGTTACTACTATTTCTATTATCACGAGCATAAGTACTTCATCTACGTTCACCTACTAAACTATCTGACACAACTCCATTGGATTCTCTTTGACGGACGTCCTCACTCGGAATAAAATCAAGAACCTCATCAAATGCTAACCCTAAAGAACTACTAAGAGAAGTATTAGTATCACTCCAACCATCAAGCAATAAGGATAATAGAATCAAAGCATGCAATTCCTTAGCAAAATTAATGTCAATCAAACTCGATTGATTGATAATCACATTTTATTCGTTAATATGCTTAGAAACTGAAGCATATTTGTCTATCTTTAAGTGAATCAGATGTCGCATTAAGTAGACTTTATTGATCGCAAAGGGCTTTTTGTACATACTTAACAGAGCATTCATCATTCCCGCATTCATCAGTCCTGCAGTAGTCTTCTCTTTCATGATATCAAACACAATATTAAAAGCTAAGGTCCACCAAATAACACACTACGCTTGTCCATTTAACATATCCCAATCAACTCGTTTCATTGACTTTAGCTTCTCCCTAGAAATGGGCGGTTGCAAATTCTTTTGATGTAGATAATATTCAATCTACATTTTCAAAAATAACAAAAACATTTCCCATCAAATCGTCGATTTTTACTTTTCTTACTTTTGTCACTATCGATTTGACTCAACTAAGTCCAACCTAACTTTACTACCAATTTTTAAGAAAACAAGTGATCCAACACAATAATAAACACGACACTAAATAAATAAATAAATTGGACATCAAATTTTTGTGGTTTGATCAATGTGACCTATTCCATGAAGATTCTACAATAGAAATTACAACCTCGCTTGAGTTACTTAAACATTATTCACAGTGTTTCTTAACCTCCAATTATACTCGATAACTCATAGTGTTTTTAGCCCTCATAATCACTCGCGAGAGAATCTCTCAAATTTCACAAAGGAATACACTAATTTTACAACACGGTGTTTACATGTACAATACTACTTCATCAGGATGTAATGCAGGAACGACACCTTGGTGTTATGCCCAAAAACAGCCCCGTCGTTGCACAATAACGGCGCCTCTTGAAACACACTTTCGAGGCACACAAAACAACAAAACCCAAGCAGTGATATCTATAGAAGAAAACATCAGGCCCTCGTCAAGCCGACTCCAACACGCAGATTGATTTCCGTGCTTGGTATCTTCACTCGGTCGATCAGTACGAATCCCATTCGGACTTTCCTCGAAAAAGACATTGGGTCCAAGATTGTTCTTATAGAATGAATCGGAATGTGTAACAAGCTTTACTCAAGCCATATTTTAACATGCGGAACTTGACATTATAGACGAACCTCATTGAGATTAATATTTGAAGCTCGACGGCTCTGTCTTCCATCAATTAGCCTCTCGAGCCACCTAACTAAATAACTGCAAGCAATTCAATACTCGAGCAGCTAAAATCTTGTCTCGAATTTGAAAATAGGGAGGGACCACTAATGCTATCGATCCCCTTTGGGAATTACTATTACAAAGGCGGCACACCGATCGTGGAATTCTTGATTTGTGCCGTGATCGGATGTCTCTTGTCGACGCAGCAGAAGTCGTTCAAAGGTTCGATCGTATAAGGAACATGCGACCTGTATGACTAGGCTAAACTTGTCCCTCTCCTTTATGTTCGAACAACTTCTCTTATTGGACTTCCTTGTTAAAAGGATAGGCAATTTACTTACCCCCGTTAGCAAAGCATGCTTAAAGAAGGAGCTCAAATCAAAACTGGTTGGCGGCGGGCTCCACGTGGGAGTGGGGAGTGGGGCCTCACTCAAAAAGTCTGCATAATTGTTCCGCTTAACTAGTCAAAACCCTAGCTAAATTATTGTAGCTTGCCCGTGTCGTACTAGTGTTCTTGTCACGCGTGTGAACCAACTAATTTTTAGGGCTGCGTTTAATTATCTGTATTATTAATCAGAATAGGATATAAAATGTAGGGATTTTGTTTTATGATATCCATTGTTTGGTAAAACGCAAGAATAAAGTTAGAGATTTTACATCCCGTTCTGTCCATTATTTGATATCCACCGCATTCATATCAAATGCAAATGAACTCAAAAATTGCACAAATAGAGAAGGTAAGAATCTCTCGTGACACTTTTGCCTACTTCATTTTTATTTGCTTGTTTTTTATTAGTTTTCTCTCTCTCTCTCTCTCTTTTTATTTCTATTTTTTTTATTTTTTTTTACCCTTCCATCATTCTCTCAGTAAACCATACTAATATACCTAAAATACCTAAAATATGTTATAATATAAGATAGAAAGAAATTCGAATATATAAATACAAATAGGAATAAATAAAAACGAAATTGTTGTTGTTTTTTTGTTATTTTGAATTTTTACATTAGAATTTAAATATTATTTACATTCAAATATCATTTTAATTTTATTAATTCAAAAAATTTGGTTATTCGAAAAAAAAATAAATCCTGTATAATAGATATTATAAATCCTCTCTACTTTTATCCCATGTCATTCATTAGATAATTTTATTCAAATAATATCCCTTTTTATATCTAACTTTGTCTCGTTAACACAGAATAGGATCTTGAATTTTATCCTGACCACCAAATACAATTCATATCATCATCGAGGTAGAGCTCGAGCGCTTTAACAATTGTCGAATAGGGCCTATAGATTCAAGATCACACACACGTGTTCTGACAAAAAAAAAGGGATAAATGCATTGAAAGTCTTAAAACTTGTCACAAAAGTGCAATTGAGTCCTAAAACTTTCAAAAAGTGCAAACAAGTCCTAAAACTTGTCACAAAAGTGCACTTGAGTCCTAAAACTTTTAAAAAGTGCAAACAAGTCCTGAAACTTATCACGAAAGTGCAAACAAGTCCTAAAATTTATCAAATTGGTTCAATCAAGTCCTTTCATTGATTGTAATTTTTGAAAATTTTAGGACTTGTTTGCACTTTCATGACAAGTTTTAGGACTTGTTTGCATTTTCGTGATAAATTTTAGGACTTATTTGCACTTTTTGAAAGTTTTAGGACTCAAGTGCATTTTCATGATAAGTTTTTTTTAAAATTTTAGAACTCAATTGCACTTTTATGATAAGTTTTAGAACTTGTCGTGTACTTATCCCTAAAAACAAAAAAGTGTTCACACACGTGCGACGACCAGCCCTGCCCCACACTGTCCACGCCGCCACATCCCTCGGAAACAAAACAAGAACGAGGAACAGCAGAGAACACCAACAAGCAGCACAACCCAAGCTCGGCGCCACTATCTCCTCGCCGTCGCATCGCCTCCTGTCCTGCTCCTCCGGCTCTTTGGCCTTCTCTCCTCGAGACTCAAACCCTTCGAGCAAATCCCCACAAGGAAAGATCAAGTGGGTGTTCTTGTTTCACTTCTCATTCCCCCCTCCCCAGATAATCCTCGAGCTCGGGGTCGTCACCGAGGAGCTGTCAAAGGCGTCGTCCGAGCATCGTCTTCCTCGGTCAAAAAAGGTGGTTATCTTTCAAAGCTGGATCTGAAGGACCCTTCTCCACATCGCCCGTTTCTCTTGCTGCCTTGTTTTGTTTGCGATAGTTGTTGATTGCTAATTCTTCGAGCTGTCTAAGTTTTATCGAGGAGAGACATGGCGAGCTATTCGTCGATGGATGCGTCATTGCAACTCGCGAGCTTGGAGAACAAGCTTGTTCTGAAAAGGGTTTGTTCTTTCAAGTTGATGCCCGGTTGTTATGTCCTCAAACGGTCCGTAAATGAAGTTGCTCTATCGCTTCATAGTAAGGCTAGTGTCCGTCGGTGCTCTGTGGAGAAAGTGGAGAAGTTTGTTGTCATGATGAGCGTGTCGCAGCCGCAGGGCGAGTCGCAGTCTGTCGGTGCGGTTGACACCGCGATTTTCGGTGAAAAGGAAGCTGGCGGGGTGGCGGGGAAGAATCTTAAGATTGTGGAAGATGACTATGAGTTGGTAACAGATCACAATGGTAATGGCGGGGACGGCTTCGATGGTAATGACGGCAATGGGGGATTCTCGAATGGGAGAGGTGGTCATGGAGGTGGTGGCGGAGGTGGCGATGAAGGGAATGACAAGGAAGAGGAGGAGTTCGGGCCTATCATGAAGTTTGAGGAAGTGATGAGGGAAACCAAGGCTCGAGGGGCTAGTCTTCCTCCGGATATGTTGGAGGCGGCAAAGAGTGTTGGGCTTCGCAAGGTTCTTCTGGAAAGATTCCTGGATTTGCAGGTAGGTATATCGAGGTTTCTTGTGCTGCTCATTCATTGGTAATGGAAGTATCAGGCATAGATATTTTTCGAGAAATTGTAGAAGGTACGACTCTTTCCCCTTATTTTGCTGATGTTGTTGCTGATTTTTTCTCCCTTTCTTATGCTTATTGTAGGGTTCCGTCTGGCCCTTGGGCTTTGCAATGAAGTCGTGTTCTATGCTTCGGAATCGAATGTTGGCTGATCCATCATTTCTTTTTAAAATTGGAACAGAGGTTTGATACTATCTTTAAGAAAGTTTCATCCCTGGAACTTGTGTCCCTTCTGTGTTGACATTTTAACAGGTTTAAAACTGCCTCTTAACTGCTATCCTTGACTAAAAAGCTATGCCATTTTCATTGCATTACTGTACTGGTTAGTCATGTACCCTGCCATCTTAATATAGCCATGAAGCTATTATCATAGTTGAGAGACCCAATGCAGAAATATTAGGGAAATTTTAATAACTAGCAACTCTTCAGGATGATCGATCTTGTACCATTATTCCTGTTGTTGCTCATGTTGGTATGGTATGAAAAATCTACTATCCAATTATATAGTTTCCTTGGTGATGACTTATTAATTTATAACTTGGTGCAGATAGTTATTGATTCTTGTTGCGCAACAATTGCGGAAGTTCAAAAGAGGGGCAAGGACTTCTGGGCAGAATTCGAGCTGTATGTTGCAGATCTTTTGGTTGGGGTGGTGGTCAACATTGCTTTAGTTGGTATGCTAGCTCCTTATGCTAGGATTGGTCAACCTTCTGTTGCCAAAGGGTTCCTTGGGCGCATGCAGCGTGCATATGCAGCCCTTCCTAGCAGGTTGAGTTCATGTTTTTTCTGAATGAACTATAAGTTCTTGAGTGGTTTCGAATTTTTCAATGTCATAGTAGGCATAAGTTGCTAGATTGCTGTGCATTAGTGATTCTTTTGCTATTGCTACTATAACTTTGTAGAGAAAATTGACTTGTCAGTCAGTTACAATGGTGAATCATAATCTTTCTCAGTGTATTCGGAGCCGAAAGACCAGGATCTAGATATTCTGTAAATCAGAGAGTAGCCACGTACTTCTATAAGGTGAGCTTCCTTGGTGAAGATCAAATTTAGTTTTTTGTATAAATAGTAGAGAGCTTTACCAGTCAGTTAATGTTTTTCCTTCTCTACGACAATCACAGGGAATCCTGTATGGTGCGGTTGGATTTGCATGTGGTATCATAGGACAAGGAATCGCGAATCTGATCATGACAACAAAGCGGTATAAATTTAATTCTGCATGCTTGGCACTATAATCTCTACTTTCTGGTCATTACTTTTCATCTTTTTTCATGATTTTGCTCAAAAAGAAGAGGATGAGTGTCTGTATTTTTGCCTTAAGAGATTATAAGGTCAATATCTGAACCATGGGGGATTGTGAAAGGGGATTGGCGTTCTGTTGCATCTGCACTGCTCATTATGCTTTTCTTGCATCTCTGTTGCTTCATGTACTGTCTGTCGTGTATTCTTTTTCTCTTGTCCACAGTGTTCCTAAATGTTTTATTCTCATTTTAATCATCCTGAAGTAATACAGAAGTGACTTGAGCATGGAAGCTGCAATATAAGTGAAATAGGGTACATTCAGTCACTCTTTAGTAACTCTGAAGGTACAGTCCATGTCCGACATGCCAAAATTTGAGGTTGGGCAAAATAAATCACGAAGCATTGGCATTGTATTGCTTGATCCATGCAAAAGCATGCTATGGCTATTCATTTGAATTGAAGCCAAAGGATAAGCTGACTACTTTTTTTCTTTAAGTGGAAAAGCTGATTTCAAGAACATCTGTTATGTCCTCTGATTAATGCGCTTGTAGAATGGTTGTCGAAAGTGAGGTTTCTTTTTTACCTTCTTTATCTTGATGATTCCTGTTGTTAATAACATGTTACATGTCCAGAATCTGTTTGTTGTTATGGCGCTTGCCTTTCCTTCTTCTCTGACTGTATGCTTACCCTTCACTTCCCACGTAGCCTATGGAGTTCCTTAGAAGAACCAAAAAAATATTAGTGCAAATTATTAGTGCATGTGAAAAAAATTGTTGGATCTGAGCTACTCTTTTCCCTTCATTCTGACTATTCAATTGATTCGAATGTTTCTTGTCGTATGTATCTTGTCCCAGACTTTCACTCCAATCTTCCATTTGCTCTTTTAGGAACATAAAAAAATCTGAAGAGGACATTCCGGTGCCACCTCTTGTGAAGAGTGCAGCTCTTTGGGGTAATTCTTAAGTTACTAATTGTATTGCTCAGAGTATATAAGCTCAATCTTGTGACATTCTGTTGATCTTACCGATTTTCCCACGTTTTCTTCACTGCTGATTTTTTGTGTTTCTCAGTCTCTCTTGATTACCTAAAACTTTTGATCTACATGCTTCCCTGATTCTTTTCATGCTCTCAATATAGTTCGTTTGCTTCTCCTACCTTTTTTTCTACTTGAATCGTGACCTTTTTCAGTATTTTACACGCCCCTAGTCAACACGATAGCTGTATCATGATGGTGGAACATGATTTTCTTTGCACAAATCTGCTGCATCAAACTTCTTACAATGATAGTAGATAAGGGTTTCTTCAGTTGCAACAATGTATTATAGATTTGAATGGATATTGCAGTATGAGAACAGTCTGAACCATCCCTCTTGCCCAAAATACCATATTATCTCTGCGGCTGTCGCTCGTAAGAATATTTAATTTTGAATGATCCCCTTGAAGAGAGATTTTCTTGTCTATCCTGGCTATTTCCGTGTTCATTATTTTCTGTTTCTTTTTTCACTTTCTGTCGAAATTCTGATGTGTTGAACTTGTTCCTTGAGTCATGTAATATAAGCTGCAAGCAGTTACTGATGTGCTAATTAGGTACTTGTCGACTTTCCAGATAATCATTCAACCAGCCCCACTAATACCTTCTCCTTTGTTGTTTTGAATCTCGAAACTCGCAGGCGTTTTTCTTGCTGTCTCTTCCAACACCCGGTATCAGATAATCAACGGACTAGAGAGACTGGTGGAAGCATCGCCTCTTGCCAAACGCATGCCGCCCATCGCTATGGCCTTCACGGTGGGGGTACGATTTGCAAACAACATATATGGTGGCATGCAATTCGTGGACTGGGCAAGATTGACTGGAGTACAATAGTTATCTAATTTTCCCCTTCACTCAGCCAGCTCATCAATTGTAAGTCTAGATGCTTCTGGCCATTTGGTTAGACTCCGCCGGGGCGTTTATATCCCCCTGGAATAGGTGTCGAAATCTTTATTAATGCTTGGTGGTTTTTTAGGCCGGGTCGAATTTCTGCCTACCATAATGCGGAGATTGAGTGTTGCTCTTAACCTTAGGAAGGTTTTCTGCGGAAATGAATTCGTAACATGCTGTGAGAATAGAATAGCGCATCAAGTGTCGAAAGGCTAACTTGTTCACAGGTCTGAAAAGCTTGAATTTCTATTGTCTGGTTTGTTGATAATTGTATGCAGCGCGGTCATTGCCCTGGGCATAGGGAGCTAGCAATGTTTGTTGGTACCGGCGTAAACGGGCTGGGCCTGAAGGGGGTTCTCGATCTGGCATGGGCAGACCGCGGTCGGCTTTTCCGGCCCAGCTTGTAACCTCAGCTCTAAGTTAAAAAAGAAAATTGGCCCGGATAAATGAATTGTGACGGCCGGGCTAGTTTAAGCCAAACCTGATTTTATTAACACGCACATATTTTGTTTCCAATGTGTCATTTGTCATTGAATTTGAAAAATCAAGCATATAATTATCGAATAATTAAGATGATACCACTCAAAAATCTATGAATTTCTTCCAAATAAATGAAATCGCTGGCGTTGGCTTTGATAAGACGTAACTTTTGATTTGGGGGGAGATGGGGAGCTTGTAAGTGATGGGAGTGTGCAGCCGGACTGGATTTATTCTGAAATCGGACTGGCCCACCTGAAAAATTGGTCCGGGAACCGGTTCCAACAAAAACCGGTTCGGGAGCCGGTTATAACCGATCTGGTTTTCAGTTTCAAGTAAAAAATCGACCCGGACCGGTTTTAGAACCGGTTTTGAGATAATGTAAAAAAAGTAAAAATCCTAGATCACATTATCCCACCCGGCTACCCAGTCTGTCTATTACGGTTTCTCTCTTTTCTCTTTTCAACTTCCTCTATCTCTCACGGTTTCTCTCTTCACAGCACCTCCTTAGTCGCCGTAAGAATGCAACCCAGCTCATCACTTGCCTGCATGTTGAAGAGGGCTAGGTTCGGTCATCTCGGCGTTATATCGTGCGTGTGTTTTTTCCGCATTTTTGGCTCGTCGATCCAGTAGATTTTTTACTTTGAGTCGTTTCATTACTACCTATATGATTTTGCTGGAAAAAAATGAAACTAGAAAAAGGAACCAAAAAAAAAAAGGTTCTCGGATAAACCAAACCGGATCGAAAAAATAAGGTCGGTTCCAAAACAGGATTCAAGGAAAACAGGGTAGGTTTCATGTTCCAAAAATTGAGAACCGGTTATAACATGGTTGGTTTCAGGTTTCTGGTCTGGACCCAACCCACCCTGGAACCAATCACCCCTAGTAAGTAAATCCAAAAGTTCAATCAGAGCCCACCATAACTTTTTCTTTTTTGTTATGTTTCGGGGCATTTCTTAATTTGGCCCCCTTACTACCACATTATTTTTTGGTCAATTTGCCGTTTGATTATTGATCTCAACTTGGTTTTGGCTCTATAGGATGTTTTTTTTCAATTGTTGGTTATTTGTTTTCCTAACTTTTGTATTTCCGAATTCGAAACATATTTTTTATATCTTGGTAATTATTTCAAATGGACCGACTATCGAGCTAAGCCATACCAACCGAGGGGAGAAGCTAAAATGAGCTCGGATGCCCGACCCCGTTAACTCCCGACCCTTACTATCAGTCCGTCAAAATTCTATCAACCCTTTACCCGACCCCGTTAGCACGCCCGAGGTGGCCAATCTCCGCGGGTGTAAAACACGGCAGGACGAGGAATGCGGACGCAGCTAACGTCAAAAACCGCGAAAGCTTTTTGCCCCACCTACGCAGCCCCATTCGTCTGTTCCATCAAAGATTCGTCTCGCCGAATCGAGCCTTTATCGCCAACCCAATCAAGCGGTGACGCCTTGGTGGCGACGCGATCTTTTGCTCGCTGCACGAGGGCTCGGGACTCGTCCATCATAACGCGAGATTCTCTTGAACTGCGATGGTCTGCATCATACGCTCGAGCCGAAGATAAGATGGTGATGATGATGCCAGTGCTGTCCAGTCCACGATGATGCTGCGGGAGAGATTCGGACACTGACATCCTTAGCCCCCCGGTCTTTCCTTCAGGGGGGTCAAAGACAGAACAGCCAGCCTGGTTCTTCCTCCCGTTCAGCCCGAAAAGCTGCACAGCGCAAAAAAGCGGCATGAGCCCCAGGCAGGGCTTTGACCGGGCTCGCTCCCCAATCTCGTTCACCCGCACACCCCCTCCACTCGGGTCACGGCCCAATGGGCTCCCTACACGTGGCGACACCCCGCTTCGTTTCCCCTCCCTCCCTGCAGCTGCAACGGCTAGTCCCCCACCCCAAAAGCTGCTTCCCGCCTCTTTTCTCTATAAATTCGCTCGCATCCTCAAACCTCCGCAAGAATCAGTTTCCGCGGCGACATCGTCCACCTCCGATCCATAGATTTTCTTCTTCTTCTTCTTCTTCTTCTTTGTTTTTCTTTTTTGTTGTGTGTGTCGAGTATCGATCGGACCCGGTTCTTGATTCATTCTCTGTTCGAGAACAGCCCGCCCCGCCATGACCAAGATCGACACCCTCCGTCGGTTCATCCTCCCTTGCTTCGCCCCTCCCTCGGCCTCCCCGCCGATCGCCCCGCCCGCCCCCACCGCCCCCGCCCCCGCCACCAAGAAGCGCATAAGCACCTCGCTTCGAGACGGCATTTATGACGACCTTAGAATCCAAGAGCACGATCCGGACCTTGATCGGCTTCGGAAGGGAAGCGGCGGCGATGTCGGAGACGACGGGTCCGGGGGAGACGCCGCGGGCTCGATGTCCCCCGTGGCCGTGGTGCCGCCGCGCCCTTCCAAGACCATGGTGATCGGGACGATCTTCGGCCCCCGCCGCGGGCACGTGTGGTTCTGCGTGCAGCACGACCGCCTCTCCACGAAGCCCTCCCTCCTTCTCGAGCTCTCGATCCCGACCAGGCAGCTCGTCAAGGAGATGCAGTCGAGCGAGCTCGTCCGGATCGCCCTCGAGTGCTCCGCCGACTCGGAGCCCGGGCTCGGTTCTTGCCCTCTGCGGTCCGTGCCCATGTGGACCCTCTCCTGTAACGGGCGGAAGCTCGGCTTCGCGACGAAGAGGAGGGCGAGCGAACAGAACCGGTCGATGCTCAAGACAATGCAGTCGATGACAGTCGGCGCCGGAGTCATACCATCTGGGACCGGCTCGGCGAGCTCCGAGGAGATCATGTACATGCGGGCGAATTATGAGCACGTCGTTGGCAGCGCCGACTCAGAGTCCTTCCATCTGATTAACCCAGACGAGTGCCAGGGTCAAGAACTCAGCCTGTTCTTGCTCAGGACACGATAATTATACAAAGTTTCGGAGTTTTCCCTAAGGTGCAAATCGAACCGATATCTTTCAAATCCCGATTTTGATGGAGCGCGACGTCAAGAATCTTCGTGCGAGTTGGCTTAGCCTAGTTCGCTGATCTAGAGGGTGAAATTGAACACGGATTTGATTTGCCTTTAGAATTGATGATACTCAAGAAGTTTTGGGTCTTCAAGAAGGTGGGTCACCGTGAGAATATGTAACTTTATGTGGACGTGCCTATCTTTTTTCTTCGGCTTTTGGTTTGTTGACTGGTATACGTGGTGGGCCAGAAGAAGAAAGCTTATTCAAGCGCAAAGAGAAAGTTCGTTTTTCTGAGCCTCTTGGTACTTTCTGTAGTGTTTTAGATGGAAGCTGAGATTCTTCTCAGCGATCTTGTAAATTTTCGACAGTGAAATGATAAACCAGATATCTTCTTCATTTTTTCCCCAGAAGCCTTTCAAATTAGTTATAACCTTTTATTCAGATCATTATGCTCGTTATAGTCGTAAAGGATTGCCCTAATTTGCGTTCTTGATGAGCAGATTTAGCATATCGTTAGTGAATATCGGAGGACTTGCGTGCATTTCGACTCTGTTCTGTTGCCCCGTTACAGAAGCTAAAGAATGTCGGCTGAAACCAACTGGTAAATTCTAACAATTGTACCCAGTATGATCTCTAATTCTGCAAATGCTTCGAACATTATAAGAGTCAATTATTCTCGTTATTCATGTATTATCGGCGAAATTTCGATCCGGGTTAGCTTGTGGAAGGCTAAAAATATCAACTTGAACTACTGGTCATCCCCTTTAAGCATCACTTGAGTGGCTCTTGTAGCAGCAGCATCACTAGCCCTCAAAATTAAGGCTAAGTGGAAGCAAATTCCGAATGCTTTTCAGCATTTTGGTATTTAAGTCCCAAAACCGAGCTCAGCGATTCCATCCTGCTTGGAGGTACTTCCTACCCAACATTGGGCAGGGAAGTTGATTCTTTCTGTAGATTCCTTACGCTGAGAAAAGGAAAAACAAATATAAAAAAGAGCAAAAAATGGAAGTTAAAAGGAAGGGCTCAAACTGTTTTGCCAAACGTGGACCACTTGCAAACACAGGACCAGCAGATGATGAAGCAGACAAATAAGAAGTCGCCAACCACATTAAATATCTTCATGCCTGCATTTGTTGTCCATAAACATTCCGAACTCTGTCTTTTACTCGGACCATCCTAGAGCCTATTGTAATTCAAGTCGCGGTTATGTTCCATGGGCGAATGTAGTCCAAGAACTTCACTCCGATTAACGACAAAAAAGTTGCGTTCTCACATGAGAAACAGGCTCGAAGCAAGATATTTTTCAGTACGACTGTATACATACAAATCATATTCCCTTTCGTGGAATTGAGCTGGAAGATTCTGAGACGTGCAGTGAATCCAGCCACCACTCGTTGCTTCGACTTCATCTATATATCTTCCTGTATAACTGTTGGCAATACCAATTGACCCTCCTTGAAGGTTTTTTTTCTATTGATGCGAGGTTTCAGTGAGATGCTGGAGGGACGAGCTGTAGTGCGTGAGACAGACATGACAGAAGCAATGCGAAGCCATGGAATGGACTTAGCTTACCAAGCTCTCGACCTACATGAATCCTCCGATTGTCAGGCCATTGCTCATCATATCAAGCAGGTCATAGACTCACCTATGTCCCTAGCAAAATTCTCTGTTTAACCGAATTAATTTTTTGGTGTCGGCATGTCGCCCCCTTATCCGTGGAAATACGCTTACTCTCCTGTTTTCAAGAGCAATAGCTGGAAAATTACTTTCTTTTGGCCTATGAGTTTGAGTTTTCTTCTTGAAACTAGATAGTCTTTGCAACGAAGTAGTGTGAGACAAGTGAAGATTTACGGCAAAATCCCTGACGTTAGTTAGATATAGTAGCCATCATTAAGTAGAACAATCATATAAAGTGGTTTCTATGGTAGCATGTCATAATTCTGCTAAAGGACCTTAATAGGATAATTGCACTGTGCGGTCGCATTAATGAGACTGGCTTTGTTCTATCTTTGCACCGTTCGAGGGGTAACCCTTATTACTGATTCAACCGCTTGCTAAATACTCTGCTTCTGCTTTTTGCAAAGAAATTACAGGTGAAAAATTCTTTTATTCAGAATTCTAGTCATTCTAATTTGCCCCAGTTTTGCTGCAGCACCTATCCGGCCTGACAAAAAGTTCCTAAATAACTGGGAAATCTTTGTTAGGAATTGGTATTCATGTTTTATTTGCATTCTTACATGATGAACACTGCTACTTGAAACCGAAGCTAGTTGCGAGGAGAGAGTGCTAACTCATCATATAAATGACAACAGAAATTTGATGAAGCATACGGGCCGTCATGGCACAGCGTGGTCGGGAAGGACTTCGGGTCGTGCATCACTCACTTATGCGGGTGTTTCATATTCTTCCACATCGACACGATGGAGTTTCTCATCTTCAAGGACGGCAAGGACTTCACCGAAAGCAAGGAAGAGGCAGTTGGAGTCCTGCAAAGTAGCAAAAGCAGTTCTTGAACTTTCTATATATTGCTCGGGTTAATACTCCTTTGGCCCCACTAATGGTGCAACCAAACATAATCTTAACTATAATATTGGCCAAACCTGTCTGGCATCTTCCAAGCAAGACGAGTGGGTGTAATTTTATTCTTGGCATATTCAAGCTTGCAGGAGAAAAAGATATGCTTTCAATTAGAAAGCTCAGTGTTATCCACAAAACGAGTCTCTCTAAGTCGGTTGGTGGTGCTGAATTATCTGTCATTGTTGCTTCCCTATTTGGCTATTTCTTATTGCATAAGTGGATGAAGCCATGACGTATTATCTAATAAAGAATTCCAAGAGATCTGGATAACCATATGACGACACTTGATAAAGCTAAGCTAAGAATGACTGGTGAACAAAAACCATGAATTTACCCCTCGTAGGAGGCACGCATCAAAGAAGAACAGCTCGCAAGTTCAAGCAGCTCCACCTTCATCACTGTAAATTGAAAAAAGGAGATGAGTAATACCAAGACATGAGGTTCTCTGTTGAGTTAAAGATTCTTGCGAGAGGCGTGCAAATCCATGCCGATAATTTTAATACAAAAAAAACTAGAAAGAATAAGGGTAGACGGTTTCTGTACTATGGCTAGAACTGTCTTGCTCGAGACAGATTTCTTACACAGAGGGAGTCACCAGAAAGTGCAGCCAGTTTTGTCCGAGCACGAAGATGGGAATCCATACCGATATTGTCCATACAACAAAAATGAGAAGAATAAGGGTACTATGATTATAACTGTCTTGCTCGACATAGATTTCTTACACAGAGGAAGTCACTAGAAAGTGCAGCCACTTTTGTCGGAGCACGAAGACGCATAGAATTGCCCTAATCCTTGCAGAAGAGAAGAACAGAAAAACCTCTCCAGCTCTTCATTACTGATAAGGAATACGTAATCTGCTTCCCGAGGATTAGATACACTTTGGGAGATGATCCAAACCTCAGGATGCAGATTACCTGTTCCTCACCCAATAGAAATCATATCAGCTCATAGATCATAACACGATATCGCATCGTTAGCAGATGGAGGAGCAGAAAGAAAAATATTGCTAAGGAACCGCTTCTACGAGGAAGGACTTTGAGGATGATGAGCCCGAAGCTTGTGAATTTATACTGGATTTAAAACTTACATGATTTGAAATATGGCCCGATTCCCTTAAAAAACCCCAACTTTAAATTAAGTTTCAAATCTATCCCGAACCTTTTTTTGTCTCAGAAAAAATCTCAAATTTTAGGTTCAGTCCCAAATCTATCCCGAACTTTTTTTTTATTGTCTCAGAAACTTCAAGTCTAGTCCCAAATCTGCCCCAAATTTTGTTGTGTAAAACAAATCACCAAAATTCATTTTCAAAAATATATCCCTGTAATCCAATATCAATTTGACGTGACACTTCTACGTCGATAACAAATCCACATCAACAAATTAATGAAGCTTTTTTATAGACAAAGAAAAGTTTAGGGCAAATTTGGACTTAACCTAAAAATAGGGTTTTTTTAAATTAAAAAAAATTGGGGTGGATTTGTTTTTTTTTTTTGTTGGGTGTAAAATGTCAGTATTATATAGCGAATAAAACACAGCAGCTTAGGGGTATCTCCTAGCATTGCAAATGGTGCTACTAGCTCGAGAAGATGGAGGTGGGAAATCTCCACATAGTAGACAATACAACATTTATCTGAAAAGGTCTAATGTTTTGGTAGAGTGAAGCTCTACCTCTTTTGGGGTGAATTTGTTGTTGTACCTAACTTTCATATCCTAGAACGGTTTAATTTTAGAGAATTTCAACAATTTTCATTGGGTTAGGTTTGTTTTCCAAGTGGAAATGCGGCATCGGTCTGTACCTATCGTCCCATTACTTTGTTGATATGGATTTGTTATCGACGTGGAAGTGCCACGTCAAGTTAGGACTGGATCACGGGAATATATTTTTGAAAATAAATTGAATTTTGGTAATTTTTTTTACACAAAACAAAATTTGGGGTAGATTTGGGACTAAACTTCAACTTTGGGATTTTTTCTGAGACAAAAAAAGTTCGGGATAGATTTTGGACTGGACCTAAAGTTTGAGATGTTTTTCTGAGACAAAAAAAAGTTCGGAATAGATTTTGGACTTTACTTAAAGTTTTGGATTTTTTAGGGAATTCACCCCAAATATATATTAATTAACTCAGACGTATGAATGAGAGGTTAGAAGGCCTGTGAATCTTAGCACAAAGCCATGATAAGGTGCTCTTAGCTCCGAATGATGATGCATGGTTTGATTCTTGTTCTTCTTCAGCCAATGATAAGAACTGTCTTTCCTCATATAATGAAATTTCCGATTTGACCGCTGTTGATAGAGGAATGACTTAACTAATAAAGAAAACACTAGAGATTCTCTCACTAAAATGATTATAACTGATCTTTTGGAGAACACAAACAAGAAAATTAGAATCGTGAACTAGTGTTGTGGATACAATTAGTGTGCTTGAAGCTAGATCAGTATAATTCACTGGGAAGAATCTGAAAAAGCTTTTATAGATACTTCCGCTCTTATTGATATGATGTCTTGTGGCTGCTCTTTCACTTTCGAAAATGATAGTATAAAAGAGAGGGGTCTCGTCACTTCCTCAAATATAATCTGGCTTTTGTTGTCTCCATCTGCTTTTGAACACAGTAATCATATTCTTATTCCTAACTAGTTATATAGCCACCACAAAGCTTGTGTTCTTGGAGGATATATGCCGTGAACCGAGTGAGCACGTGTCGATTCGCTCATTCAATGACCCGTTTTAGCATGTCCCTACTACATTTCCATAACTGTCGACACAAATATTATCTGATGCTGCTCTTTCCTGGGGGCGTGCTCATGCCAGGTCATGATGTACCAGATCCTGTATGACGTGTCTGGCATTTCCAAACCAATGCCAAAGATCTTTCTCATAAATTGGGGTTGGTGAGGAGCTCAGGATACATCACTGGTTCACGGGACCAATACAACGTGCCGAACCCAGCTTCCTATATACTTCAGTAATTTCGGGGGTTATGTTCAATTATCTGAGCTGAACTTACTTCGCTTCATGCCATGCATTGAATACACTCTCATGATACTGGTTAGCTAGGCAGGTTATGTCAGGAGGAGGCCAAACATTATCGCCATTCACATCATTGAAAACGTCGTTAAGAAAGAATGACCTATCTAAGCATAGAAAAAACGGTGACATGACACAAGTAGATATCAGCAGCTTGGCAAGTTGCAGAAGCAGAGAAAGAAGTGAAAGCTATGATGCAGATTGTGGCATTCGATTCGCTTTAGAATAGGAATAAGAGGAGCAAAAATAAACGCAAAGCCAATCATGTATGGGTCCCTTGACAACTAACCCTATTCTACATCGTAACCCAAATCTAAGATTCTTCATTTATTTTATTTGCAATATGCCAAGCTATCACAGATATTTAAGCGCCTAAGTGATTTTGATTGGAGCGTTTTCAGTCTACGTCTCTCTTTTGATCATTACATCCACCAAAAAGAGTCGGCAGGCGATCCACGCACCGGAGCGACGTGAACCGCGCCGAAAGCAGGGGCGATTCGAAGCAAACTTGGAAAAAATATCAGGGTGTGACGAAGACAATCGTGTCCAATACCCCACTCGATCCCCCGTATAAAGTTACCAACTTTTCTAAATTTAGCTACTTTGCCAAAACTGCAAAATTCTAGGCAAAAATATGTACAGTGATACATGGAGTTGCGAAGGATGCGGTCTTCATGATCATCCATCCAGAACTATTTCGTTGGGTCCAACCCCGATGCTAAACTTGGGCAAGAGCCGGTTCGAACCACATGAACAATCATCAAGGATTATATTAACAAAGCTGGGATTTGAAAGCTGGAAATGATTTTCCCAGTTTTCGATCAGCAGCTCAGCCCACCTCATCCACTATGAGGCATAGGCATCCACCCCGAGCAAGCACGAGAGCTGCAACTAATGATCCATCGCTGTGCCATAACACCCATGAATCGTGAGAGATGGGTTTCGGCTAAGACACAATTGCAACAGTCTGAACAAGATAAAGTACTCGAGCTCCAATCTGCCATGAGCCGCATACGAGAGAATAGATGGAGATTATAAAGGATTCGAGTAATCACACAATTCATCTACTAGATGCAGAATAGTAGTTCGATCAATTTACATATCCATGTAAGATGATAGCAAACAAGGCCAAGTCAGATCAATGACGAAACATAGGTAGAGTAAACTAGCCTCATGTAAGGCACTTAAATGATATTAGAATTTCACAGAACTGTCTCATCAATAAATGCATAACCTGCCAAGCAGGTTTACAAGAGCAAAGACCAAATCTTTAGCTTCATGGTACTTTGAATCTCCTTTAAAGATAAAGACCTAATGAACCTCAACTCGGTACAACATCCGAAAGGCGGGCTAATTATGCACAGAAAAATTTGACCCCAAAATCACGACGGTAACAGCAAAATTTACCGTCATGGAACTTCATCACAAATATTGTAGATTCTCTTCATCCTATCTATCTACTTGCTACGTTAAAATCAACTGAATTTTCTTACTATTTTTCTCATAACAGTTTTGATGGAGTCATTGACAGCACAAGAAAGTGGTACACGGCTAATCCCGAGTAGAACTTTGAGATAGAAGCATCTTCAGTGTCTCGTAGGTCATGAAGACAATGCCCACACTAGGGACAACCTTGTAGTATTCAGGAAGTATCCCTCTATACAAGCCACGGAAGCCTTCTGTCCTGACTATGTGCCTGAACGTCCCAAACAAACCACAATTGTAAATACGGGCTCGACCACCGGCCCCTTCCAATTGCATCCTTCGTCTCACAAGATCCAGAGGAAATGTAGCTACAAGGGAAAAGCAAGAGGATTTCACGGACATTAAGATCCAGAAAATATACTCGAGATAACTCTGCCTAGGTTTTCAATGACTCAAATCATGTGAAAGAATTCAGCAATTAGCAAAAAGCTTGCAAAACGGGAAGATCTTATCTAGGAAGCAAGATTTAAATGGAACTTCCAAATTACTGACCAGTTGATGATGCAATCCCTGAAAGACTGCCACAAGCCAGACTGACCATCACAGTAGCGTCATTTGGCCTAATGTTAAGATAAAGAAAGATGTACACTCACAAACCCAACGAAGCATCAGACAGAAACAAATAACCAGGAAAAATTTTTACCTTTGAGATTGCCAAAAAGATCTCAAGCTCTCATACACAGAGAAACTTATTGCTATGCTTGGTCCAACACCCTGCAAAACAGAAGACGCAGAGAAAACAGGTAAGTAGTACGCGACTTCATGAAGTTGAAGATACAGACACTTGAACCACAACTGTACCAACAACGTGGCTCCAAGTCCTTTATATAACCCCAAGAAGCCTTCCTCTCTACAAATGGTATGAAATGCGTGCCAAATGCCTCTGTAGTACACTGTATTTCTCTGCAAAATCCAGAAAGTGAGAAGATGAATTAAATGAAGAAAAAAAGCCAAACATCACAAAACAAATCTAAAAGAACATGTATCTAACCTATGGTCTATCTATATGATCCATTGATACCTCTTGTTTTGACTTCCCCAACCCGAATAAATAAGTAAATGAGTAAACAGGAGGAGGAGGAAAGAAAAACGCTACCCTAACATGGGAGAGCGAGAGTGCAAGATGGATTTCAAAACAGTGTAATCTTTTACATGTTTGGACTTACCTGCGCAGCAAGGCGTGTCCTAACAAGATCCAGAGGATATGTCGCACTTGCAGCTGTTATTCCAGCCATTCCGCCACCTACAAAGTGTACACAAAGATCTGCACTGGCACTTCCTTTGCTATTTTCCCCAAGAATTGACTGTAACATCTGCAGAACTAAAAAACACAATTAGGAACTCTCCACCATATCACTCTGTTCTGAAAAACATCTTGGAATTGGCCAGAGTATTTGTTACTGACACTTTTGTACCGTTCATAAGCGTAAAAGTTGACTGAAGAGTAAGGAAGGCGGTGAGCAATTGTAACCAGATTTCCCTTCCAGAAGGCTCTAAACCCTTCTTCATTGACGATGCGTGATGCCTCATGCCATATGCTAGCCTTGCTCAGGGCTGCAACATCTGCGTGCATACCTTGCACCTTGGCAGATCAAATAACATACAAGATTCAACATAAAGTATAGAAAAGCTGCCATTTGATCGAAATATAAATTGCCATGACCCACAATATCTCCGCCCTCACATACACGAGGGGAAAAGATAACACCCGCCCCCCAAACCACAAAAAAACCTACTTCCCGCCGTGATTTCTATATAATCTACCTCAAAGAAAGGTATCCCGAAAAAAAAAAAAGGTCTTGTGCATCAATGTCAGGGGTTCAGACACCATCCAGCTCCATTGTTAAAATAGCAAAATAAGGGAAGAAAATCATCTCCACTACTCCAATTCTATGCTGCCTATTATTGGATAATTCTAATAATTGCGAAACCATCGTTATAATGTCAATAGCCCAGAGGAAGTTCCCAAACTGAAAATAAGCAGAACCAGAAGCCTAGACGGATTTTAGGTCCTAACTATCATATTGCCTCCATGCCACGAGGTCAATCTCTCCACAATAGCTTTTGTGGAAACCCAGCAAACGAATAGGCCTGACCAACAAGAAATTTCAAGTATTTCCAACTTCTATATGCCGACATCTATCTTGCTAATTGTACCTACACTATGCTCCCCACGCAATGCGTCCTGTCCCAGCCAGCGCATTTCATCGTCAACAAATTTTCCATCTCGTGTCAAACGTACAACCGACAATACAAACAGAAAAAAGGGCAAGAAAACCACGTCAAAAGAGAGACGGTGGGTTGGACCTGAAACAAGATAGTGAGGCGACCAAGGGGCGCCGTGCAAGTCTTGCTGAAAGCGCCGGCGACGCCACCGGCCAGGAGCTGCTGCACGGTCCCAGTCTGGGACTGCGGGTTCAGCCTCTGCTTCTTGAGCTGCGGCTGCTGCGGCGGCTGCGGCTGCGGCTTCGGCTGCGGCTGCTGATGCTGCAGGAAGCTCCTCGACCCACTATCAAGAACGCCGCCGTGGGCCGAACTGAGAGCCCTCTGGCCTCCTTCCACGACGACCCCGACCGCGTTCATGGCGCTCGACCACCGACCGACCTGGGTCACGCCGTATTAGGGTCCTCTCCGCGCAGCTTCGAAGAAGGGTAGAGGACAGGACAGGGCATCGAGGTGGGGAGGAGCGCCTTCAAGAACCATAGAATCGGGAAAACCAGGAAAGGGTCATGCGGTGCATTCGGAAGAGGGTTCCTCTTCCTTTCTTGCGTATTTCCTTTAAGGGTCGCCCAAAACCCTAAATTAAAAGTGGAGGCAAATTTGACGTTGAAGAAGAAGGGTTTTAATTTTAATTTTAATTTTGATTTATTTATTATTATTATTATTGTTGTTGGTATTTTACGGTGCGAGTTTAGTTAAGTGTTATTACCATGAAAAATCTCGTACTCTTATCACAAATTTATTTTAAATTAATTTTGTAACTACTAAATACCTCAAACTGATACACTTGTAACAACTTTACCTTCCGTTGGTTTCTGTTAAATTTCACTATCAAATTGCTAGGTTAAATGACACGTGACAGTTAATGAGTGTACCAGTTTGGATTGTATCTTCCATTTGCCATATGTGTACTAGTTTGTGTCTTTTTTTTTTGTATTAATCCAAAATTTGTCACAAATGTCTTAAATCAGAGTTTTTTTGTAGTCAAAATTAATTTTGGTTAAATTTATTATAAGTGTATCAGTTTGGAGTTTTTTTTTTTATAGTATTAACTCTTTAGTTAAAATGAGGAAAGTTTGGCATTTGGACCTGTAAATCGTGTGGGAAAATTCTTTTCTGACTAATATTTGGACTTTGGATTTTGCACCTGTAAGTCGTTTGAGAAAATTCTTTTCTGCCTAATTTTTGGACTTTGGCTAATTTGTTACTTTTCTCGTTTTTAGCGAGAGTTTTCCACCGAACCTCCATGGACCACGGATCTATAGTGAATATTCCCCCCGAGAGATGCCGAAACTGAGTTCAAAGTCTAGGGTTTGTGTTTGGACAAACAGTAAGTGAGGTGACGAAGAATGTTATTTCAAAAGTGAGTTTTCTTGGGGCATTTTTTGGTTGGTCCGACCAAGCAAAAATATATTTTCTTCCTTCAAAACAGCACATAACACAATTTCAAATAGTGATATTTTATGAAAAATTGTTGAAAAATTCCTAAACCTATTGCATTTTTGTCAATTAGTTACTACACATTTCAATTTTGCTAATTCAATCCTAAAAATTTGTATTTATATCAGTTCAGTCCATTCGATCAATTTCGGCCGACAAACGCTAACGTGGGCACTAGCCAACCATCCAACCAATGTTGATGTGGCAAATTTTTAATATTAATTTTTCGAATTTTTTTCCTTTTTTTTGTTTTGTCATTCTCCCCCTCTCCCCCCCCTCCCCGACCAGAGGTAAGGACCGATGAAATCGATCTCACCGGCCTCTAGCAAAGCTTGCCCCCACCAGTGGCCGGCGACGACAAGGCTCGCCCTTACCAATGGCAGGCAATGGCGAGACTCGCCCTCGCCAATGGTTGACGGGGCCAAGCTTCACTAGACGCTAGCGAGGTCAACCTTGTCGGCCCTCACCCAAAGGAAAGAAGGACAGAAAAAAAAGGAAAAAATTAATAAAAATTTTGAAAATATTAAAAAAATTGTTATGTCAACGTTAGCCAGACGACATCCACGTCAGTGTCAGTTGGGCAAAATTAGCTAGGTGGACTGAATTGACACAAACACAAAAGTTTTAGGACCAAATTGATAAAATTAAAAGATTTAAGACTTAATTGGCAAAAATGTAATAGGTTTAGAACTTTTTGGATAATTTTCCTTGAGATTTCATGTTGAATTGATATGAACACCCTTCACCAAATTTTATTGGTGATTAATGACCAAGTACAACGATTGAATGATCACAACTCAAAATGATTTTATGGATAATCTTACTACATGAGCATTTGAGCTATACGACCTTTCACCCTCATAATATGCATTTCATGTTCTTCCGAGTCAATTTGTAAGTGATGGTGGCTAACATCGCCAACTATGGTCATGTCCAATTTAGTGTGTATCTTTGTCACAGAGTTGATCATCATTGCAATCTTTTAGCCGAACCCATATGATGGTCGCTTGTTATTGTCTTCAGCTCACCACATCACAATCTTTAGCACATACTAGGGGTGTGCAAAGGAACTGGGAATCAAGAACTGCCCAGAACCGGACCAGGCCAGCTCGAAATCGACAGTTCTCGTGAGGACCAATCCGATTCCCTGTTCTAATTTATTAGAACCGAATTAGAATCGGTAAGTATTGGTTTAGTTCGGTTCTAGGCATGGAACCGCCTACCGGACCGGAGTGGTAATATAAATAATTTTTAAGAAAAATTTCAACCAAAAAAAAAAGAAAACATTTTTAGAAAAATAAAAATCATAAAATCCCTAATTTGAAGCTCGACTCTCAACTCTCATCAACTCACAACCATGCCTCTAGCCGTTCATCGCCTCCCTCTCTCACTCTCAGTCACCTCCATTAGCGTGAAACTTGGTGGGGACCTGGTTCTATGGATCCACTCGAAAATTGGACCACTAATCTAGTCCCAGTTTCAATTTCTCAAAATTGGTCCTTAGTGGGCGATTCCCGATTTCATGTTGGAAACCGCCCGACTGGACCATGCTCATCCCTAGCGCACACTGACATATTGTGAGTCTCCAGCTTCAAGCTGGTACTCTTCTTCCTCAAAAGCCTACCATCTAAGCAAAAAGCTTATGGTTGCATCTGGCACAGCTTTGTCAAAGGCCTTTGGCAAAATGCTGCGGTATTTGAAAGTGAAAATGCAAAAGCCTTTGAGTCAAAGTTAGCGTCCTACCAAGCATTGGCATTTGAAATTTTCAAAATGCAACTTTCAGGGTTAATGATTTTTTTAAAATTAAATTTTCCCTAACTAAATTATATAAATTCTAGCTTTATCCTTACCTTCATTTTCTTGTGCAAATATGATCAGCATCCCGTTGTCGCCAACGAGGTCAGATCTTACCGCCATCGCCTTAGATTTGCGCCCGGCGACCATCCATCAAGGTTGCCAGCTCTGACTTCTCAATTGGTTTTCTTTTATACCTGCAAATTTCTCTATTTTTAAATACAAAACCAGGTCAAAAGCACACTTGCATTTGGTAGTTCGAATTTAAGTCTGGATATGATAAGTTGTAGCCATGTACAACCGAACCAGTTCTAATCAAGAACCGGATCGGACAGCCTTGAAAACAGGTTCGGTTGACCAATTTCGGAACGAATATAATTCCTCTATTTCTAGCCTCAGCCTCTTCTCTATTTCTCATACTCCTTTCTTCATTACTCGCACGGCACGCTAGCGTAGTGGCCATCTCTTGCCGTAGAACCCCTTGTCGCCATCGTCAATCCTCTCTAAGTCTCCCACTTTTGCCCGTGCCCGTAGAAACCCAGCCCAAAGCAACCAAGCTCCATCTCTCTCATTGTTCGCCCCTCTCTTTCTGCAGCAACCCTAGCTCCGCCTCTCTCTTTCTTTTGCAACTCGTTGACTCTAGTTTGGGGCATATCTTTGCTGTTGACGTGCTAAGCAAGCCGATTCTCCATTGGAAACAACGTGAGTCTCATTCTTCCTTTGTGTGCGGGCTCGTCAGATTGCGAGATGTGGTGCCCGATGTTGATAATTTGAAAAAAAATTGGTTCATGAGATTGATAAGAAATGAACCTGTTATCATTAGAGTTCGTTAGTCGCTAGAGTTGTAGAATTTTACTCATTAATCAAGAGTGATGAAAATATTTTTGTTCTATTCCCATATGTTTGTCACGGTGGTGATGGATAGCGGTCAATGGCATGTAATTCGAGTCAATTGTCTATGTGTTGATTCCATGTTCATGTCGGTTTGTTTCTTCAATCTATGTTCTGTCTATTTCCTTACTGTTACCATTGTGGAGGATTGAGTTGATAGTGACGGATGGCCATAGTTAGTGATCTGGAGATGTTTAAGAGTGATCGTTGGGGGAGTGTAACTTAGTCTCTGAATATATCTGTTGATAACTGTATTGTTTTGGCTCTGGAACTTGATAAGAAATAAACATGGGAATGATAAACTAGGGAACATCAATCATTAAAGGGAGAAGAATAACAAAGAGAGAGAGAAAGGAGACACTTAACAATGCTGTGTAATTGGTCCTATCAACACTCTTGAAGGAGGTACAAGACAAAGCATTGATGTGGGTGCAAACCATAGAATCGGGAAAACCAGAAACAGGGTCATGTGTTGTTGGAAGGGTTTTTCCCTTTGGGGGAACCAGGAACAGGGCATGTGTTGTTTGAAAGGTTCTTCCTTTGTTTTTTTAAGGGGAGAGGCCTGTGGAACCGGAAACGGGGTCACGTGTTGTTGGAAAGGTTCTTCTCTATGTAGCACCAACACACGGTCAACACACTGGACACGCCTCCGACACGCGAGTCCGAAATCCCGATATGCGATTCTGACACGCACGGGTCAAATTTATAAATTTTCAAAAAATTAGGAGTCAAAATATAAATTTATGAAAAAAAAAAAAAAAAAAAAGAGAAAAATAAAGGTGAAAGAAAAAGGGCTAAAACACGCTGCCTCTTTGCTTTCTCTGTCTTCTTCGCTCGACCGATGACCTCCCATCTCAAATTCTTTTCTTTTTTCTTTCCGTCGACCACCGATCCACCACAAGACTCTTTCCGCGCCAGTCGCCGCTACAGCCATGTAGCAGGCAAGTACACCTCTCTTTGTTTCTACCGAGTGCCCTCTCTCTGTTTCTGCCAAGTGCCCCGGTCACGGGCTCTGACTTGTCTATCGTTTGTCTTCGTGTCAGATTTGATGGTGTAATGGTAGCTCGATGAAGGAGGAAATCATGGTGGGTGGAAAGAAGGAAGAAGTCGTGGGGAAGGGGGCCGGCCGATGTGGGTGGGTTGCAGGGGAAGGGGGGGCATGTGTATAGGTTGGGGGAAAGAAGGAAGAAGTCGTGGGGCGTGTGGGTGGGTTGTTTGAGATAAAATTCAGCGAGTTCGGATGATCATTATGCCAATGATAGGCATTAGTATGTTACAACAAGAGAGGAAAGGGGGTTCTGCACTTCTTTTTTTCTTTTAAGTGAATCAGTGTTTGGATAAGTAAGAACTTCGAGTTTGGTTGGGAACGAGGTTGCTTGATCTGGAATAGAGTTTCGAAGGTGTGGAAATGAGACACAGTTGATTTTCGAGTCAGTTTGGTCATATGAAAATGTGCCTGCCATTTGTAACCACATTCAAATCAATGACAATTTAATTGGCGCAACGCAACATTGGCACATATTGAATCTGCAGTTAATGATTTATTTTTTATGGGTTGAGGTGTATCTTGTTGTATGTGGTATTGTGATGTCAGTTCACTTTTTCCTTAAAGGTACCAGATAATGCTTGGTGATGGGTTATCAGAGTGTGAGTTCTTGTGCTATTGCTGTGAGTAACTTAGCTCAGTCTACCAAATGGATGTTACATGTTCCTGCCCCTACTTACTGCTTATTGATTTAGGTGAATCTAATATGCGAGTGTTGGTATTGTGATGGTATTCTTTGTAGAATGACTTCAAGCATGGGTAGTAGCATTTCTTATACATAAGCACCTATATCTATCAATGAAGATTCGAATAAATCAATATGGAGGAATATCACTAAGCTAGCTGCTCGTAGTGATGCGGGGGGAAATTTGTCTTGGAAATGCAATTTTTGCCAAAAAGATTTTAGGAGTTCATATACAAGAATGAGGGCCCATTTGTTGATGATCAGTGGAAAAGGAATTGGAAAATGCTGAAAAGTAGAAAAAAAATCTTTTGAAGATGGAAAGATTAGAGGAAGAGGTCAATACTAGATTAGCGAGTCTTACAACTAAAAATGTACCTTTGCCCCTTTCTAGTGTTTCAATTAGTGGTGGTGGTAGTGGACCTAGTAGTATGATGGATTTATACTCCAAAAAAAGGAAGATTGAAAGTGGGAGTGGAGGATTACTTAAGAATGCATTCAACATGAATCAACGGGAACATTTAGATTATGAGATTGCTAGGATGTTTTATTTGGCAAGCTTGCTATTTAACCTAGTAAGGAATCCTTACTTTCAATCCACTTTTACTTATGCCGCTAATCATAATATTGCGAGGTATGCACCACCGAAATACAATTTGTTAGGGACCACTTTGTTGCAAAAAAAGAAAGCAAATATTGATAGGTTGTGTGCACCTATTAGAAATATGTGAAGGGAGAAGGGTGTAAGTATTGTAAGTGATGGATGGAGTGACTCACATAGGAGATCACTTATTAATTTTATGATGGTATCAGATGGGGAACCTATGTTTATAAAGTTGGTTGATTGTTCGGGAGAAATAAAGGACATGCATTTCATTTTTAACTTATTCAAAGAAGTGATCAATGAAATTAGGCATAAGAAAGTAGTCCAAGTGATTACGGATAATGTTTCAAATTATAAGGGCGCAAGATAACTCATTGAGCAAGAATTTTCATCCATTATTTTGGACGCCTTATGTGGTGCACATTCTTAATCTTACTTTGAAGAAAATTTGTGACCCAAAGAATACAGAAACCAATCATGAAGTTTATTTGGAATGTAGTTGGATTTCCGAGATTGCTTTGGAAGTTATGCGAATCAAACATTTCATCGTGAACCATTTCATGAGGTTAGCAATATAAAATGAGTTTGTTAACTTGAAGTTGCTTTCCGTAGCAAATACACGTTTTGCTTCGATGATTGTGATGCTTAGGAGGTTTAAGTTAATAAAAAGTGGTCTTCAAAGCATAATTATTTGTAACAAATGGAATATTTATCGAGGTGATAATCAAGGGAGAGTTAAGTTTGTCAAGGAGAAGGTATTGGATGATTTTTGGTGGAATTCAATTGATTATATACTTTCCTTCACAACTCCTATTTATGACATGCTTAGAATTTGTGACATCAACAAGTTTTGTCTTCACTTAGTTTATAACATGTGGTATTCAATGATTAAAAAAGTGAAAAGAGCTATATATGAGCATGAAGTGAAAAGGCTAGATGAGAAGTCCATATTTTATAAGGTGGTTTATACAATTTTTATGGATCGTTGGACTAGAAACAACACTCCACTTCATTGCTTGGCACATACCTTGAATCCTAAGTAAGTTTTAAAATTCTATGAGATTATTACTTTATTATTTGTTCATTCTTTGACATGATAATATAATACTCTTTTTACTTATTATGATTTTCCATTTTTATTTTATTAAATAAGGTATGATAGTGATCAATGGCTTAATGAATATCCTTCTCGAGTTTCTCCATATAAGGATAATGAAATCATCCAAGAAAAAAAAAAATGCTTTAGAAAATGCTTTCCTAACTTGGAGGAGCGCACCAAGATGAATTTGAAGTATGTAGATTTTGCGTGCACAAATGGGGAGTTTAGAGAATTTGATTCCATTCAAAGTCGGTATTCTATGGATCTTAAGGCTTGGTGGGTTATTTATGGTGGAAGTGCGCCAATGCTTCAAAGCATAGCCTTAAAGCTTCTTGCACAACCTTCTTCTTCATCATGTGTCGAGAGAAATTGGAGTACTTACTCCTTTATGCACTCAATGAGGAGAAATAAAATGACTCCAAAACGTGCAAAAGATTTGGTTTTTATTTAGGGTTAATATCAAGAAAAACCCTAAACTGGTACACTTGTGACACATTTACCCCAAGCTATTTTTTTTACCATAAAAAACCCCAAACTGGTACATCTATGATAATTTTATCCTGAACTATTTTTTTGACTATTAAAATCCTAAACTGGTACACCTATGATAATTTTACCTTGAACTTATCACAAAAACTCCAAACGGGTATATATGTGATAATTTTACCATGAATTAATATTTTAATATTATTTTTTATTATTTTTATTCTTTTCTTTTTTCACTTTCAAACTCTGGCCAGTCGCTGGTCCGGCGATCGGCCAGAGGCGGAAGCCTCCGAGGGTGAGCCGGCGAGGGCGACTCTTGCCCACATCGGCGAGGGCGAGCCGGTGAGGGCATCGGTGAGGGTCGCCCTCGCCAGATCCGGCGATGGCAGCCTTGCCCTCACCGGATCTAGCAAGGGCCGCCCTCGCTTGAGTCGGGCAAGGGTCGCCCTTGCCCTGGGCAGGCGAGGACGGCCCTCGCCCGATGAAGGCGAGGGTCGCCCTCGCCAGATCCAATGAGGGTGACCGTCGCCTGTGTCGAGCGAGGGCCGCCCGACGCGGCGAGGGTGGCCCTCGCCGACTTTCGCCTCTGGCTAATCGCCGGACCGCAAACCAGCTAGAGTTTGAAAATGAAAAAATAAAAAGAAAAGAAAAGAAAAAATAAAAAATTCAAAAAAAATTCAAAAAAATAATATTAAAAATTAGTTTGTGGTAAAATTGTCACATGTGTATCGGTTTGGGGTTTTTGTGGTATGTTCGGGGTAAAATTGTCACAGGCGTACCAGTTTGGGGTTTTTTATAGTCAAAAAAATAGTTTGGGATAAATGTATCACAAGTGTACCGGTTTAGGGTTTTTCGTGGTATTAACCCTTTTATTTATAGCAACTTATGTCTTCTATCAAGAAAAAGCCCACAATGTGCACAAGGAGAGATCAAGATGTGGGATATTGGAGGAGATACATTTAACACGTTTGAAGATGTTGGAATGTTTGAAGTTGCGAATTTTTCACTTAATGAGCTAGAGATGGAGAGCAATGTTTTTTAGAAGAAGTGGATAATGTAGATGAATGACTTGTTATATTTAATAGTGAAATGTGGATTGTTTTTTGTTTTTTTGACTTATTGTTAAATGTTGAATTTAATAGGACAAACATTTTTAGATGGTGTTCTCTATTGGAATATGAGAACATGAATTTTGAGGAGAAGTTTGCATATTGCATATACTCTATTTCCCTAATTGAATTTGTGAATGCACTTCTTTTGATGGATCAGTGAGGTGTTACTCGAAAAGCATTGAATTTACGGAACCTAAACTAGTCAAGTTCATCTTTTTATTGGAACTTAATAGTTTTATGGGTTCTAATAAGGAAGATCAATCACAAGTAGATTTACTTGCATATTTTTAAGAAGAAAGCTTCACGTCTGCCGTCCTTGCCAAGATTGGATGTTATTTTGGTAATAGAACTGCTTTCTTTCCTCGCATCTAAAAGTTGCAATTTAAAGTCAATTGGCTTCTATTTTGAAATGGCTTCTAGTTCTTCCAAGAGTTTGTATATATCCACCTTAATGATATTAGAATTGGTGTCACAAATTGTTTTTTTTTTTCGAAATAGTTCTTTGTAGTTAAGTTTGTTTTTGGCCTTTAGAGAAATGGCCGTTCCCCAACAAAGTGAATGATCCACATGGGGGCTTTTTAGAAATGTAGCATTTTGGAATTGATCTTCATCATTTAATAACTTTGGTTTACCTTGAAAATTATTGTATGGTGCAGTCTGCCGGATGTGTACGGAATGGTATTATTGCTGAAAGTTGGCCATTTTACATTGGCATTTTGTCTGCCATGTCTCTTGTTTCTATTAGGCTGCTGTTGTTCCAAAGTTTTGTCTGTTTGTGAATTTCTCTTAGTAACTCGTATTCAGGTGTTTGTGTTTTTGGGCTGGACTAGCTATTTATACACCAATTGTTTTTTGTCATTATAGCATATTTTATTATTAAAAAAATTTATTTAATATACGTGTCCTAATATGTCAGAATTCTTTATTTTTTAAGAAATGATGTATCGCTTGTCATATCGTGTCGTGTCGTGTCGTATCGCGCGTCGATGTCGGTGCTACATAGGTTCTTCCTTTGGAGGGGGGGTTGACAAAAATCCTAGGACCATAGAGCCCTAATTGCAAGAGGAGGCTAATTTGATGTTGAAGAAGAAGGGTTTTAATTTTATTTAATTTTATTTTTATTGGTTTTGGTAATTTGTGGTGTGAGTTTTAGCTAAAGTAGGAAAAGTTTGGCATTTGGAAATATTTTTTTTTCCGCCTAATTGTTGGACTTTGGATTTTGCACCTCAAAATCATGTGAGAAAATTCTTTTGTTTTGTTTTGTTTGTTTTTGGCTAATTTGTAACTTTTTCGTTTTTAGCGAGAGTTTTCTGCAGAACCTCCATGGATCTATACTGAATATTCCCCCGAGAGATGCCAAAATTGAGTTTAAGGTCTAGGGTTTGTGTTTGGACATAATTTTGGCATCTCTCGATTTTTGTTTCCGAGCCGGTCTGGTTTGATTTCAGGCGGTTCCCGATTCATTTGCAAACCCCTAAATAATAACCCCTTAACCAATTTTTATTCATGGTTAATGAGCAAGTGCGACCGTTTAATCGATCACGACTCACAATGATTTTATGGATAATCCTATTGCAGGAGTATTTGAGCTATACAACGTTTTTTACCCGCGTAATTACATTTCATGTTCTTCCTGGTCGATTTTGTTAGTGACGGTCGCTGACGGTCACTGACAGTCACCGACTATTGTCGTGTCTAATTCAAATTCAGTATGTATCTTTGTCGCAGAATTGACCATCACCACAATCTTCCTTTAGCCGGACCCAAATGATGGCTGCTTGCTATCGTCTTCAGCATGTTTTTATTCTCTCCTCTTTGCCACATCACAATCTTTAGCGGACACTGTCATTTTGATAGTCTTTGGCTTCAAGCTGCTACTCTCCTCGCTCAAAAGCCTACCATCTAAGCTAAAAGCCCATGGTTGCGTTTAGAACAGCCTTGTTAATGGCCTTTTCGCCCATAAAGGTCTTTGGCAAAATGCTGAGGAATTTGGAAATGAAAATGCAAAGGGCTCTGAGTCAAAGTTAGCATTTCTAAAGGCCCTTAGCTCAATGGAAGTTCTACCAAGCATTGACACGTGGAATTTTCAAAATGCTACTTTCTAAGGTTAATGAATTTTTTTCAAAAAAACTTTGCCCTCATTGGATTATCTAAATTCCAGCTTCATTCTTACCCTCATTTCTTGTGCAAATTTGATTGACATACGACGTTGTCACCAACAGGCTCAAATCTTACCGGCATCGCCTCAGATTTGCCCCCAATAGCCATCGATCAAGGTCGCCAACTCCGACTATTTCACAATTGATTTTCTTCGATCTCTGCAATCTTCTCTTTCTATATAAAAAAAAATAATCTTTACACAATCTGGTCTAAAGCCTAGTTGCATTTTGTAGTCCAGATCTGACCCTAAATAGTATAAGTTGTTAGTCTATATGGTGTTTGGGGACATTCTTTGGACCGGACATACTCTGGACCGAAAAGACATCGCGATTTTACTCAATTTTAGATTGTTTAATTTGCGCCATCATGCAAAGCAGAGGCCAGTGGAGTTGTCTTCGATCACGGCCACCATGGCTGCGGCGGTGGCCACAATCACTAGATCTAGGATTTTCCATTTTAGTCTTTTAATCTAATTGAATTTTTTTAAGAAGTAAGTGCACTGGAAATCCTAAAACATGTCACAAAAATGCAATTGAGTTCTAAAACTTATAAAAAGTGCAATTAAGTCATAAAACTTGTCAAATTTGTGCAATCAAGTTCTTCCGTTTACTCCATCCAACTTGGCTAACGAAAAATACTTATGTGCCTTTTTTATTAATTTTTTTCTCTCCTATGTGGCACTAACATGGCTTAAACATGAAGGAGGAGAGAGAAAGTAAAATAATAAAAAAACGCCAGCATTTTCTGTTAATTAAGTTGGACGGAATTAATGGAAAGATTTAATTGCACCAATGTAACAAGGTTTATAAACTTGATTGATTTTCAATCTTTTAACACAATTAAATTTTTTATTTATTTTTCAGTCTTATGTTGAAGTGTACCAAACACATGATAGGTATTTGGGAGATTTTTTATCCCACTTTATCCAATCATATCCCAATAAAGAATTCTGAAGATCAAAAGCGGTTTATTAGCATCTCATTAAAAAATTTTAACCAAAATCCTTTGCATCTTTGTAAAGATATTTCCTAAAAGCTCTCCCAAACGCATCCAAAGAGAGTTAGCATATCACGTGTCATGGTGGACAGCATCGACAAAGTCCTTGCATTCCCTTTCCACCATGTCAAAATAGCAAACTCTCTTAACCTTCATTGACATATTCTTGCGTGTCGTTTTTCTAAATGACTTTCAAGCTCATAGTACTACTAGAAGAGACTATGAAATGACAAGTTTGAACACTAGGTTGAGTTCATGACCAATAGAAAAAGGGACACCAGGTTGAGTTTCAATTAGTTACAACGTCCAACAGAAATTTAATAGGCTTAATCCTGAATTATATGAAAAGTTCTCTCAATTCTTGAGACTAAAGGATGAAGATCTACTATGAGCAATCCACAATCTTAGGCTCTATTTGTTTCGCGAAAAATGAATAATTTTGAAAATATTTTCCTGAAAATGATCACCTGTTTCATTTAAAATAATTAGTCATTAAAGTATTTTCAGTATCAACAACAATTTTATGTCTAAATATTCTCGTAAACAATGAAAAAAAATTTGTTCATTCATTTTTGTAAGTAATATAATCAATTATTATCAAGAAAACATTTTTCAAATCATTCAATTTCTACAAAACAAACGAAGCATTCTAGTAAATGCGTAATCGTTCACCATACAAGTCATCCTGCACGCATAAATTAACTACTTGGCATATGCATAGTACATGAAAAAGTTGACATTACAAATAAGGTTCACGTTTGACAATAAATGGTAAGCAGAAATAATTTTTCGAGCAGCATTATATAATGTGAATATAATTCACTGAACATCGTTGTTCGGCTTTTTTGTGAGAGATGACCAGGTTTAGTGGCGACTCCAGGCAAAAAAATATCAAGGAAGACAAGAATCAATAGCTTTACTTCGAACTTTGAACCAAACTATGGGTACAAATTATGCCGAAATTTAATCAATAACAAAGCTTGAAAATACAGCCACACACGTACACAAAGATGTAACGCCGGAATTTGATCGACAACACAACACCCGTAATAGAGATACACGCCGGTTAATTGACAACACAAATTGAAAGGAAAGCTATAGTTAAGGAAAGATAAAGTGCGGTACATGAAAGTAAACATAATTGAAAAAAAAACATATTATTTGATTTGTCAGAGGCTCTCCAGTAGATGGCCGGTGATATTTATAATGGTCACGCTGTAACTGCTCCTTAGTGGTTTCCATCAATTGTGCCCATGTTCTTCAATTCCGAAAATCTTGTCTTCATGTCCATGTAATGCTTTTTGCTTTCGAGATAATTGTCTCACGATCTTGTCTACAAGTGATAACTACCTCGTGATCATGCTTCCAAGTAACTAATCCCTCAAAATATACATCCGTGCACCTGAACGGTTTTTTAACAGTTGCATTAAGTCCATTACCTTGATGGTTTATTCGACTCCACTACATTGGTAGTTGCTTCAACTCCACTATATTGACGGTTAATTCTTCGACAGTTGTATCCGAAATTGTCGACTCCACTTTTAGTCGATTCCTTCAAGTTGGCTATTATTGACTGAAGTTCCCATCATGTTTCCGCATTCTAATCAGTCACGGCCATCCACTTCCTTCCAAAATAGACGACTCTACAGTACTTTTGTAAGAAAACTCAAAATATAAAAGTTGTAGATCCATGAGTCATCGTTCTTTTGGCTTTAGAATCAGATCAATCCGATAGGTATTGATAAAGCTATGACTATTTTTCCGAACTAGCACAAAACTGAAATTTCTGCTCAATCTTGTCGATAATAACAAAAAAATGTCATTTTTGGGTGTAAACATATACACATGACACATGCCTCTGACATGTGTCTCTTATGTCGGCAACTTGATGATATTTGCTTTCATGTTGCCTCGTGCCTCTGTCATGTGTCCCTTGATAATTTTTGGCACAAACACTCATCAACCACGATTGAACCATCATTGATGCACTAAATGGATATTACTTTCTACAATTGTCAACGACAGGACATGTAATTCATGCATCTATCATGTATTTTTCATGTTGACAAGTTGGCCATTTTTTGGTGTTAACATAATATAATGAAAAAAAAGAGGCAATGTCGAAGTCTTGAATGGTTTCATAATATCAATATTGAGAGCAAAACCAGCGTGCAGATATGAAACCCTGCTAAAACTACAAATTCTCTTCTCTAAAACCCAATTCGCACCGATCCAATGACCTGCGTCACAACAAAATCCTAGGTTGTCATTTTCAGTTCATGTATAGCAGTAGCTGAGGCATCCTGAGCTTTCGTCTCATCGCACTCGGGAGATTCATGCTCGGGCTCGATAGCTGTGCTATGAGAAATCGAGAAATTCGTCCATCCAGCAATAAGGACAGTTCGTACTGCTACGAACAGAACCAATCATTAGTAATCACCATAATTACTCATAATGTGAATGGACAGTTAACGGTGCGTTTGGTTCAATTTTGAAAAAGGACTTTCGGTCTTGAAAGCCCCTTCCCAAAATGCGGAATTGTTTTGTTTAACTTTCGGCCTAACATTGGCCAAATGCTAGCATTTAGAATGGCGAAAGCCCAAAGCTGGTCCGGACCAACTTTGGGCTTTCGCCATTCCACAAATGCTAAACCTAAATTTTTTGTCCCCAAACTACCCTCACTTATTTTGATTTATTTTGGTTTTACCCCACTTGTTACTGTTTATCTTCTTTGTGAGGCGACCAGCGAGGGCGGCCGACATCGGATCGGGCCGATGAGGTCGCACGACCCAGGCGACGGCCACCTGAGATCACATGACCGCCCAGGCACCGTTGGCCTGGGTCACGCGAGGCCATCGACCGCTTGGGTCGCCTGGGCTCGGGCGATAGCCGCCAGCAGCAGATCTGGCTCGCCTGGGGTCGCCCGACCTCAGGTGATGGCTATCGGTGCTAGATCTAGCTTGTCGGCTCCGGCGAAGGGTAGGGTAGGTTTTTTTGGTTTTTAATAAAAAAGATAATTCACAAAGCCCTTTTGCAAAAAATTTTTACCAAACAATACTTGAGCTAAAGTAGCTTTACAAATGTTGTTTTACCAAACGCCACTTACATTTCCCTAAAGGGTTTTAACCTAAAAGTATTTGCATTTCCCCAAGTAACATTTTGAAAATTGAACCAAATGCACCCTTAGTACTTTAAACCAGTAAGGTAAGCATAGCAAGAGAACAAGGATGGGATTGAGATTGTAGGGTTGTGCGTTGGTTTTTAAATGGAGGGAAAGAAAGCTAGACTGTATTAATATAATAGGGTTAATATCATGAAAAACTATAAATTAGTATACTTGTGATAAATTTACCCCAAACTAATATTTTGACCACGAAAAACACTAAACTAGTACATTTGTGATAATTTTACCGTATCTTAGTTTCTGTTAAATTTTTCCGTCAAATTTCTAAATTAGATGGCACGTGACAGTTGATAGGTGGACCAGTTTAGGGTTTTACCCTCTATCAACAATAGGTGTACCATTTTATAGTTTTGTTATATTAATCTAATTTAACGGGGGGTAAATTTGTCACAAATTTACTATTTTAGAATTTTTGATAATCAAAAAATTAGTTTGAAATAAATTTATCACAGATGTACCAATTTAGATTTTTCGTGGAATTAACCATAATATTTTTCCATGGGAAGTTAACGCCCCTATTTAAGATTTTGAAAACTTTTTTCTTTTCGTGAGGGGTGGATGCCGAAAGGGCCTCCAAAACAATTTAATTTGGGCCCAAAAGGAAAAGACCCTTTGGGCCAAAAAAATTGAGAAAAATAAAAAAAATTAATTATACAAATTTTAAAAGATTTGTGGGGATTTATACATTCGAAGTGTCATCTAAACTATGGAAAATGATTCATTTTCTAAGTAGAAGAGCTCACTGGATTCCGACGCATATTTTTTTATAATGAAAATATTTTTTGTTAACTCATTTTCTTAAGTGAAGTAAACCATCAAAATTAGGAAAATCTTTTTAAATTATTGATTTTGAGCGAAACTTACACATCCTTAATTTTTATATCCTTGCACAATTGAAGCATTTGTCGATTTTCTAGTGAATAAGTTATATTGAGAACATGTACCAACTTTTCAAAAGCCAAGTCATTGTTAAATAGGCAGCATCTCAGCATAATTGCCAGAAGTTAGCCTAATTACTAGCTTTATCACAAAGTTAGTGAAGTGAACTCACCAATAAAAGAGAACAAAAGGAGCTTTCCCACCAAAAAATGAAAACAAAAGTATAAGGAGACGGGGCCTATATAGGAAACAAACTTTTGGAAATGAACTTATATACAACAATTAGTTTAGATGTGTTTCCTCAAAAATTACCAATTGAATACCAAACTTGGCAATCAAGCACAATGAATTGAATTGAACTCTCAATTGGCGATTCCATGGGTGTGTTGAAGTCACAATCTCGACAACACAATTGCAATATGAATCACAAGAGCAAAAATTTGCAAAACAACAACCTCCGCATATCTCGACTTGACATTGTCATATTTTGGTATCGCCTGACACCTAAAACCAGAAATCAACTCTAAATTAACTCTTTTGGCTCGCATCGTTATTAAATGTGTTCCATTACTCCTGTGCCAACGAGATAACATGCCCGTTATGCCTATGAAAAAGCTTCAAGTACACCATGTGGACCTTAATTTGCTATTTTCTAGTAGACTCCTCCAATTGCAATCAATAATCTATTCAGAAAAAGGGTAATCATATCAATTCCTAAACTTTACACGATGCTCAATATCCAATATCGTATCCGTTTTTTTTTGTCAATTTAATTTCCGAACTTTTAAAATTTTGATGAATATAATCCTTCGATCCAAAGCACATGGTAGCATCTTTTTTTTTTCCTTTCAATACTGGGGTCCAATTAAAAGTTGAATGGGATCAATTTGTAGGTAAGATATTATGTACGGCCAAGAAAAAGTGATGGACTGTTGTGACAAGGCATATTTGGTAATAAGAAGTCTTTTCTTGATTCCCGGATTCCAAAGTGCTCTCTATCCACTTGCCTTTGTGTTTGAAAATGACATCGAATGCTCATCTCTTGACTGTATAGAAACATTCAGACGCACCGAAACAAAGGCAATATGTCGTAATTAAGACAACAAGTTGATGTAATAAATTAATGTTTTCGCTAAGCATCCTATGATGAACTGAGCCACCTTTTGTTTTAAATGGTTAAGAATACTTTATAGACTAAAAATGGTTTTCATAGAGAAGAACTTGTAACTAGGGGTACTAGGCCGGCAAGCCAATTACCAAGCACTGTGCGAAGCATAGACCGACCTAGCAGGAGTCATTGCTTCCCTTTTGTCACTTTAGGTGCGGGAGACTACCATCCATACCTATTTATCCGGCATTAGTCAGCCGAAGCTAACGCGAAGTTTATCTTCTTCACCCAAGAGACCCTTCGGTTCCCTCTCTACCTTTTTTCTTTTCTGGAGAGAAGGAATACAGAGAGAACTTATGAGGAGATCCCTCCATCATATCGAGGAGGTGCTCCCTCTGTCTCTCATTGAGCCTACCTTTTACTCTAAGTAGTTAAGAATATTTATAGACTAATTATGGTTTTGATATAGAAGAATTGGGATAGCTTGTAATCGAAATATTTCCAAGTTTATTAATTGAAATGATGAATCATCTGTAATTCTCGATATTAGCAAGCCTTTGGGGGCTCAAATTACTCATCTAAACCAACTTTCTAGAATTGCAAGAAGTTGTTGAAGAAGTTCCAAGATGCGAAGACCGATCAAGCGCACATTTAGAGAAGCGAATCGACGTGCCGAGGCTTTTTGGTAGATTCGAGGACCTTTTGCAAGACTCGGGTATTTTAGAAGAGAGGTAAAAGTGATTAGGACAGGCGAGGGACGATTTAAGCAACTATAGCAATGATTGGGTGGTGAGAAATGCACTTTGGAATATAATTTTTGGATATATATACATTATATTTTGAGAATTGCTTTATTCTAGAAGGATAAACTTTTTCAATAAACTACAAAAAGATCATATATGGTTCGTTCTATTTATTTTAGGTCTTATAAATTCCGCTAGAAATGATGGTAACTTTCACATGAAATAATTGTGGTTTGGTAGTCTTTCTTAGTAGAACTAACAATACAATTGGTCTAATATCGAAGAAATATCGGAGTAATTTACATTTGTAATTTTCCAAGGCCAGTCAAATTGTTTGGATACATCGGAATTGGAATAATTGTACTTTGCACGTGTGGTTTTGTTCACCATTGTAAAACATTTCTTAAGATTATAAGAATATTTTTTAAGTCTACCTGTCATATTCATGAAGTGAATTGCATGATGAGATTAAAGATTTCAAAAATTATCTGATCCCAGAAGTCAAATCTGAGAATATTGTGGAGAAATTATAGGATTGCAAATCTGAGAGTGTGTGAGATTTGCTCCTCTTCCTCGCTTCCTTGGGAATTTCCCCAGCCATTGACTTTCAAGTCAAACCTGCAATTATCAATGATACATCCACAAAAAAAGGATGACTCCTATTAATAAGTGCCTCCAGAGTGTTAAAAATACTCAATGAGAAAATTATTCGATTGTTAAAATATTAATTATGCATATTATGAGAACGGGTGATGCATTTAAAGGGATAATAGTTTCTCATTTGGTAATTTGCATCGATCCCCAATTCTCAGTTTTTGTAATATCATCACATAATTTGCTTGTTTTTTCCCTGTTCATTTGTGTAGGAAAAATGACAGTATCAATGTCAAAGCTACTATAAGGCAACGACTATAGTTCCAAACTTCTTAAACGATTATTTAAGATCACAATTTTTAAAAAGTGATCACTTAAGTGGCTCCAATATCGAAAAATCTGATGTGATATTATTTTACAAATAAAATCGTTTCACTAACATGTACATCTTCAAAAGGTTTTGGCACTAAAGTGATTTTTTTAAGGTTTAAATATAGGCTTGCACTATCTTCATACTCTAAATGGCTAAAACACTCTCTAACTTGTTGATTTTACGAAAATAACTTCAAAAGAATTAATTAATTACAATCACAAATGGAAATGGTGAAGGTTGCTGTTCACTGAAAATGCAAAAGTCGTGCATTGTCACGAAAATACAAAAAAATTGTTAGTATCAATCAAAACGACAGTGTTTTAGTCCAACACCTTATGTTAATTTTTTTCGTTTGTTTGTATGTGAACTTCATTTCCTGTATTCTACTTACTAATGTGCCCAAGCTGATCTTCATATAGGTTTTTCAAATGAGCTTGAATCTTATTGGTAATCTTTGCTAATTCACATAGCTTAAGTATAAATTATGATAGTAAAGAGTCCACAACTTTAACCGAAGAATTACCTTAAAAACTTGAACTGAAAAATGTATGCTTATTAAACATTCAACTTTAGAAGACATTGAATATAAAAACAATTTATTAATATTCTTTTAAATTAAAATCCCAGTCATTAAATTTATTAAAATAATCAAATTTTAGATGATTCTCATAAAAAAGAAATAAACGTGTAAACTTCTTCAATTTGTACACAAAAGAAGAAGAAACAACGGTTTAGGAGAAGTTGATTAAAATCATTAAAGCAATTAATCTACATTAAATGTGCATTTTTCTTCTTTCATCAATCTTACCATTAATGAGATCCTAACGGGGGCAATTTTGGACATGTTTCTTAAACTTTGAATATGTTACTTTTGGGCACTAGCCCATTAGTAAGGGAGTGGGTGGAGTAGACCTATTAAAATGGATCACAAACTCATTTCTTAACTTATATATTAGTAAATGGATCATAAATGGGTTGGTTATATTTAGTAAATGAGTCATAAATATGTAGAAGTCTTATATTGGTGTTAAATGGGTCGTAAATGGGTAGTAAATGAGTTTACAACTGATTTAAACTCAACGTATCTCTCTCGCCCTCATTCAATCTTTCACTTAATCCGCACTCTCATTTCAGTTTGGGTATGAATTTTCCTATATTTAATTAAATATAGAAGTGTTTTAGCAATATGGGTCTGATCGGGCATGGATTGAGTATAGGTCAGGTCGGGTATGGATTAAGAAAATTACATTGTGTATAAAATGGGTCATAAACGGGTTAATGAGTTAATTTGGATCGGACCATTTATGACCCGAGCCCAAACTCAACCTGACCTACCCATTTGACTGATTTAGGGTGGAGTGAGGACGTTTACTAAGTTTAAGAGAGGCGAGAGCTAGAGTAGAATAGACAAAAAAACAAATTTAAAATTAGAAGTAAATCAATTCTTATCATGCCATCATTTTTCTTTTTATGATTACAAACCATCACTCTAGTGTCCAGACTTTTCAAAGTATCCATTTAAGCGGCACCGTAGAGTTTTAACTATTAAAACAAGGTCATGTCAGACTTTTCAGTGCTACAGGCACTCCTTTGTTCTAAGAAAAAAAGTCACGACGCTTGCCCAAGTGGACGTTGTACGTAGTTTAATGCTGATACTGCCATTTTCCCCAATTTTGTTTTAGCCTTAAATCTCGGCAACTTTGTGAAAACATGAGGGTTTTTTACAATGGAGAGAATATGTTAACATTAGCAATTTTCGCCGTGGACATCTAGAGGTAAGCGTGAACACAATACGGATCAAATCGTCGAATCGAACCAAACCAAACGAAACTATTTTTGTAGTTTGGTATTGTAGGGGGTAATCTTCGAAAACAGTTGATAACTGCACTTTTTTTTAACATTGCATAGTTTGGTCGATAAACAGTTCTTGAGTATGAAGGTATTTCATTATCCGAGATCCATCAAATTATCGATCGAGAGATTCGTGCAAACATATACAAGATAATTTTTTATAGAAGCCCTAGTTAAACTTGAGTCCTTCGATCTCCATCGAATGATATGTGGATTTCACGGGAGATTCACGGGATTCTAAGATTGAGATTAAATCGAAAGTTACTTTTGAGGAGAGAAATGCGCATCCACCCCCCTGTGCCTCTATCGTACATTTCTCCTCCTAGCTGACGTCAGCCACCTTCCTAGCCAGTTGCGGAAAAGAGGCCAGAACACTTAGGGCCCGTTTGGTAACGTGTCAAATAGTGAAAATTCCTTTTCTTTTGTTCCTAGAAATAATTTGGGAATAGAAATGCGTTTGGTAAACTTTTTGTTCCCGAGCACATTTTTGCAAAAATTTGTGCCCAGAAACAATTTTGGAAGAGAAACAAGAAGTAAAAAAAAGTTATTTCTTGTTTTCAAGACAATTTTGAGAATCGAGCTTTTTTTTTTTTCTTCTTTTTCTTTTTTGTTTTCTTCTTTTTTGTGTTGTTCTTCTTGAGTTGTGGCGGTTGTCGTGATGGGCCGGCCCGAGCAAGGCGGGCGAGGGCGAGGCTCGCTCGCCGTCGGGACATGGCGGTCGGCCTCGCGGATCAGGTCCCGACGGTGAGTCGCCTCGCCCAGGCGACGAGGGTCCAACCCTCGCCCTTGCCGGCGAGGGGGACCCTCGCCTCCGCCGGCGGTCGACGAGGGCCATGACGCCCTCGCCGGCCCTGGGCTGTGGCCGGTCACCGGCGACCGGCCATGGCCAAGGAAGAAAATGGGCCGAGAAAAAAACCTTAAACAATTCCAAATATTATTAATAAAAGAAAATTTTGTATAGTTACCAAACGCATTTCTATTTTTTTCTATTCCAGGAATAGAAATTTTAGATAGTTACCAAACACTTTAAAATGCTCAAAAATTATTTCCGGGCATAGAATAAACAAAATCATTTCTATTTAGAAATAATTCTCGGTCACAGAAATATTTTCATGCGCACCCTTAGGCAACAACGCGCCCACACGTCACCTCCACGTGTTGTACCTCCTCCTGGGAAATGATGAGCGATTGCTGTCCGTCCGTTCGTCTTCTCAAGACTAATCGTTACGTCGCGGAACCTGCTTCCCCTCTTTATACGTATCATTACGCGATTATTACATCCAATGCTCGAAAATACGCCTGGGGCCCACAAATTCACTCCTCCGTTTTGACTCTTTCGTCCCCTGGTCTCTGAATCGTTAGGCACGTTCCCATACGGCTGATGTAACAATAACAACATGGCCGCGGGCACATTTTCACGCGTTCCCACACAAGGTGTTCGTGTCCAAAAATGCGTCCAGAAAATGATACAGACGGTTTCTAAATTTTAGTCTAATATATAATGTGATTTATCAATTTTGAATTTGTTCAATATGATTTATGAATTTAAACTCAATATGCAATATGATCCTTAAATATTTTTATACGATTCACGGACTAAATTGAACATGTACCAAACGTTCAGTGACCACATTAAATAAATTGAAAGTTCAGGAATCATATTACACATTGAGTTAAAGTTCATGACTTACATTGAACAAATTCAAAATTCATAAATCACATAAAATTCAAATGCTACTAATATAATTATCCCAAAATGTGTTAAACGCCCAGCATCGCGTAACTAATTTAACAAAAATTTTGTGTTTACGTTTCGAATTTATGACACTACTAATAGTTGTAGCAGGTTTGATTACACTTGACTATGACACGATATGATCACTATCAATGTCATCGCGACACGATAAGACCGAATTGCCAGCCCGGCTGATTGTCCATCCTCCGTCCCTTTTCATCCCCCTCAGTTTCCTCCATTCTTGTAATGGCACGTTTTTGCTCCACCGTGACAACTTAACGGAGGGCCCTCTTTCCCCCGATCCACGACCATCTTCTTCCTCAACGGTTTCGCCTCCTTCTTGCGTGCCCACCTTCCCGGGCAGGTCGGACCTGCTGCTCGCGGCGGACCCCGATGTCTCCTCCGTGCACATTGTCGTTACTCACTTCAATTCCGCCGTCGTCCTCGACCGCACCAACGGCGTCCCCACCCACCTCCCCCTCCGCCCGGCCGCTACGTCCTCAACCACTCCGACACCGTCCTCAAGGACGACTATGTTAGTTTATGATAAATTTTTTAATGTGAAAATGGGTGTGTGATTGTGGGATAACCCAGTAAAGAGGGGAAGAGTGAACCATAGAAACTGATTTCTTTTATTCAAATTGTTAGAGATAATTAGGAATTTCTATAGCATAATTTCACATATTTTTGATAATTTTGTTGATTATCCATATCTTTCAAGATTGCATGTATATTACACGTATGCTATTCGTATATCTCTATTAATTGTGCATATCTTGATTGAGATATTATTTTAGAATAATTATTTAACAAAACCTATAAATTGACTGATGTATTCTTCGTTAACATACGTATATATTGAAATAGAAAAAAAAAAATCTACAATTCTCTCTTCCTCTTTATTATTCTCAACTCGGTATTAAAGCTTCCTTTTGCAACCCTTGTACCCTGGGTGCACTTTGCACCCAGCACGCCCCATGCTCCCCTGTAGCAAAATAAATCCTTCCTTGCCGCTCAATAATGTTCACTCCGTGGACACAAGTCTCATATGAGGAAATACTTAGTTGAGTCCGTTCCATGATGGTCGTGTCTCGACACCAACCGCAACAGTCGTACCAGCTAATCGAGCCTTTTTCACAGAGGTGGCTTTTCATTCATGCTAGCTGCATAGGCTGCCAGCCATGCAGGCATTTGATGTTACGACGTTAGTCGTATAAGCTGCGTCGCTCAGTTACTATTTTGCAAGCTAGCCGCATCAATCGCTTATTGTTCCCTCTTTGATTTTTGACCTTTTGAGTGTCGTTTCGAGAAGCCAACACCACCACTAGACTTGCGTGCCCTCAAACCAACCAAATCTAGAAGTTTCGCTACGAACAGCTGTCGGACGACTCTATTTGACTTGATTTCAAACTCAAGGTGATGTTAGAGATAATTAAAGATTTCTTTAGGATAATTTCTTATGTTAAAAATACTTTGATAATTATATTTATTATATGTATTTCTCAAGATTACATGTATATTACCTCTTGCACTTTATTATTCTCAAGTTGCTGTTAGAGCCTCCTTTCCTAAAGCACCCCTAGTACGCGAGGTGCACTTTGCACTCCACGCACTCAAATAAATCCATCTCCGTCGCTCAACAATGTTCACTTCGTGCGCACAAGTCTCATGTGAGGAAGTACTTAGTCAAGTCCGTTCCATGATGGTCATGTTTTGATGTCAACCGCAACGTCCACATCACCTAGTCGAGCCTTTTTCACAAATGTGGCTTTTCTTTCGATGCCAACCATATAGTAACTATCTTCCCAAGCGGGTCCTATAGTCCGCTTGGTACTACGATGCCAGCTGTATAGGCCGCATTGCTCAATTACTATTTTGTAAGCCACCTGCATCTGTTTCCCCTCCAATTATCGACCTTTTGTGTGTCGTTTTGAGAAGCTAACTCCACCACTAGACTCGTCACTCTCAAACCAGCTAAATCTGGAAATTTCACACAAAAAACTACCGGATGTTGCATCATCCGTCACGTCTCAACTACTGGACAATGTTTGACTTTATCAATCTCAAGTTGACTTAGTCACCCTGAGTCTGAGGGGATGTTAGGCATAATTAGTGATTTTTTTAGGATAATTTTCCATATTAAAGATATTTTGATAATTTTGTTGAAAACCTACTACACAATGATATGCTCGATGCAAATGTAAAGTGAAATTATTCGTATTTTTAGAATTGTGTTGATACATGTTAACGCGAACTATCACGTGTAAATGTTTTTTTTTTCTAGAAATGTGTAAATGTGTTCATCGAGTACACATGTCAATGTATCACGTCATGATTATGTCTAACACGATGGCAAGTTTGATAATCGTGTTATTTGTCTCGTATTACCCGCTTTATTAGATGTATTGTGTTCGCCTCGAGACAATTCAACATATTTATTAACGGGTCATGTTCGGACGAGCTATGTGTATTGCATCTTTGCCTCGACATGACAAGAATTTGTCATCTCTAATGTCAGCTAGTAGTTTATACCCCGTTCCCAATTTTTTAACCAGTGCAAGTTCACCATGTAACATGCTTCTTTTGTTAAATTTTTTTTGGGTCCGAAAATATTGTTAAATTCGATTGTTTGTTTTGAATATATTTATAGATACGCCTCAGAAACCTTGAAATGCTATAATAGCCGCCTTAGATTTTGATAATTTTGTACAAAATGGTCATTTTCCTTTGAAGAGAACATGCACATTTATAACGCCGGATACTTTCTAGCATGCGAATATTTAATCTCGTAGAAACTACAAAATTAAGTATTGTGATTCACCCGATTTCATTTTTCTCTTTCTCGCCGATGTCTACCACCACCCCTTTTATCGGTTGATAAGAAGTACATGACACATTGGCAACCTACCCCGGCTTATGCCATCTAAACGTGCGTACATCCCAACAACCAAAACTCGAGTTTGGCTTCGTTATGTATTCGAATTATTGGAACTCGAACTCGGTTCACGTCTTCAGGGAAAAAAAAGAAAAAGAACTTACCCCGAGTCAGGGTAGAAATAATTAGCTTCTCGGACTAACTAATCTCAACTTGGGCCGTCCATATGTACATAATTTCTTGCCTTGGCTCTTCATAACTCAATCGATCTCTCGCGCGAAATTTACATATGATTTAATAAGAGTCGGGACGCACTCACTCGCCACACGCTGGCGCCCGACGCACCCAGGAACGTCTCTTTCCGGACGGCTGGAAGAGAGCCCCGACACGTAGGCAACCCCGTGCTTACGTGCCACCTTCACGTGCGTGCGTCGTACAAAACCAACCTCCGTTTTCGTCCATTTTACTACCATCAACGACGCTCTGCAGAGAGAGAGAGAGAGAGAGAGACATATACGTCACGTCACGTCACGTCACAGAACCTTCTCCCGGTTTTTTTTTTTAAAATTAATGCTTTCTTCCATATCGCACATTAATTATTATAATATTAAAAATTCGCTGATTACACCCCGGGCCCCACAGATTCGCCCCCCCTTTCCCCTTACTCCTTCCTTCGACCCTTTCTCGCCAATTGCCCCGTCCCATCGTTCTCGTCACCTCCGTCTCTCTCTCTCCCTCTCTCTGTAATGGAGCCTCTCGCTTCACCTTCGCAGCAACGGCGGTTCCTCCTCCTCCTCCTCCTCTTCGCGGCCGCCGCCCTCGACGGCCCCGCCCCCGTCGCGCGCGCCGGCCTCCCGGGCTCGTGGGAGCTCCTGGTGGCGGACGCCGGCATCGCCTCCATGCACACCGCCGTCACCCGCTTCAACACCGTCGTCCTCCTCGACCGCACCAACATCGGCCCCAGCCGCCTCCGCCTCCCCCACGGCCGCCGCTGCCGGCGCGACCCCCGCGGCGCCGCCTTCAAGCGGGACTGCTACGCCCACTCCGCGGTGCTCGACCTCGCCACCAACCGGATCCGCCCCCTCACCATCCTCACCGACACCTGGTGCTCCTCCGGCCAGTTCCTCCCCGACGGCTCCCTCCTCCAGACGGGCGGCGACCTCGACGGCGTCCGCAAGATCCGCCGGTTCGCCCCCTGCGACCCCGCCGGCGACTGCGACTGGGTGGAGCTCGACCGCGTGGAGCTATCCAACGGCCGGTGGTACGGCACGAACCAGATCCTCCCTGACGGGTCGGTGATCGTCGTCGGCGGCCGCGCAGCGAACACCGTCGAGTATTACCCGCCGCGGGAGGGCGGAGCCGTGTTCTTCCCGTTCCTCGCCGACGCCGGGGACAAGCAGATGGATAATCTGTACCCGTACGTCCACTTGCTGCCCGACGGCCACCTCTTTGTCTTCGCGAACGACAGGGCGGTCTCGTTTGACCACAAGCTCGCTCGGGTGGTCCGGCAGTACCCGCCTCTGGAGGGCGGCCCGCGTAACTATCCCTCAGCTGGCTCGTCCATGATGCTCGCCCTCGATGGCGCCCACGACACCGCCGTTATCGTGGTCTGCGGCGGGGCCCCGTATGGCGCGTTCATTGAGCGGAACACGGACTCGCCAGCCCGAGGCAGCTGCGGCCGGATCGTGGCGACAGCGGCCGAGCCCTCCTGGGAAATGGAGGACATGCCGTTCGGCCGGATAATGGGCGACATGGTAATGCTCCCCACCGGCGAGGCCCTGATAATCAACGGAGCTCAGGCCGGTACGCAGGGGTTCGAGCTGGCCTCCGACCCGTGCCTCTTCCCGGTCCTCTACAGGCCCGACCAGCCCGCCGGGCTACGGTTCATGACGCTGAACCCAAGCACCATCCCCAGATTGTACCACTCCACCGCCAACCTGTTGCCGGACGGGCGGGTCTTGATCGCCGGGAGCAACCCACACTATTTCTACAAATTCAACGCCGAATTCCCAACAGAGCTGCGGATCGAGGCGTTCTCCCCAGAGTACTTGTCGCCGGACCGGGCGAACCTTCGGCCGGCACTGGACGAAATTCCGGCCACCGTCCGGTACGGGGAGGCCTTCGATGTGTACGTGTCAGTCACATTGCCGGTGGTGGGGATCGTGGAGGTGAACTTGAACAGCGCGCCCTTCGCAACGCACTCGTTCTCCCAGGGTCAGAGGCTGGTCAAGCTGGCCGTGACGGGAGCCGTCCCCGACGGTAACGGCCGGTACAGGATCGGGTGCACGGCACCGCCGAGCACCGTGGTGGCGCCGCCCGGTTACTACATGGCGTTCGCTGTGAACCAAGGCGTGCCGAGCGTGGCACGTTGGGTGCAGTTGATAGCATAATCTTTTGGTTGGACAATTATTTTGCATTTTGCCACATTATGTCATCATTTTTTCCTATTTTATCTTGCTTTAGTGGACAGGAGGGTGAGAATCACTTTCACGTAGGGCATCTCTTAAGTTCAATTTTTTGTTTTTAAATTCGAAAAAATGGCAAATGCTTTTGTTATTCTTTTTTCTGCCTTTATGGCAAAAGTGAATGCTTTGCAATCTGGCCCTTGAAACTATTAATCGACCATTGATTGCAAATTCTACCGTTTTGTCTTAGGACAAGGCACTAATTGACAATTCCTTTCGATTAGGAACGTTGGAGGGGAGGGAGCCTACCAACGGTCGGAAAAAAACATGTTCAATTATTAGCTACGCTTTTTTTTTTTTAACAAAGTCGGAAATTAATTAGAAGTCGTAGTGGATTCGAGATTTCACAATAATTCCACGTCTGATTTTGTTTGCATCCCTTTTATATGTCGCATGATTCGTCGAATTGTTTAAATCTTATAGCCGAAGGTACCTTCATGGACCTTTCGTACTCTCATCATTGACTTAAAAACACCCACTAAAGTGTGTCTTTATCTTGAAGGTTCGTTTAGAATGTCATGATTCCAAAAGGCAGAACCTCTTGAGAAGTTATGCGTAATAGGGGTATCAGAACCGAACCGAAAAATCGAACCAAGGTACAAATCGAACTGAATCGAATAAAAAATTTCGTGCATTTCGGTTCGGTTTCGGTTTCGGTTCGGATCATCAAAATAAACTAATTTTTCTTTTCAGTTCGGTTCGGATCGGATCGGATCGAACCGAACTAAAATAAACACTTCGGTTTAGGGCTATTTTGCCCCTCTCTCCCCCTTCTTTCTCCTCTCTCTTCTCTCTTTATACTTAATGAACTTGAAATCGAAAACCCGATCCGAACCAAACCGAACCAAATCGATTTTTCAGTTCGATTTCAATTCGGTTCGGTTCAAGGGGCACCCTTAATGTTTCGGTTTGGTTCTGTTTTTTTGAAAAACCGAACCGAACCGAACCAATTACACCCCTAGTGCGTAACATGTTCTATTAAAAAAGGGTCTAAACTTCTAACTTATGACATCGCCCAATGAATTCATATTTTTTTCCATTAAAGCTCTATCAATTCATGTTTTTGTAAAATATGGAAAATGGTGAGAAAAATGCCGGAGAAAAATACATTAAAGTAATCAGGAGGGTGAGAATCACTTGGATTTTTGGCATCTGTATAGTTGATTTAAGTTCAATTTTTTATTTTAATTTGAGAAATGGCAAAGCTTTTTTCTATTTCTAACTTTATGGCAAAATTGAATGCTTTGCAATCTGGCCATTGAAACTATCAATCGAATAGTGATTGCAAATTTTACCGTTTTGTCTTGGCACAAGGAGAAATTGCTCATTGGACAAGGCAACTAATTGAAATTCTCTCGATTAGGGGAAAATTCCAAATAAGTACCTTACCTTAAATGCTCTCATTTTGTCAAATAAAGATCTGAAATGGATATTTTTTTAAATAAGGGCTTAAAGTGTCATTATTTTATCAAATAAGGGCCTAAAGTGGATTTTATTTTAAATAAGAAGCTAAAAGAGCTATGTTAGTTTCAAAAAAGGGCATGGCTTTTTTATTGGTCAAGGGCATTTTCTTCATTTTCCATTTACCTCTCTTAGAGCCTCACTCTCGCTCTGTCCCTCAATCTCATATTGTCATTCCATTTCCATTTATTCTTCGGTAGTCTCTTCATTTTCTTTCTACTCATTTGAACTTAGCAATTGATTCTCTTCCCCTCCCTCTCGTGGTTCTACCTCCGGTGATTGAATTGGCTGTATCTTCGCTACTATAGGTATGTCCCTGATTCTTTTCGTTGTTATATATATGTTTTGTTTTATTTTGCCGATTTATCTATTATGAGGCGTTGTGGATGACGGGCTTAGCTTTGTTGGAATGGAGTGTTTCGCTTGGTTGTAATTGGTGGCGAGAGATGTCTCTCCATGTTTCAGATACGTTAGATTTATAGGTTTTAGTGGTTTTCTCTTTTGAGTTTGGCGAATTTGAGGGATGTAGACAATGAGGCAACTAAGAGTTGTTAATTTGGTTATGGCAATGGCTACACCACATTAGTTTCACTTGAAAGAGTGACGACAACTCGGTGGTTTGGATTGGGTAAGTCTACTAATGTTAAAGAGTGCATTGAGAAAAAGCCTAAAAGTTTGAATTTGGTATGTCTAAGTCATGCACATTTTTTTACTTGTTAATTCCTTTGTATAAAAAAATTCTTTTTTTTAGATATTGATTGTGTTATTGAGGAGTTTGACGTCGATACATAGAGTTTACACGGTGAATTTGGATGAATATAAGTGGTGAGATGTTCTATCAATTGTACTAATTGTAATTTCAATTGAAAACATTTTTTAAGTATTAAACTTTTTTTTTTGTTTCCAGGTGTTCAGAATCTAAAGCAATCTTTAATGAATGAACAAGATATTCCATAATTCATGTTTTATGTGACATAGTTTGAACTTCTTATTATTTATTTTATTTTAATTCATGTTCGTCTTCTTGATTTGTTGTTTTTAATAAGTGGAAATTTTAGTTGTTGCCTTCTCTTAGATTTCTGTTTGATTTGTACTGGTTTTCACCATTTAGTTGACAATATGATATATAATTGCAAAGAGTATGTTTATCCTTTCAAGAAATACAAAGATTTTTTTAAAAAAATTGGTTGGTCCCAAGTTGACCTTGAAACCATACCAGACGCCATAGGTTAAGTCCAGTCCTTGGTCTCAAAAAATTGAAACCAACACTATGCAAATTGGTCCCTATGTCAGGTGCGGGACCGGCTCAACCCAGACCATGCTCACTCACCCCTACTAAGCAGTGCCTAGGGTTAGAGGTGGAAGTTTTCTTCAAGTTCGTTTTTGTTTGCTCTGCCCCTTTTAATCCTCTATAGACAAATTCTCTACCCATTGCACGCTTGGGAACACATAATTGAATCTACCGTTTCATTTTGAGACGTTCCGTATATGAACCTCTTCAAACGGACTTATTGCTATTGATTTGATGATCCCTATTGGAGTAAATTCAAGATTCCACAATAATTTCGCATCTAATTTTGTTTGCATCCCTTTTATATGATGCACGAATTCATCGAATTGTCTAAATCTTAAAGCCAAAGATACCTTCATGCACCTTTTGTACTCTTATCATTGACTTAAAAGACCCACTAAAATGTGTCGTTATCTTAAAGGTTCGTTTAGAATGTCATGATTCCAAAAGGCAGAACCTCTTGAGGAGTGGTGCGTAACATGGTCTATTAAAAAAAGGGTCTAAGCTTATAATTTATATGACGCCACCTTTTCCATTAAAGCTCTATCAATCCATTTGTTTTTATGGTTTTCACAGTAAAGCTCTATCAGTTCATATTTTTATAGAATATGGAAGATGGTGCGAAAAATGCCGGAGAAAAATACATTAAAGTAATCATTTCATTAGTATAACAATGAAAGTCAACAAATTAAGCACGTGAATTATTTTTTACATATGATAAAAAAAATTTCGTTCAATTAATACTGGTGCACATTACACGCCTACATGTGAGAAATGTGGATGTAAGTATGTTTTAAGGCAAAAATGGAGATAAGCGTAGATATAGAGAACGGTTCGTGAAAATAGCTAAAGAAAGGGATTAGTTAAAGAAGAAAGAGAAGGATGCCGAATTGTTACACTCATATTGATTAGTAAAAAAAGTCACAAAAAATCCTAAACTATATCCACTATGAAACATTTATGCTGAATTTTTTTTTGTGACATCAAAAAACCCCAAACTATACTTATTGTGACATATTACCCTAAACTTTTTCTTGTGACGTAGAAAACCCCAGACTTGTACATATGCGGCATATTTACCTCTGTAAATGTTCCATTATATAATTTTTCAATTAAAACAATGTTGTTTTTACACCATATCAACACTGTTTGCTTTTTGGTGTCAATGTGAGGATTTTTAATGGTTTTTATTGATAGAACTTTGACGGAGGCTAAATGTGTCGCACAAGTATAAATTTAAGAATTTTGGTATTAGAGAAAAAAGTCCAGCGTAAATGTGTCACAATAAGCATGGTTTAGGATTTTTGGTGGCTTTTGCCCTATCGATTATTTTTCTCATTTTGCGTTGTTACAAAAATATTGCAGTGTGATTGCAAGCTGTTGTTCAGTAAAATGGATGACGCGTGTCAATTTCCATCCATGATCAATTTTGAAATCATTTTGTATTTGAAAGGGGAAAATCTTCTGGGGTTTGCAGAGTAGATCATTTGTACCTCTTTCTCAGGAAAAATTGTCTAAAAAGTTCTAAACTTATTATACAAAAGCTAATTAAGTCCAAAACCTTTTAATTATGCCTATTTGGTTATAAACATTTTGACGATTTGCCAATGTAGTCCTAAACCTTTTGATTATGCCAATTTAGTCCTCAACCTTTTAATAATTTGCCAATTTCATCCTAAACCTTTTGATAATTTGCTAATATAGTTCTTCCGGCTAAATATCCAAATAATAGATTTAGAACTAAATTGAAAAATCTTCGAAATGTTTAGAACTAGATTGACATGAATAAAGGTTTATAACTAAATTGACAAATTGTCAAAAGGTTTATAGCTAAATTAGCACAATTGAAAAGTTTAAAACTAAATTAGCCGCCGAAAAATAAATTTAGGACTGTTTGGATAATTATCCGCTCTTTCTCATCCCTCTCTAGTGTTAGCTAGGAATCGCTCACGTTGTTCCTGAATCTTTTCTTTGTTGATTGCATAATAGGGTTGATTAAAAGTGAAGTGTCCGTATAATTGATTATGCGATGTGTGTGATCGATTGGTCTTATATGCTTTAACTAAGAAACGAACGAACATACGACTGCTGCATTCGACGATGCGCCCAATGGGGCTCGAGGGGGGCACGAGCCTAGTGAAGTTGGGGCAGCTGAAGGTGAAGAGGTGCTGGGGGATCGGCCTGAAGAATGTAGCCACTAGATGGCAAGGAGGTGTGGGCTCATGATCTCGGTAGATGAAGGATCGGTGGCGTTCGATGGGGTGTGAGGGAGGGGGAGCGAATTTGGCGAACAAGGGGGAGAGAATGAAGAACGGAGGAGGAACAGGAGAACGAGGAACGATGGTGGCGGCGGAGGTGGCCATCCAACAAGCAAAGGGAGTAATGCGATATATTTGATCTGCAGTAGTATAAGAGTGCCTCTGCCGAGGTCCGAGTTTGAAAATGGGAATGCTTCTCAGGCTTGATTCGATCCATTCATTTTGGGCTCTGATTGTTTCACCGAAAACACATTCTAGGAAGAAGTTTTTCGGATTTTCCGACATTTGGTTCACAGAAAATATATTAGTCAAGGAAAATATTTTCAGTCCATGAAAAAACAAATTCAAAAGTGGGGAAAATGATTTCTTCTTTTCCTTCCTCTTTTTTTCACCTAGACCCAGCACATTGTCCTCCATGCGCTCCTTCACCTTCCTTTTTTTGCCCGTGCACTCCTCTCTCTCCGGCTCTAGGATTTCCCTTAGCCTCTCCGACTCCAAATTCCCTCCTCCTCTTTGCCGCCACCACCTACGACGGCTGCATCGCCACTGCCTGAGAAACGGTTTGCGGCTGCGGATGCTCTAACAGTGCCGCTCTCTCTGTCTCTCTCTCTCCCTACCACCTCCGCCCACACACACCACCCCCGGGGTATTACTCTTTGGAAAGCACAATTCTTTCCCCTTCCTTGCTCTTTGATCCTCTCTCTTTTCCACAATCCTAGGGTTTACCTCCGTTTGCTCATATTTGTACTATCAATGTTCAGGTCAGCTTGGTTTGTCGTTCGGCTCCATTGTTGACTTCTTTGTCTCGCTGATCTGGAGTCTTGGGTTGTTATGATGTAGTTTTGATCTCGTGGTGCGTTTTCCTCACCTTTTTCCGTTGGCCGTGTCAATTTTGGACAAAATGTGCGTAGGTTTGATAAATGTGATTCACGTCGCAGTTTTCCGGTCGAATAATGTGGCTTCAATTGCAAGTTCCGGAGTTGTGTGCTTGATGATGTGCCTCCAACTCAATGGGGCTCAAGGGGGGCACGAGCCTAGTGAAGTTGGGCCGGTTGAAGGTAAAGAGGTGCTTGGGGGATAGGCCTGCTGGAGAATGTAGCCACTAGATGGCGCGGAGGTGTGGGCTCATGATCTCGGTAGACGAAGGATCGGTGGTGTTTGATAGGGGCGGGGGGAGGAGGGGCACGGAAGGAGAACAAGGGGGAGAGGATGAAGAAAGGAGGAGGAAGAAGAGAACAAAGGACAATGGTGATGGCGGAGGTGGCGGTCCGACGAGCAAAGCGAGTAATGCGACATATGTGATCTGCAGTAGTAGAAAAGCATCTTTGCTGAGGTCCAAGTTTGGGAATGGGAATGCTTCTCAAGCTCGATCGAATCCAATCTTGATTCATTTTGAGCTCTGTTTGTTTCACAGAAAACACGTTCTAGGAAGAAGTTTTTCAGATTTTCTGGCATTTGGTTCACAGAAAATAAACTAATCAATGCAAATATTTTCGGTCTATGGAAAAAACATATTAAAAAAGTAGGGAAAACGATTTCCATTTTTCTCCCCTCCTTTTTTCACCTAGACCCAACACATTCTCCTTCGTGCACGCCCTATCTCTCTCCGGCTCCAGAATTCCTCCTTCGGCTTCTCCAACTTTGAATTTTCTCCTCCTCTCTGCCACAACGATGGCTGCTTCACCACTGCCTGAGAAATGGCTTGCGGCTGCGGATGCTCCGGCAGCGCCACACTCTCTCTCTTTCCTTGTCGCCTTTGCCCCCCCCCGTGATATCCATTTGCCTCACCAGTATGTTCCCCATATTACTCTTCGGAAAGCACAATTCTTTCCTCTCTCTTGCTCTTCAATCCTCTCTCTTTTCCACGATCCTAGGGTTTACCTCCTTCGTTCACTCAGATCTGTATCATTAACGTTCGGGTCAGTTTGGTTTGGCGTTCATCTCCATTGTTGACTTCTTTATCGCATCAATTTGGACTCTTGACTAATTAGGAAGATGCTTTGTGTTCTCTGAAGCTGAGAAAATCAGATCTGGGAAGGGACATTAATTCTTTTAATCTTGTCCTTTTTTTCCCTTTTTCTTTTTTCTTTCTTCCTTTTTAAATTTTTTTATCTTCCTTGTTAAACTTTCAAGCTTTCTGTTTCTAATGGGACGTTGGTAAGCGCCACGTCTTAAGAAAATAATAAAAAATGTCACAACCAAATTGAACGAAATTGACACCTGGGTGGAAAAAATTGATTAATAATTTTGAAAACCTAATCGTGCTATTTGAAAATTATGGGACTCAATTATACTTTCGCGATAAATTTTACTGCTTCTAGTGTCCTTATTTCTTAAATGTTTATTAACACTCTAAATTTTTAATGAAAAATCCCAAAATGCCCCTAAAGTGGTTTCTCAAAATTCCCCTTGACATGACTGAACAAGTAGGGGCAGTCCAATGGTAAGGGAATTGGGCGAGGTAGGGACGTTTACTTTCACGCTCACAAAGAGGTAGAGTAAAAAATCTGAAAAAAAAAGAAAGAGAATTAGAGTAGGACAGACCAAAAGAAAAAAAAGTAGGGCAACTGAGGACCGATTAGTGCTACCATGGAATTGATCAAAGCGACTCATGATGGGTCACAGCAACACAACCTTGTGAGCTTTACCTTGATGTACATCTTCTTCAACTGTTCAAACTCTAAACTGTGAAGACTGATCTGACGAAGCAGGTAATAACAGTGCACGCTACTCAGTATCTATATTCAGGTCAGGTCCAGAACATCAACATGCGAATCAGCTCCCATGCGAATGGATGTACAAGTAATCGTAACCGAGATGAGAAGTAATCACCTATGAGGAATTAATGAGCCAAGGATCCGAAAAGTGTCGGCCACACTTACGTTTCAAGAGTTTAGACTACAAAAAGAACCAAACGATAACACAACGTGGCCACCTATGTAGTTTCAGGGTACCCCAAAATGTATAAAACATCAACTACTTGCGATGTTGAAACAGCATGAAGGCGGCTCGGAAATTAAAAGCGATAGAGAGCAAGTTTCTTCTCTTGATCTAAACTTTAAGTAAATAGTTCTTATTGTCAAAGGTGCTTCTTCATCATTAAAGCAGATGTGGAGCGTTAATGATGATCCTTTGTTACTGGCAGATCAACATGTTCAGAATTTTTTTTGAGTATCATCTCTCTATGTAGGTAACAACAACATGAAACCCACGTCCCAGCCACACAACTGAAGACAACAAACATGAGAAGCCCAAAGAGATGCACTAAGCAGGAATCTTAAAGCTCAGAAGAAAATAAGTAATTAAAGCAACGGATAAAAAAGTGGAGATTGCATCCTTGGAGCATGCATTGCAGAGTAAGAGCAAAGACTAACAATACAGTAAGAGAAATGAATTTGCAAAGGTGAGTCACGAAATCTGACGGTAACTTGTATCAATGCCTGATGCCTCCGTGAGAAGAAATACAGGTAAAAGTTGCAGATTAGAAAATCAATATACTACGTTCACGTGAGAGATGTTCCACAGCTCATTGATATCCCCAGAAAAGCGTATTACTAGAAAGTCAAATTGCAAGCAATGGACAGTTCCATCTAGCCCTAGCACAGCTTAAAACATGAGAAAACTGTCACCTGAATTTAGCTAGCATGCAAATGAATCAGATGGCAAAAAGGTTCTACAGCTTCACACACCAAAGTTGCAGGAAGGATATGTCATATGGGTAAAAGCCCAGGACAACTTGTGCCAAGGTAATATACTGTATCAATTTATCATTCAAATTTCCAGAGCAATCACAAAGTAAATTTGCCTGTCGCAATACAAAACGAGATGCACTCGGTTGATTATGCCAGAAAAGCTAAAATTTGACAAGTCTATGCTTACATTCCCTCCCAAGTCCCATACTAGCATATCCCAATCCTTGTAGGTATCTTGTTTAGTCGCACCTAAATGGGGGATAGACTAAGAATCTATCAAATCTGTTCTTATGTCCAAGTGACGAAAGAAGAACTGAAACCTTTTTCCTCTCAATATTGTCCTTAAACGAGCAAGAGAGAAAGTAGGAACTAACACATGTACCGACAGAATATGTAAGCCTATCAAGGACGTTCTCACTTGCAATTCCCCACAACAGTCGATGAGTAAAGCTAATAACAGACCAATTTGAAAGTGAAAATCACAGCAGGTAGCTTAAACAAGTCATCTTCAGTCTGCATAGCTCATGATAAACCATATTCTGCATCATGAAGCTGGTTCAGACATGTAATGTCTGTGCAGATGTGCATGATATTTCCTAGTCTCATGGATTTTGAACCTATGACAATTCCACTTTTGCATCCAATATACAAATGAGAAGGCCAATGTACCACAAGAGATAACTAACAACTATAAGCCTAATATATTTGCACATCTCAAAGCGATGAGTGATTTCTACCTGACCGTCTTCTAGACACGTTTCTTCCATCACAGGATGGCTTGACTATCGTCAACTCCATTGCCAATTATGCAAGTCACATTACTCGACAGAAGTTTTACATGCCTCACCAATTTCAATCTCCTAAGCCCCAAAATTTGAATCATACGACCTATGGATAGTTACAGTCCGTAACTCCCATCATGCCGCAAACTCATATCATAAACTTCTGAAACCGAATCCCTTGGCTTCTTCAAACCCTCAATTATTTCGCCAATCCTACCACCACGAGCTCGACTGGAGTAACTCTCCCCTCTCTTCTTCTGATCAATCCCAACTCTCCCATAATTCTTCACATTCGATCCGCCGTGGTCCCTCCTCCTATCACCTCCCTTCCTCAGATCGACACCAACTTCCTTCTCGTTCTTCATTGCCACCTTGCCACTCTGTTCCACAGAGCCTTGAAAACCCATATTCTTCCCATCCGAATCGACCGACTCGGAACCCGAATACCCCCCTTTCCCAATTATTTCCCTCTGGCGTACCCGGCGAGATTTCCTCCCCCTGTAACCGCCATTCCGTTGAGCTATCGCCTCGCCACCGCTATTCCCCGAACTGCCATCCGATTCGTCCTCCTCGCCACCACCGATTCTCCCATAAGGCTTCACGCTGTGCACAACCCCCTTCGGGAAAAACCTGGTGGAAGGAAGCTCCGCCTCCGTCCCGCCGAACACCTGTGGCCCGTCCCTATCGGTCCACATGTCAAACCCTCCGGGCCGCTGGAACCGGTCGGCGAGCACCTTCAGCTGGTCGTCGGCGCTGACGGAGAACAGCCGCGGGGCCTTCTCGACGGCCTCCCACGGCCTCTCGAGCTCGGAGACGGCGGCCTTGAGCTCGGCCCGCTTGCGCATCTCGTAAATGTGGCGCTCGCGGCAGAGGCGGGCCTTGAGGAGCTGCTTGGCCTTCTTCTTCTGCATGCGCTTCCACTGCCACTTGGAGACGCCGCCCGGGTATGTCCTCGGCCCTCCCCCCATCCGGATCGGCGTCATCGTTCTCGGGGTCTGCCGGAGGGAGAGGTGGGAGAGCCCGGTGCGGAGGAGGAAGAGCTGGGCATTCGGGGAACCCAGGGCCCTTGAGAAGGAGAGGGTTCGCGGAGGGGCTGGGACGAGGAGAGACATCTGCAGGGTCGACATCCCTTTCGTCTTCCTTGTTTTGCAGCTCGACGCGTGACCGGAGCGAGCAAGCAGTCGCCGGGAAATATGGTGCTGGGGGCGGTGACCCTCTTGCTCTGGTGTTTGTGGCAGGACCGTGAGGGGAAGAAGATGATAACGGGGGGCTTTTGCGGTGGTGGGTCAGATGCCGGTTGCGTTATTTTGCGCCATGGTCGGGTCCGATTGCTCTTGGCTTGCGAGACGGCGAGATGAGATCGAACGAATGGTCCATGGATGATGATGATGGAGAGAGAGGCCTCCACCGGCCGCCTTGAAAACCCGGAACGCAAAGATTGTTTCCAAGACCAACTCTTTCTTTCCGGCCCAACATGTCTTGGCTACTTACTTTGGTTTTTGGGCTTTCTAGGATTGTTGTTTCTCCGATCATCTTTTCGAGCCTCCGTGAAGGAAAATGATATAAATAATACATGAATTTTGATCCAATCTATAATATCATTCATGAACTTTTAATTTGTTCAATGTGATCTCTAAATTTTTTGTAATTGTTCAATCTAGTCCTTGGACAGTTGACTGTATGCTTTTTTGATAACTTGAATTAATGGAAGTACAATATTGAATATTTTCATATAGTTTAGGGATTAAATTGAACATTCACCAAAAGTTCAGGGATCACATTGAACAAATCAAAAGTTCATAGGCGATATTGCAAATTGGAAGAAAGTTTATGGATCACATTAAATAAATTAAAAATCTAGAGACGGCATTACACGTTATATCAAAGTTTAAAAATCATTTGTGTCATTTTCCCTAATAACAACCGGTATGACTTCACCGATTTGTCGATTTTCCGGGGCGTCATCGACAACGTCACTTCTTAACCTTAATTTGATTATGATGATGCCACCAACTTGGATTTTCAATTCGACGGACGCTCTCTCTTGCATCATGCACACTGCTATTCTCCCACAAAGTGACTGTCTCCTTCAATCTGTAGAGGAAGAGCGTCTTTTAGATACTAACATGACGAGAACAAATAGCCATAAACCAACTTTTACATAGTTTTCCCCGCCATCGAGGAATAGAGCAAAGATAGGTGGATTGGTAAGATGAATAATCCAATCTTTTCCCAAAGAGATCTTTTCTGATTTAAAAACATTTTCTGTTATATGAGAAATCGAAAAATAAAATGAATCTCGAGAAAAAAAAATGCAACGATAGAAAAGTTTTTCTCTCTCTCTCTCTTTTTGATTGTGTCGCGACCTCTCTCAATTGTTTCCTCGTTTTTTCTTCACAGATTGGAAAGAGCTCTACAACCATATTTTGATCTTGCGGGATTTTCGCCGGAGTAAACTATAGGTTTCAATTGTTATCAATTGCTTATTTGTGCTTTCCTTTGAGCTCTTTACGTTAATTATTCTGAATTGTTCAAACTCTGGCCACATTATTCACTTTCATAATCATATTATCCTCAACATTTCAAATTTGGGTATCCTTTCGAAAATTACCATCTCGTGTGATTTTATTGTGGTGACTCGCTTACTCAACAAAAGCTAGACACAATTGCCAAAGTAGTTTGCTTACTCAACCGAATTTATGCCATCTCCATTTTAATGTTAAGTGATGTGGTAGGAGAGAGAGTGTTGACTTGGATGGTCTTAGCCACTCAATATGTTTTTGTTGATGTGGCATCATCTCAAGAGACCATATAAGACGCTAATTTGGACCGTTGATGGCTATTTAATGGTGTTAGCGTTCATTTTGGCATTTTCCTTTTATAATTTTAATAGAGGTCTTACATTGAACAAATTGAAAAGTCAAGGTATTTGATTGAAAAAAAAAAGTTTTAAGTACTCGACTACAAAAAGTGTAAAAGTTCATATACTTGTCATCACCCCAAAGATAAGGATGTTGAACTCTAACGTGCTTCTAACAATAGTCAAAGATGCTTGAGAGTTGGTAAGGCCTGAGGGTGCCTGAATTCAATGGCATAGGCTGGTCTGGTTTGGGCCAAATTCGCTTTAGTTTGCAGCAGCTGTGGGGATGTTGCAGACTTGAGATAGGATGAAGAGGTGGGCTAATACTGATAGAACTTGTGTGTGGTTTGCTTCCTCAATGTCAAGAGTGCATTTATTCTTTGACAGCCTTTTTCTGTAAGAAAGTTTGGAGCCAGATGCTGCATCTGTTTAATATTAACAGAGCTGTTGGACTTTCGAGTGTAGAGCTTAAGTGGCTATATGGAGTTTAAAAGATAAATCAATCAGGAGTGTGATCATGAAATTAGCTTGGAATGGAGCTCCGTACTTTTTATGGAAGGACAGGGATGATGCTATTCACAATAGTGTTGTTCCTGAAACCAATAGACTCTCAGTAGGGTGAAGTATGCTGTTAAAATTAAAGTTGATCTTTAGCTTTTTTTGGTCTGCAATATGGTTCTCATTCATTAAGATAAAGAATGAGCATACGCAAATGTAGATTCAGCCCAAAGGATTTGAGGGGGATATAAGTTCCAATTAGAAAGAAGGCTTTTCTTACGTTGGGCCTTGGCAACCCAGTCTGTCACCTTATTTGTTTCTCGGTTACAATCGATTGCTTTTTCCAAATAGAAGCTAAGTTGTTTTTGGGCTTCCTTGATAAGCAAACTCACTTCCCAAGAAGCTTCTTCTTCACTGGATAAGCCATTTATCGTAACAGACTTATCCAAATACAGTTCAAAACAAGCACTTGAGTGTGACCTGAAGAATTTTAGGATTTCCAGTAGAGCAAGGGCCTCGGTTTCAGCGTCAGACGATGCCATGGCAGTTCGCACAAGTCCATCCACGAGAAGACCAGAGCTATCGTGACACACACATGCTGTGGCTCCTTCTTTAGTTCCTTCCATGTAAGCTCCATCAATGTTTAATTTCAAGACGCCCGGTTCTGGTGCTTCCAAACTCGATGCGAAGCCTATCTGGGCTCGGTTCTTTTCTTACATCTAGCCGTCCAGCAAGCAAAACTGTCATACAAGGTCGAAGCAGCTTCTAGTAGTTTCCTCGGGTCTGAGACTTGCGTTCAAAACACAAAATTGTTTCTTTCCTTCCAAATAACCAGAGAACAATAAAGAAAAATTCAAGAGACACATAGGTTGTCAAAAAAGTTAATCAACCATTCCTCAATTCTAGATAAACCCGAATTTGATATGCTGATATTTAGGGCCGGGTGAGACCATAACTTCGACGTCCAAGGGCAAAGAAAAAAGAACATGCTCGATTGTCTCGGGGCATCATCGACAACGTTACTCTTATCTTGGTTTGATGATGATGCCACCAACTTGAATTTCAATTCCACGGATACTCTCTCTTGCATCACGCATACTGCTATTCTCCGACAAAGTACTGCCTCCTTTTATCTGTAAAGTAAGATTCTTTTAGATACTAACTTGACGACAGCAAATAGTTATAAGCCAACTTTACATAGTTTTCCCTGTCAAGAATTCATTGAGGAAAATGTGTAGAGATAGGTGGATTGGCAAGATGAATAATCCAATCTTATTTATAAATAAAGAATAAGGATAGGACCCTTTTGCTTTTTCCAAAAGAGATCTTTTTATTTTAAAAAAGATTGTCCATTACATGAGAAATAGAAAAATAAAAAGAATCTAAAAAAAAATGCAACAAAAGAAGGCGGGAGAAGTAAAGTAGCAGTGCCAAAAATTGTATATGGCACTCAATTTAGTGCCCAAAGTTTCTTTCAGATCACTTAAGTGTCATATTTAAAAAAAACGATCATTTAAGTTTCAACTCTGATCTCGATTAATCAAATTCTGACATTGCCATATTTTATTAATTTCTCATTTATACATGACTCGCTGGTAGCCCAGTCAGCATGTAACCCGTAAAAACGATGTCGTGTAGATGGTTTGTCCCAAAATAAGAACCCTAAATTGCGAAATTGATCCAAATTCTCAAATTGAAACCTAATCACCATTTTATCGAGAATCGAAACCCTAATTCGAGTTGCTCCCAAATTAATAGCTGAATCTTGCAAATGGAGAGCGGGAGCTTCATGAGTGGCTCAATGTCATTCTAACAAAGTGAAGAAGAAGCTAAACATTATTGTTTTTTTTTAAATTTCTAAATTGCAGGAACGTCTAAACAGGAATGCTTCCGAGCTCAAACTCGAACTACTCATCCGTGGCGTCATTACAAAACTTCCACATTAAAAGCGCTAATTTGAGTTTGGATGAATCCATCATGCGATTAATGAGCGAGCCTTTAATTACCAAATATGGGCGAAGGAGATGGGTTAATGAGGAATAAGGTGTTGTGTTCTTCCTAGATCTGGAAGAGGAGCTTGAGGCAGAGGAAAGGAGGAGCTGAAATCCAGATCTGTAATATTTCAGTGATACTCAAAGTCTGGAGTTTCACGAGCGGCTCACGATGGCGAGCGACAATGGCGACCGAGCGAGCGACGACGGCAACCGAGTGAGCAACAACGAGTGACGGTGAGTGAGCGATGAGGAGTTTCCGGAACGATGAAGAGCGAATCCATCCCGTGCGATGTCGTTTTTCCCATACTGGCACGACATTGCTTGAGCGAGCCACATAGGATTGTACGACTTCGTTTTGGGCTTCCAAGTGGGCTAGAATCTTTAAAAAAATATGCCAAGTCAGATAAAAATTTCATTTATAAAGGCCACGTCTACTGTACTTCTCCAAAGAAGACTTTGGATCTCTTTCTTTCTCTGATAAATGGATAAGATTAAGAATAGTCTCTCTCTCCTTCCCTCCTTCTCTCCAACCATGACTTTCGTTGGCAAGTTACAATTATAGACATCGCCCCTCTTTAATTTTGGTTAAACTTACGTATGTATATTTTGTAACTTGTAATTCACCAATTTAATACAGGATTGGAGAGAGTTTTCTTGAATAAGAGATGGCAAAAGTATTGCCCTTGAATGAGTGCTTTCTTTCTTTCTTTCTTTCTGCATTTATACTTTTGAAACAATTCGAAAGAAAAAAACTAACTTATTTTATGCAGTGTGAAACTATATTCACAGCCATTTAGACTATGTAACTTATTATCTTAATTAACTGACTAAACTACCCCTCTCTCTTGAATTTATTGTTTCCTATTTAATCATGCTGACCAAAAATACTAATCTTTTTTCTACATCCTCTATCATCTGGTGCCCGACCATTCGACTGCCAACTCGTTGAGTGGCCCAGCAAGTGGCTTGGGCACTCGGCCAGTGGCCTAGCCGGCCACCTAGCCCAAGTGCCCGGCCAAGTGACCCCTAACAGATTTTCTAGTTACCGTCTTCGTCTTCCGCTCTCACAGTTTCGTATCCGGCCTTATGCCAACACTCCGGTGTCCTCAAAAACCTTGAACTCACGTTGTTCATTCCTGGTCGATGGAGTATATACCTCGAGCCACAAGTGCTAGGCCATATTTAGCATCCAATTATAGTTTTTATCACTAAATATATCAAAATTTATTAATCAATTCTAGTATGTTTAATATTTATGGGAAAAATCCACTGCACTCTTTGCTCCGCATGGATTAAGGCCTTGCTGTGCTGGCTGGAGGCTGTCTCTGTCAGGGGATTCAGGGCACGTACGAGCGGCCAACCATGGAGGTTGACCGGCACCCCGCCCATGAGCTGGCACCTTCAGGATCTCCAGCACACCCTTCATTTTTTACATTATTGGTCAAAATGACTTAGCGAACCTTAAAATCACTCACCTTACTATCGTATATTATTCTCCGCAGCAGATGGCAGCTCCTAACATTATTCGTAGAGAGATGGAGACAGCGACTGACGCTGAACTCATTAATCAAATCATATCTGTGCGTTGGTCTGGTCACTTCAAGCGGCCACAGAACCTCCATTGTTTCCCACATAAAGGGCATCTCCTGCCTCTCTGTTTGCTTGTAAGAGTGGTTTATTCCATGCGAAAATGGTGTCGCAGAAGCTTTGGAGAATTAAAAAACCTGCACGGTTTCTCTAGCTTTCCTGGCTCTCTTCACCAGGAAGGTAGGCTGCAGATTCCAATGTGAAAAATATAATGGGGGTGGATTACAAATAAGAGAAATAATAATGGGTTTCATAGTCTATTTGGACCTAGAGTGGAAGGTCATATAGGGGTTAATACATATATGTAGGGACAAATTATTCCTGGTTTCGAATATGCTTGTTCCTTGTATCTTGTGCTGGTTCCATCGGAAATGGGACATGCTGAGATATGTATTCACTTGGTTCGACAAGCATTGGAAAAGTTTATGATGGGGTGGACACTGGTGTCGCTCTTTGCTAATGTTATTTCGAACAAAAGATGGCACCTATAGCTACTCTTAGGATGACATGTGTTCCGCAGACAAATCGTACATAGTTTAGCCGAGTGTTGATTAGCATAGGGTCAGCCTAATGTGCCCGAAGAATCTTACGATATAGGAAGAGGCGACTGAGATGGACAAGAAGATAAACTTATGTTTCAGTTATGAAGAGATTGATGTAAGAAAAGAGAGAGGACAAAGCTATGCTTTCTTGGACGTAAAGAGGAACCATATCATAGTCTTAACCTAGCTCGACAAAATTTGAATTGGGTTCTCATGAGGATACGGAATATGAAGCTTCAGAAGTAGTATAGATAACCTAGCGATCTAATATTCCAAATAAACTGTTACATATAAATGGACAGGATCCTCTGCCGCATCCATATCACATCAACCTTCACCGATGCCACTAGCGTGCCAATGCTATGTCATTGTTGATGCCCCCACCCCCTGCCACCCCACGACACAAACATCTCTCTCTATCTCACACACACACACTAATCGACTATGATTGTATACATTGGTTTTAATCTTGTTAACGTCCCTCCAAATTGTCGTTGTGCATTATTCACCTCTATTTGTCTCTAATGTATTTATCTTCCCTAAGGAGAATTTCACGCACCAACTGTAAGAGTAAATGTGACCAAGTAAAAGCCAGATTGTATGCTGTAAAAGATAATCAGTTTTAAATTAGGTGATAACAAAACACGGCCCATTGCACATGATGCCACTAATTATTTTCTTCTACGGTCGTTAATGATTTGGTCAGGACCACCTATGGACAAAAGACAGACTCCTAACCATCCTATGCCCCCACAAAAATTGCAAGGCCTACATGAATTTTGTCCTCCTTATGCCCACCAATGCACCAAACCAATCGATACGATTAGGGAACGATAATCTCTTCACAATGGCATGTCACATGCTCTGAGCAAGAACTAGCCACATCATATCTTCCGCTAATCAACCTTTAGAAGCGCTATTATTTGTCCCGCCAAAGATTAATTAGGTACGGGTTGAGCTATAACAAGGAGAAGGAACGCTATTGCAGGCTCCAAATCCATTGCCCACTCAAGAGGCCCGTGGCAGGCGCCGCCCGAATTTGTCCAGCTGACCAGCATGGAGCTTTTCGGGAAAGAGAGAAGAAAGGGAATGGTTATTGATCAACCTGATCTTTATGTTGCTATCATCGATGCTACTGACTGAGATGGACACCCCACACTGTTTGGTAGACATTGATTTCACATTTCGAAGTTTGGCATGTCCTTTCTTTGAAGATAGAGGCAAAATTCAGGATTTTTATTTTCGAAATTCTTCATAGAGTAAACGTCCTAAATGAACAAAATCATGAGAAGTTTATCTTTATTCCATGGGAAAATGTCAAAATAATCATGAGACGACACCACTTGTTTTACATGTCGAGCCTCCAAAAGGAATGCTAACTTATGAATAGTTCATTAGGACCCGTCCCAATTCATATGGTACATAAAGATATCACAAACTCATCAACTTAAAGAACTAATATCCTCGTCCTCATCCTCGCCAGCATCAACTCGTACCATTGATGTGTGGTCAGGCACATTCATGTCTCTTTTCGACATCATAAAAGTCTGTTAGGAGTCGCATTTTATTCTAACGTTGTGATGCTTGCTCTGATACTATCTATACGACAAAGTAGTCTCATTCCATGAAATCCCAACCCTCAAATGAGGGTTGTTGTTGACTTATGAAACACTTTAGAGAGTCATTTCTAACAACTGAAATGAGACTTGAGATGTCACGTAACAATTTCAAAAGGTTTAGGATTTAATGAAATCAAAGTAAAGTCCAAGGACAATAACAAAGTATAACGATATCGGTATATGATCCCTTTGCCATTAGCCCATATCTCACCCTAACTTCGCCCTAAAAAATGTTATTGCCTTGCTTATCTCATAAAAAGTCGACTAAATCTCGTTCATGCATGATTTAAAAGAACATATGTTATCTATTGTGCGTACATATTCATTAAAGATGAAAAAAAAAAGCATGTATATTACTCTACACGCCGATTGTGAGAGCATTTTTTCTAAAAAGTGGAAAAAAAAGAAGAGAGAAAAGAGAAAAGACAATCGATATCTATATTTGCAAAAGACATGTAAAAACTCGAAAGATAACTCCTCAACTTCGAAATGTTACCAATTACTAAAACAAAACTCTTTTTTCGTGTAATTATCTCTTTGCACATAGAATTTATTCAAATAATTAATCAGACATAGTGAGATCTAATTTGCAGATCTGAAGAACAAGAGGTGAAGAAAGTGGACAGAGTTTGATGTCAAAACGAAGGCTCCATTTGTTTCATAGAAAATAATTTTCAAAAAAAAGTTTTCTGGATTTTCTGGCATTTGGTTCAAAGAAAATAAATAAGTCAAGGAAAATATTTTCCGTCAATAGAAGAAACACATTTAAAAGTGAGGAAAATGATTTCCTTCGAAAAACGTTTTCCCTCCTCTCTTTTTCACCCAGACCAAACACATTCTCCTCCATGCACTCTTTTTAATAATTTTTTTTTTTTTTTTTAAATTGATCTTTTTAAAAATTTAAAAAAATTATTAAAATGGGTGCACGGTGAAAAATCAAATCAAATTTTCCATACCAAACGGCGGATAATATTTTCTAGTTCAATTTTAGGTTTCAGCCAACTACTGAAAAATATTATCATTTTCCTAAAAAATTACTTCATGAAAAATAATTTTCAGAAATGTTACATTTTTTGCGAAATAAACGGAGCCTAAATGAAGGTTGCGAAATCAAGTGCTATTCAAGTGGTAGGTGAATTTGCAACTTCCTATCACCTTCTCTGATCTCAAATGTACGTTAAACAAAAGCTTGAATGGAATCATCAATGGCTTCCATTTTCTTAATTTAATCTCTTGTCCAACCTAAATGTAATGCTACTTTACCAATAAACATAATAGAGATCTTGTCCCCCCCTGCTTGAATTCTTAGTTGTATCCCCAATTAATTTATACCCTACACGTGTATCTCCCTCAATTTCTCCCATTCCACAGACAACCCCATTAAAACAAAAATTAAAATAATCACTGAACAAGTCATGCAGTGTCTCGAAGGGGAGGAAAGTTCCATCATACCACAAAATTGGGCAATCTCCTTCTATAATGCAACGCTGCCAGAGGACTATATTTAAGGGTCCAAACTCTAGCCAAATCTATCGATCTCCACTACAACAGCATCAGCCAAAAAAGAAAAGGCATCACTCATCAGAAAGAGTAATGGCAAGATCTCTCCTTCTCTTCTTCATTCTGGCTGACGCTTTTGTGGTTTTCGCAACGGCAGATTTGAAATCAGACTCTCCCGGTCCTTCTTCGACTCCAGCTGTCCATGGCGCAACGTTAACCACGGCCCAAGAGATGATGAATCGGAAGTTCGGGAGACATCAAATGGGACTGGAGATGGGCTTCAGAGGGCCGAGTTCGAGCCCGTCTCAAGCCCCTGCTTGGAGCAATGCGAGCTCTTCTGATCTGTCGCCGCCTTCATTGGTTGAGAAAGAGCTCCATTTGGCAAAACAGCATCACTCATCAGTGGATAAGTCCGTGGCTGGTGGAGGGGTCATACTCGGCGGCCTCGCCATGACGTTCTTGGTGGCGGTGTTCTGCTACATAAGAGCGACGGGAAGACATAAATCAGAGGCTGCTAGTAATGCTGGTGAAAATGCCTAGATTTGCTTCCTCTGGATCTTATTTTGCACGTAAAATGCATATAGTTGGAGAGAATACAAGCCACCTTGTTGATTAATCTGCAAAGTGTTGATTAAATAGATATTTTTTCCTTCACAAAGGGATTGTACCACACATGAAAGCCTCTCTCTCTCTCTCTCTCTCTCTCTGAAGCGTCTTGTGAAACAATGAATCAAAGCTCCTCCGAACTTAGTGATGAAAATATGGTTACTGTCTGTTTTGCACACGCCACGCCTCCAAAGTACTCAAGCGATCATATAAGATGGTGATGATTTGGAAATGGATTTTACGTACAAATTGTTCGAGAAAGCCTCTCCTATATGTGTAAGAGTTAATAGATCACAAACTCCCGTCCAAAAAACAAAGTACTTCCGTCCTCGTCAGCATCGGCTCATTTAGCCTACCAATATTCCCCCAACATGAAGGGCAATTCTGTCCGTTCCCGTCCCTTTACCATCCTAAAAATCTTTTAGGAGTCGTATCCTGTCCTAACTCTCAACCCCTATAAACACTCTCCTCTCTCGTCTGATTGGCTTGGGCCTAAACTGTCCCCTGTTTACTGTTCCCTATTTGTTGAAACAGAGTCATGCCATGATATTATCTGTGATGGTCTGGCTAGTTCCATGTGAGCCACACCTAAATTTTGGCTATCATATTTAATTCTTTTTTCACATGAGAAAATTAGGGGTTAGTCCAACCCCTAAACAAAAATAACATAATTTGCATTCACATTTCATTTAAGTCAAGCATTATATGCACATGATCTTCCTATGTTATTTACATTAAAGTAGTGAACAAGGGATCTTCCCTCGTCAATAGCACCAACACATTGCGGACTAGCCAGCACATAATCTTTGAGTAGCACCAAATGAGATTTGCTGGGTACGGTCGGAAAATAGATGAGTTCATTCTTTAAAGGAAAATTGGGATTGTCAAGGTTCGAACCGGCGATATCTGAACTCTCATTGCTGGGATCAAAGTGGATAGAGCTTATAACCAAGTGGAGATTTTTCAATAATGGCTCGAGGAGTGAATAGCCACAAGAAAGAGTTTAAAAAGGGATATTTGATGAACACATATCAACTTCAGATATATCCACACTCACCAGCTCCATCTCATGATTTCTCTATTGCTCCAATATATCCCTTCAGATACTCATTATGATTTGGTTTCCGTTTGCGTCATCATCCAATTACGATCTCGGATATTATTGATAGTCTCTACGACGGGTTTTTGATTTGTTGTATCCGATGTTGGTCCTTATCTGTAAAAGATCTCCAAACGCCTATATATACAGGACCTCATCTCACGTTGAAGGGGGGAAGAAAATTGGAGGGGCCACGTTAGAGAAGGCAGCCACACACGTCCAGAGAGAAGAGAAAATCGTGCGTTGTGTGATTGGTGAAATTTGTTCATCGAAAAAGGTGAAGCCACACCACTGTGATTTCGTCGTGCTCGTGCCCACGAACTCCAGTCTTCACGCTCAGCCACCACGTGTGCCCCTGCGTCCATCCATGAGCTCTTAAATCAGTCCAAGGCGTGTCCTTCCGAGCAGAGAATTTACTCCGAGATCCAATCGCCGACGAAGCTGCTCCCATCCGTGAGTTGCTTGACCAACCACGAGAAGCCAATGCGCCCTTCGCCGTCGACTGCACTTGCTGTCCCATGACCGAGAGGCTCCTGCACCTCCACGGGCGCTGTTGATCCCTACACCGTCATCAACAATCATTGCAATTCTTTCTGTTCTTGTAGGTGTCCCGAAGCATTCCACTGAATTGATTTGCACAACCGCAAGGCAGCTCTTACGCGCACTCATCCGACGCCCCAGCAGCAGGCCAGCGAAGTTCCAGTGAGCCGCTTGACAAGTCTTTTACGCTCTCGATTTAATCGCAACAGGAGTTCTAGTTGCTGGCAAGCTATTCTAGTGAGATCCCAATGTGCCCAATAGTACTCGTCACTCTCGGAGTTCCTTCATCACTCAGTGATCATCTAGCACCACTCTGAGCCGTCCTTTCCGTGAGTCCCACCTTGCTGTGAACTGCTGGTCCGCCGTCCCGCCTATGATTCTATATTGCAGGTGACAGGCCAAAATTCCTAACAATCCGCGAGCAACATTGTCGTCGCCATCCACCGCCGTCGTCCCCGCCGTTGACCGCCCATCACCACTCACCGCCAGTCATCCATCGAACCCCATCCATAAGCCGTGATCCACGATCCTGATTTCGAAGTTGAAAACGTTATCTAACGAAATAGGTAATAATCTTTATCCGATTTGATTTGAATATCTAATTTCTAATCACAGATTGATTTTACTGAGATCCTACGCTTTATCCAATTAAGGTGTTATTGATACGAATTGATTTAATTACTAGTTTGATCTGTAAAGATATCGGATCATTTTTTAATTATTTCAACTTACTATTGGATAACTCTTATGCCTAAAGATTGCAATAATTTCCAATTTAACCCGTGAGACAATAGGTTATTTTTTGGATTATCGTAATCTTTAATTTGAAATTTTCGTGGATCACATGTGTGGATTAGGTAAATCTTTATCTTTGGTTTAGATAACTTGCTTTTAAAAAAAAAATAAACAAACAAAATGAGTCCTCCCTTGCTAGGCTTAATAAGATTGTTAGATAACACTGCTTATTTAAATAGTATTAGGTTAAATTCTAGAATAGGTTTTAGATGTGATTTTTCTTAGTGGATGGGATTTTAGATAATGCTTGCATGTTTAAAAATAGTTTTCTAAGATGCGATAGGATTAGTTCGAATTAATCCCTAAACTAGATTAGATAACTATTTTTTTAGATATTTTAATTAGGGTATTTATTAATTCTTAATAAAAATACCAAAAATATCATATGCATGTCATATAGTTTGCATGTTAGGAAATTGCATGTCACGTAGATTAGACTTCCTTTCAAGATAAAAGAATACCCCAAAAATATTTGATTGTTTTGGTGTCATCGATTTTTTTACTTTTTTGCAATTTGCTTGCTTTGTTATTTGAGTGTTAATTTCATTGATTGTGCACCCACGTAATCACCTCTTGCATCTTAGTGGATAAGTTAAAATCAATTCAAGCTGCATGTTAAAATATTTTTGAAAAATAAAAGAAAACGGTAAGAGCATTAGGTTAATCTAGTGTAACCAAGTTCTCGAATCCATAATCTGATTCGTAAAAATAAAGTAAAACTCCCGATACTTTATTTAGATTTTTAATCGATCTACCGAAAATAAATTAGTGACGATTCCTAATTGAAATGATCTTGCATGTTAAAAACTCAAACCTGAAGTTGCGAATTAGTATGGGTTTGGGACAGCTCGAGCTAAGATTTAGGCTTAGCAATCCATTAGCCGAATCCCTAGGTTGTGCACCCGAGGGTAGGTCACGGCAAGTTGATACACTAATCCCCAGCGGAGTCACCAAATTGTCACAACCTATTCTCGGTTGCACCATCTAGGGGTTTGGCTAATGGATTTCTAAACTTAAACCTAGCTCGGGCTCTCCCAAACCCATACCATTTCACAACTTAAGTTTCGAATTTTTAACATGCAAGATCATTTTAATTAGGAATCGCCAATAATCAATTTTTGGTGTTACGATTAGAAATTTAAGTAAAGTATCGGAGTTTTACTTTAATGGATTCGAGGACTTGGTTACACTAAGATTGACCTAATGCCCTTTTAGTACCTTTTCTCTTTTATTTTTCAAAAATATTTTAACATGCAACTTGAATTGATTTTAACTTATCCACTAACATTCAAGAGGTGATTATGCGAGTGCGCAATCGTTGAAATTAACACTCAAATAACAAAGCAAGCAAATTGCAAAAAAGTAAAAAAATCGATGACACCAAAACAATCAAATATTTTTGGGGTATTCTTTTATCTTGAAAGGAAGTCTAATCTACGTGACATGCAATTTCCTAACATGCAAACTATATGACATGCATATGATATTTTTGGTATTTTTATTAAAATTTGGGATTAATAAATACCCTAATTGAACTGTCTAAAAAACTAGTTATCTAATCTAGTTTAGGGATTAATTCGAACTAATCCTATCCCGTCTTATAGAACTATTTTTAAACATGCAAGCATTATCTAAAATCCCATCCACTAAGGAAAATCACATCTAAAACCTATTCTAATCTATTCTAGAATTTACCCTAATACTATTTAAACAAGCAATGTTATCTAGCAATCTTATTAAGCCTAGCAAGGAGTCTTTTTGGTTTTTTTTTTATTTTTAAAAAAACAAGTTATCTAAACCAAAGATAAAGACTTACTTAATCCATACATGTGATCCACGAATATTTCAAATTAAAGATTACGATAATCTAAAAAAGAACCCATCATCTCACGGATTAAATTAGAGATTATTGCAATCTTTAGGCACTACAACTATCTATAGTTTGGAAATTATTGCAATTATGAGTGTTCGAATCCCGAGCGCAAGAGGTGACTTAACCGGTGGCACGTGTGTGTGGTGGCTAGCACATGTCGCCCCAGGATTTACTCTCCGGCTGTCGGCCGTGCGGGGGTTTCATGGGTTAAAAAAAAAAAAAAAACAACTATCTATAGTAAGTTGAAATAATTAAAAAAATGATCCGATATCTTTACGAATCAAATTAGTAATTAAATCAACTCATATCAATAATACCATAATTGGATAAAGAGTAGGATCTCAGTAAAATCAATCCATGATTAGAAATTAGATATTCAAATCAAATTGGATTGAGACTATTACCTATTTCGCGGATAACATTTCCAACTTCAAAACACATCGAGATCATGGATCACAGCTAACGGATGGGGTTCGGTGGATGACTAGCGGTGATCGGCGACAGGCAACCGACGACAGGGACAACAGCATTGGACAGCGACGACAACGTCACTCGCAAATCGTTAGGAATTTTGGCCTGTCACTTGCAAAACAGAATCACAGGCGGGACAGCGGACCAGCATTTCACGGCAAGGTGGGACTCACAGATAGACGGCTCAGAGTGGTGCTAGATGATCATAGAGTGGTGAAGGAATTCCAAGAGTGACTAGGACTATTGGGCACTTTGGGATCTCGCTAGAATAGCTTGCCAACAACTAGAACTCACTGTTGTGATTAAATCGAGAGCGTAAAAGACTTGTCAAGCGGCTGGAAGGTACTGGAACTTCGCTGGGTTGCTGCTGGGGCGTCGGATGAGTGCACGTAAGAGCTGCCTTGCGGCAGTTCAGTGGAATGCTTCGGGACACCTACAAGAACAGAAAGAATTGCAATGATTGTTGATGACGGTGTAGGGATCAACAGCGCCAGTGGGGGTGCAGGAGCCTCTCGGTCATGGGACAGCAAGTGCAGTCGACGGCGAAGGGCGCATTGGCTTCTCGTGGTTGGTCAAGCAACTCGTGGATGGGAGCAGCTTCGTCGGGGATTGGATCTCGGAGTAAATTCTTTGCTTGGAAGGACACGCCTTGGACTGAGTTAAGAGCTCATGGATGGACGTAGGGGCACACGTGGTGGCTAAGCGTGAAGACTGGAGTTCGTGGGCACAAGAACAACGAAATCACAGTGGTGTGGCTTCACCTTTTCTGATGAACAAATTTCACCAATCACACAACGCACGATTTTCTCTTCTCTCTGGACGTGCGTGGCTGCCCTCTCTAATGCGGCTCTCCAATTTTCTGCCCCCCTTCAACATGAGATGAAGTCCTGTATATATAGGCGTTGGGAGATCTTTTACAGATAAGGACCAACATCGGATGCAACAAATCAAAAACCCGTCGTAGAGACGGTCAATAATATCCGAGATCGTAATGGGATGATGACACAAACTGAAACCAAATCATACTGAGTATTTGAAGGAAGATCCCATGTGCACTACTTTAATGTAAATAACATAGGAAGATCACGTGCATGTAATGCTTGACTTAAATGAAATGTGAATGCGAATTATGTTATTTTTGTTTAGTGGTTGGACCAACCCCTAATTTTCTCATGCGAAAAAAGAATTAAATATGATAGCCAAAATTTAGGTGCCAACGGGAGTACTTCAAGGTCTCTCTCATCTGATATGGAGTTCGCGTATATCAAACAATAAGCAGACATGTATAAATGTGAGATGATTTGAGTCTTGATTTTATCCACTTATTTTGACAGTGTGTTACGTTAGATAGTGATCCAAGAGTTTAAATAGATAGTTACAAATTATATGGAAGTATCAAAGAAAATAACTCTTGATTTCCTTAGATGCACATCATGTTGGTTTGTAGGATCTTCTTTTTGACCCACGACCTTGTCCGGCGACAGGACCCTTTCCAGCCCCCTCCACGTTCCCCTGCAGCACTGCTGCCACCGGCGCCCCCGCCTGGCTGCTGTTCCACATTCGCGGTGCGCTGCTGATCCCGGGGATGGAGGCAGTGAAGAGGACCGTGATCGAGGGCCGGGCGTTTGGTGCACTATCAGTGTGTGGAACATGAACTTGAGAGAAAAGAAAAGAACAAAGAACGAGACCATGAACAGTTAAAAAAAAGAGCGGAAAAAATATAAAATTTATAAAATTTCTCAAAACATTGTCGTTTTAAGTAGAGTCGCACACGTCAAATCGTTGACCATGCCACACATACAACCACCAATGCTAGCTGGAACTCCACGTTAGAATTTTTCGCCTAAATTGACTGGATAAATTATATTGGAAAATTGTCAAAAGATTTGGAAATATATTGACTATATTGGCAAGTTTAGAACTGAACTGAAATTCATACACTAGGTTTGGGACTTTTTGGGTAATTTATCCCTTTTACTACTCGAATAGTTAATGACTTGTAAGAAATAAAGTTGATAAAATCACTGAAATTAAAGTTAGTATTCTCATATAAGAGTTAACATTTATTCAAACTTAGGTGTGAATTAATTCATCGTTTAACATTTATTCACTTTATATTTTTATTTCCAGCAAAACAAAGGGTTAGGGAATATGTAAACAGAATTAAATATGTAAATGATAGCAAAAATCAATCTAAGGTGGCTCGAATCGGCGGGAATGTGAGATGTTCGAATACAAGTCGACCTGCGGATTGGTTCTCGACATCCTATACTGTCTTATCTTCAAATGAATTGGAGTAGACCTGAAATAAAATTGATGACACATTACATGAAACAAAAATCAACCACACATGGGAAGATAAGCGAAAATCGAGTCGAGGTGACTTGAACGAAACGGCTGAACACTGTTTGGACATGAACCGCTCTATGCAGTGGGCTTTCAACTGTCTTTTTGGTCGACGAACCGGCCCTTGATTCGAAGTGGGGTGCTCCCTTGATACCTAGCAATGAACATGAGTCAAGACGCTAAAATCTCATTTAGTGGGTTCAAAAGTGAACGTGAAAGACAATGGCCTCGGAACGAAGTGCATACCTAAGGAAAAATTGTCCAAAAAGTCATAAACTTATTACACTTTTGCCAATTTAGTACTAAACCTTTTAACTTTACCAATTGAGTACTAAATCTTTTCATTTCTTGCCAATTGAGTCAATCTGGCCAATTTGGACGGAAATCGCTGACGTTGATGGGGGGCATGTGGCGCTGACATAGACATTTTTATATAATATTTTAATAATTTCTGAATTTTGTATTTTATTTTTAATTTTTTTTCCTTTTCTCTTTTTTTTTTGGATTTTAAGCTAGGGCCGGCGAGGGTGGCCGGCCAGCTAACCCTCGCCGGCCACGGGCAACGGTCACGACGCCCTCGCCCAAATCTAGCTAGGCGAGGCCCTCGTCGACCCCATGTGAGGGCGTGGGGCCGACGTGGCCACCAAGCGCCTCGCCTAGGGCCAGCAAGGACTGTCAAGCCCTCGCCTAGCCAGATTTGGGCGAGGCGTCGCGACACTCGCCCAGAGCCGACAAGGGTCGCCAACCCTAGCTTCAAAATCCAAAAAAAAAAGAAGAAAAAAACATAAAAAAGTTCATAAATTATTAAAATATTATATAAAAATGTCCACGCCAAACCACGTGGTCGTTTTTCAAAGATCATTGTCACGAAGTTCTAGCCAAAACTGGCCAGATGGACTCAATTGGCAAGAAATGAAAAGAATTAGAACTCAATTGGCAAAATTAAAAGGTTTATGACTGAATTGGCAAAAGTACAATAGGTTTAAGACTTTTTGGACAATTTTCCCTGTTTACAAGCTACCGAACCAGTCATGAACCGATCCCAAAAAGCAAAACTCTGAGAATGTAATTCCCATCACCTTCGCTTAGATGGAAGAAACATGTGTGTTTGGAGACCTCCATGAAGTTCCGGCGCATTCCAACAAAAAATGGAGCGCATATTCGCTGTTTTCACGCAATTACAAGTTTGACTTGTTGGGAAAAATGTACACGTGAATCAGGAAGAACAATAAAGTCAAACATTGAGGCGTGATATCACTTTCTTTAAAGAATTATTCGCCTCACAACGTTGATAATGGTTACTGGCAAAAATCCTTCAATATACAATAAAATCTCAATGAGAATACCGGATAGCAATTTTGGTATTTCTCCAGGATCTCTCAAAGAAAACAATTGGAAAAGATGGTTATATATCTTTTGGAAGAAATGGAAAATGGTTGTTCTTTTTAATGAACAAAAACGTTGAAATATTTTATCGTTGAACAAACACAACCTTTCGAATGTGAAGAAGTTATGTCCGAATAGATACAACCTTCCAAAGATTGTAAGAGAGCCTAATTACCGTTAGGCAGAAAATAAAAAATCGAAATTAAATTATTAAAAAATAACTATCATTCTATTGCAAACAATCACACTGTCTCAATAGAACAAAATAATTATTTTATAATAATAAATTCGAAATTTAATAAATAAAAAATAATGATCGTTGATCAGTGCCAAATCTTGTCCACGTGCGCACTCATGTCCTTTCAATTTGGGACAAGGCACCTCATTGTTTGTTTTACAAATAAACTACCAACAATCTCCCACTTTATATTTTTATTTTTTTTGGTAAAGATCTCCCACTTTGTTTGTAAAACAAAATTGAAATAAAACGTTAAAAATATACGGCCAAGATTTCCATGAGACTAATATACATACATAAAGGTCTCTTTCGAGTTAAACCTTTACTTAGTGCAAGTATCTCAAAATTCTATAGAAGTTTCAAGTAGCCATGCTTTAAACTTGCCACTCTAATAAGAGAATTGGATATACCGCACATATATCAATCTCTTGTTTTAGCGAGAAGTTCTAATTTACTCAGCACTATTATGGCTTTATACTTGTACCTGTTTCATGAGTTCTCTAGAAAGCAACCCTAACTTTTGTAAGAAGCGGCACCACTTCTAAGCTCATATAGGTGAAGTATCTAGCATGTGTTTCTGTTACTAATAACACTTTGTAATATACTTCATTAAGAATTTAATTCAACCTACTAAACGTAACAGACGATACTGACTTCTCATGTCCGAGCTAATGTCAGTATCAAATAATCACTTTCAGTAACTTGTTTTTACCCATTAAACCTTATAACTAGTGATTTACTAGTATTAGGTCGAGTTACTATCACTAGTAATTTTAATTAAAGGGTTTCAACCCCATTTCTTTTGAGGTCATTTTGACCACATCTCTTGGTAAAGCCTTTGTAAAAGGATTAGCCAGATTCTTTCTTGACCTCACATAGATAATTGTTATGGTACCATCCTGAATTAATTGTCTCACGTACTCATGTCTTAGATTAATTTGTCTAGACTTGCCATTATAAGTTCTACTATAAGCTGTTGCTAAAGTAGCATGACTATTACAATGAACAAAAATATGAGGTATAGGACTAGGCCATAATTTGATATCTAACAACAAATTTCTAATCCATTCAACATTTTTCCCAGTTGCTGCTAAAGCAACGAATTCAAATTCCATCATTGAGTAAGTTATGCATGTTTGTTTCTTGCTCGCCCAAGATACAGCACATCCACCTAAAGTGAAAATCTATCCAATAGAGGAATGTTTATCACCTACACTTGTAATCCAACTAGCATCGATGTATCCCTCTAATACGGCCGAATAATTATTATAGAACAATCCCAAATTTTTAGTTCTCTTAAGATAACCAAAAATTCTGGTAATAGCTTTCCAATGTTCTATAATTGGATTACTAGTATATCTACTCAACTTACACACGGAAAATGCAATATTAGGTTTAGCACAATGCATCGCATACATTAAAGACCTTATAGTACTCTCATATTCAAGTTGTGCTACTACTCTACTAGTATTATAATTAATTTAAAACTGGTATCAAATGGAATACTCATATCTTCGAAACCAAGAAGTTCAAATTTATTCAACATTATTTCCATGTAATCACACTAGCCCAAAGAATAATCCTCACTATTTTTTCTCACTTTCATAATTAAGATAGTATCTACTTCATCCAAATTTTTTTATTAAAAAAATGAAAGTTAGATACTTTTTAGTCTCGCTAACTCCAGTTATATTAGTTCAAAAATAAGCATATCAAAGAAAGACACTTTTGATAGCTCTAGGACCAAGTTTTGTTCTCTTGAGGTCTGGTACTCAGTAATATGCCAAGCACCTCCACATTTTAAGACTATTTCAAGAGTTATCCAATCGAAACTTTGCATCCTTAGGATGCCAGGCGAATTGGGTCACTAGGTGCAAGAAACCTTTGCATCCAATGAGACCCCATGGAGGTTTAGAAAAGGTTCAAGTGATAATTCTTTTCATGGGCCCACTGACACTCCTCGTGAGACTCTGGGGACCACGTCTTTGACGCCCCCGTGCAAGAGGTGCCGAGAAGTTGGATTTATCCGTAGCATCCAAAGGACCAAACGATACCCCCATCTCTATCAGCCCATACATAATACCACCTCCTCTATCCAAAGGTTAATTGGTATGACACAATTGCATAGACTACCAACTAAAGGAGGGTCACTGATCCACCTTTCACTAAACACTGGATATAAACAGCAGAGTCTGCTCTAACATCCAAATGCTAGTTCGACACATGCCACAAACTCTTTCCAGTTGCGAGCATCAAAGTCCAGTTTGCTTTCCTCTAACCAAGATAATTATGGAAACAGTCAGAATAAATGATCTCAGAAAAAGGGAAAACCTCTGTATCTATATGCAGGTAGCATTATCAGATCATTCATTCCTACCCACAAAATTTGTCCTTTTTCTTTTGCAACAAATTCATTCATAAATTGACAATACCTATAGTGAGCGGAAAAGTACTGGCTCTATCAAACAAAAAAGACCTTCTCAACGCCATCAACAGTTCGATGATTGATAAACCACCCAAGACTCTTCATTCACATATTTGTCTTGTATCAATTGATGGCGATCGTGTGCAGCTCTTCACTGGAAAACAGGGAGCGGCGTGGGGTGAGACCCAGTAGTGATTGCGTGGGTATGGCGAAGTGTCGTGGCTGTTCGCCATGGAGATCGTCGTTTGACCAACGAAATGCAAAAGCGGGATGTCCTATTTCTTGGGATTGACTAGTGAGGGTTGTCAGAGAGGAGAGAGAGCCACGAATGCTTTTGCGTAACCCCCACCATCAATTGCGTCCTACGCTCCTTAGACAAGCCCAACTCGGCCGACTAGACCGAGGCCAACTTGAAGAGAACCAAATTATCCTGAAGTACTCGCACCATCGGCAACAGATCGTCTACCAACTATGCCCCGCGAGCGACCGAGACTCAATCTCCATTGTTGCATAAATAGTTCCTTAAAATTGTTGGGAAAAACGCACACGTGAACCGGGAAGAACAATAAAGTCATACATTGAGACGTGATATCACTTTTTTTAAAGAATTATTTGCGCCGCAACGTTGCTAATAGTTACTTACAAAAATCTTCCAATATACAACAAAGTCTCAATGAGAATACCATTTAGCAATTGCGGCATTTCTCCAAGATCTCTCAAGTGAAACAATTGGAAAAGATGGTTATATATCTTTTGGAAGAAATGGAAAATGGTTGTTCTTTTTTATGAACAAAAATGTTGAAATATTTATACGTTGAATAAACACAACCTTTCGAATGTGAAAAAGTTATGTCCGAACAGACACAACCTTTCAAAGTTTGTAAGAGAACCTAATTACCATTAGGCTAAAAATAAAAAATCGAAATTAAATTATTAAAAATAACCGTTATTCTATTGCAAATAGTCATACTGTTTCAATAGGACAAAATAATTATTTTATAATAATAAATTCGAAATTTAACAAATAAAAAATAATGATCGTTAATTAGTGCCAAATCTCGTCCACGTGCGCACTCACATCCTTTTGATGTGGGACAAGGCACCTCGTTGTTTGTTTTACGCACAAACTACCAACAAGACTCCCTTGTTTTGACCGAGATTCCGACCAGTCCATGTTTTGCCTTCAACAACCTTGACGTTTCCTCACCATCTCCACCGCACAAACAATAGTTGAGTTTCATAGTACAATCCTCAAAATTGCAGCGCGATCCAATGTTGAACCGGTGCGCACTCGTCGATTTCATGAGGTTGCGCACCGGAGTCGCAACACTTCTGGAGGACCCTTTTTTCCTCTCTTGAGCTCTATCACTTTTTTCCATGAAATCCCTCTTTTTATTTTGTTGAAAGAGCAGAACCTCAATTCCCTGAAGTCCCTCTACAAAATCCCATCCTTTCCTTACTTAAGTGTGACAAAAAATCAACTCCCATTGCTTGCCATATTTCTGAAATGCAGCAGCCCCTTTCTATGCTGAGTTGATCCCTTGCCTTCAGTAGGAGATGCATTGAACTTTCTTCAACTTCGGAAGTTGAGTTTGGCTTCAATAATGTCATAAATGTGGCGAGGCATCATTCCACATTTAGCCACAGGAAGAGAGGAGGATCATCTGAGGCACTTCGTTGCGGCCAAAGGGCCGAGCCTTGCTATGGACCGCCCATAACCGGAGCGACTGGGTCTCCAAATGGACTGGCAATGCCTCATCCTGGTTCGTTGGCTCCTGTCCAGTTAGTTTGGGCCCAAAGAAGGATCAACGCAAGATATGTTCAATTTCGTCGTGAAATGAAGGAATCACTAGCTCGAATCACTTCGTCAATAATCATTTTTAAAAGAAGGATCGTGATTATAAAGTTGCACATTCGCTTAGTGACTGATCTAGTGTTGAGAAGGAGAAAACTGCGATGCCACTAGTTTGTAAATGGGGAAAAACGTATTGAAAACTATGGATGCAGAGATATGTAGTTCGAATTTTTTTAGTAGGGGTCGAATTTGGGCGGTGACAATGAATTTAGTCCCTTTTTTCTAAAATATGACTGATGTTAAAAAGTCCAACCCAAAAAATTAAGTTATTAGATGGAGGGAGACCACATGAATATAAAGAACATTTAAGATCCATTGTTAATCAATGTGGGATAATTCTTCAACACCCCACTCACGAGAAGCACGTGAAATTTTGACATCGCATATGAAATTTTTACTACGCGCATTCACGAAAGGGATAGTATTGGCTTTGATACCATATTAGAAAATCCAACCCAAAAGTTTAAGCTATTAGGTAGAGAGAGACCACATAAATATAAAGAACATTAAAATCCGCTGTCGATCAATGCGGGATAATTCTTCAACAACTGACAGCCATCAAAGCGATAATTTCATGTTACTTTTATGCTCATTTAGCACTCATTTCGAGCCAAATTAGTATCACTTGTCATTTTCTACCATATTATTAATATCTTGACATCAATTAAATTGAGGATTTAATTAGAATGGTTGAGTGAAGGATTTGAATGACAAAGTCGTGAAAGTCATAGGAGTTCAGAATAATAATTAAAGGACCAAATTGTATAGATCCAGAAAGTTAGAGGGCTTAATTGATAAACGCAAATTAGAGGACCGAATAGCATTAATATTGAATGTTAGAGGACTAGAATTGTACTTTACCCATTTGGAAACTATAAAGAGAAGTTGACAATTTTATAAAAATATTGGTAAGTTACCAACAAATTATCTAGAAAAAAAGTCCCCAGTCTTTTTTTTACTAAAAAGCTTTTGACACTTACTAGTACTTTACTAAAATTTACCACTACGAAGAAAAGTTGTGCTTTTGTGGCACGAATCGATGGAATTCTGCCTATGCTATATACCATGATCTGCCCCTTTAATTAAGTCGAAGAAAGACCGCATACCTGACATAATAACTATGAATATCTAAGTTTCATAAAAAAAAAAAAACTATGATTATCTAAGATATCCCTTCACGACGATGCTCACTTTCTTGGAAATTGTTGCAGAAGTATTACCTTCTTCATGGGATATCGCCTAAATTTGAGCCTATCGTGCTGATAGAGAGATCAGCATATCATATAGAGAGATCCAAATTCACTCGAAAATCTAAACCCTTAGATATATTATTAATTGATTCCTTGTGATTAGGTCATGCCTAGTCTTGGCAGAGCCTTGATAGATGATGTACACCAAAATCATTCATCTTTTCAATGGATTGCAAAACGCTTTGCCTGAACCCAAAAAAGAAGTCAAAAAGATTTATCGATTGCTCATTTACCCTTCACTTACGCATGACATGATTAAAAGGACGAAATTCGAGGTGGCACCCAGTCAAAAATCCCAGCTAACTCACTCGAAAATCGATCCAACCTGACTCGAATTGACTATAAATAGTAAACAATTTGTCATAAGTAATGCTTTGACAATTAAAAAAAAAGAGAGAGGGAGAGAAAAAGAAATTCATGACGTTATTTGCACCTTGCAAGCACCTATAGTGTTACTCTAGTCTCATGGCGACAAACTCGATGCCCACCATCTAATGTCGAAAACCTAATAAATTCACCATTCTACGCCAAACTGAGATTTTGAGAGAAGAGGAATGTAAAATCATCAGAGAAGGTCGCAATACTTTGGAACGTCGAGATTATTTCTGGAATTGTCGTGGCTTCAAATTGTTTGCTCCCTTTTTCTTGCGCTCCAAAATCGCACCTCTTGCTTAGCTATGAGCGCAGACTCACGTGTTACTTTTTAAATGAATCTGACTAGACTTATACTTGCCGCGTAAGATGATGATATGTTATTATGATTTTTTTGGTAGGATGATATGTTATTATGTTATCGTTGAATATTTTCTTCTTTCCTACGCTCCTCCGTGACGAAATAGTAATTGACACTGCGGACCGTGGGCCCCAACGCCTTGAGCTTCCCTTTACCGGCCTTTCATGTGGGGTATATATGCCATTTCACTCTTCTCCCTTTTACATTTTCCCAAATTTTGCCTTTAGGCCTAGCTGTCCGTGGGCCTTTTTGGTGGGCTCCCAAAAATATATGGATCAAGGATTATTTGTCATGATCCAATTAGGTGTACATAGGAGTTTACAAATTACTTAAGACTTGACGATTAGGATCTAAATTGAATTTGACGAGTTTCAGCACATAACGCAGTTGAGATTTTCTTTTGTTTTGTTTTAATTTTTTTTCGAGCGCAGCTTTATCTCCAAATTACCAAGTTGTGACGGACGCAACTTTTGCCACGGTTTGACGTGTTCGAGATTGGATTGGCCAATCGTGACGGTTCCAACATAAAGAGAGAAAAGTAGAGACAATTAGGCCACGACCTTAGAGTCTCGAGATGTGGCATGACCGGACACGCGACAGGCACACGATTGCCAAATTAGCAAACGTGCAATCACGGTCAGTACGTGCCTAATCGGCTAAAGCCATACTAAAATATGAGAATAGTTGTTTCCTTTCAATATATAAAGAAAGCCTCTTAATCTTTTGATTTTTAAATACGAGGCATTAACGAATTATGCTTTGATTTATTAATTTTTCAAAAGATTCAATGTTATACGGCTGAATCTTATTTTCTATAATATGTACAAGACGGTAACCTTGCGATGTATATGAGAAAGTAAGATCAATCGTAATTTGTTTCATTATTAGTATACTATTCTAGTCATTATTGAAAAAATTTGGAGATGGTGCCTGCATATTGCACGGTCCTCAACTAGTAATGAGAGATATGAGCAAGCGAGAGCACGTATCGCATCGACCGTTAGATCAAGTTTATTGCACATGGGGCCCACCACATCGAACAGTGGATGTGAGCTTGACTCCCATGTCCCGGGATCATTAACTAATGAAAGAAGTATCAAATACCCTCTTTACCTTTTTTTTCCATTACCATTTTAATCTTCTAATTTTGAAAATACCGCGACGCAGCTCAGAACAAAACCCCACAAAAAAAAAACGATCGAATTACCTAGGGATAAGCAAGATGGACCGCCCAAACTGAAACCAGACGGGACCGGACCGGACCGATCGATTTGGTCCGATTCTTGAGAATATTGATCCGGTTCCCGATTCCTAAAAGTGGAACTGGTTTTCGGGAGATCTGATTCCCAGTTCTAGGGTGGAAACCACGACCGGACAGATAAATATATATATTTCTAATTTTTTCATATATATATATATTTACTTTTTAAATTTTTTTAAAAAAATAAAAAGTCTAATCTAATTTCTCCAATTCCCTTTTACCTTTACCAATAAATGATTGGTCCCATTAAAACTGGACTGGACCGATGGTTCGGTCCACGGTCTAAAACTAGCCGGTCCGATCCCCGGTCCTAGAAACTAGAAACCGGTTCTCACAGTCCGGTTCCCAATTCTTGAATTGAACAGGATCGGATCGAAAACTGCTCATCCTTATAATTACGCTCCTTTCTAGAAAACACCGAGCACACAAACCTCTAGCCCCCAATTCCCAATATCCATTGATTGACGTGTACATTAACTTTTACATTGACAATGGACCTAAGGACATTAAAAAAAAAAACCTCAAGGTCACGATATGAAAGTTCCAACTCTATTCATACGTACCGCGATCTTAGTACGTCTTCCAGTCAACCACTAAAATGTTTACTAGGTCTTTGTATCTTTAGAGGGCGACGTATCAACTAACATTTTGAACTTGAACTCCAAATATTAACTAAATGAACCCCATTGAGATCATGTCGGGTATGAATTGATTCAAGTGATTCGAGGGGTAAATATAATCAAATCCAAGATTTAGTGATCAATAATTAAATCAAGTTATATTTTTAAACTTGAGCATACGGGATACTGCATCGAGACAAAATAGCTTATGAGTGCTTCTTTCTCTTCCGGTTGTTGGTCTCCCGCACCAAACATCAATCGCTCCCTAGATTTGAAACTCGACTTGTGACATGCTTCAATAAATTTAAGATTTGGGCTTGCCCTTAATTCATGCAATATATCATATGACTTAATAACTTTAAAAATATTTAAAAAAAAAAACAATCGTCAGCGAACAAGAATAAACGATGATGGAAGCAGGAAGAGGTTTGTTGCGCGGTGCGGTGAAGGCGTTCAACCACCAAGAAAAAGTCAATTTTGCTGTGTGAAATCTCCGTGGAATGTTCATTATAAGTTTCTAGACAATTACTTGTAGGATTGCACTTCACCAAATATTTTTCTATGACTCCACAATTCCTGCGCCGTTGCATCGTTCTAGATGCCAGCGTTGTAGCTAGTAGTTTCATAATGTTTGATAGGTAATGACGCTGATTTTAGGCATTCTTAATTACGAATTTGCAATCCTTATCATGTCGCCAACACGAGGGACTACTTTACCATGGAAACTTTTAGAAAACAAAAGGGATAAGTGCATTAAAAGTCCTAAAACTTGTCATAAAAGTAAAATTGAGTCCTTAAACTTTCAAAATGTGCAATTAAGTCCTAAAACTTATTACAAAAGTACAATTGAATCCTAAAACTTCCAAAAGTTCAATCAAGTCCTAAAACTTATCAAATTGGTCCAATCAAGTACATCTGTTCCTTGCACTTTATGAAACTTTTAGGACTCAACTGCACTTTCGTAAAAGTTTTAGGACTTGATTGTATTTTTTGAAAGTTTTAGAACTCGATTGCACTTTCTTGACAAATTGTAAAACTTAATTAAAGTTTTATGACTCGATTGTACTTTCGTAGTAAGTTTTATGACTTTCTGGTGTATTTATTAAAAAAAAAAAAAAGAGGCTTGTAAGGCACTTAATAAGAAGTATTAATTACGCCTTAAAAGTTGTGCATTGAAAATTGTTAGGGTTAATACTACGAAAAACCCCAAACTAATATACCTATGACAAATTTATCCCAAACTAATTTTTTAATCATCAAAAACTTGGAACTGATACATTTGTGACAAATTTACCCTCCGTTAGTTTCCATTAAATTGAATTAATACCATAAAAATCATAAACCAATACGCCTGTGATAAACGGAGGGTAAAGCATAAAATTGGTATATCTATCAATTGCCGTGTGTTATTTAACAAAGCAATTTGACAGTAAAATTTAACGGAAATAAACTGAGGGTAAATTTGTAGCAGTTATACCAGTTTCGGGTTTTTCGTAGTTAAAAAATTAGTTTGGGATAAAATTGTCACAGGTATACCAGTTTGGGATTTTTCGCAGTATTAACCCAAATTGTTATTTCCATCTTTAAATTATTAACATTACCTGCATTAGGCTTACAGATATGTTAATCCCGTTTTGTCTTGAAGCTCAAGTTTCATTTTTTTTTTGGTGCATGGACCTTTCACCCCTTTTAAACCCGAGTGCACAAAGCATGGCATCAAGGTACTCTAACCTTTGGCCTTGTCAAAAAGGATATCCAGCTTTTGGCACTCAAAATTCGACCATATTCATTCACTGAGCTAAGGTAGAAGTGGCGGATTAGGCCACGGTAGTAGCAACAAGATGAAACGTCCTAGACTACTTGGTAAACTATCGTTGTGGTACCAGGACAAAAAGTTAAACTTTTAAAACAATTGATAGTAATTCCACAAAAAAATTTTCAAAATTAAAAAAAAAGGGTATGCATAAGTTTATGCTAGAGAATATGCATTCAAATATTTCCAAGGCCTCTTATTTACCTCTCTAGTTATAATATATATATTCCAAAAGCATCAATCACGAGCCAAAGTCCAACTTATGCGTGAAAGGAAGTGTTAAAGTGTTCGAAAATTTAAGTATGCTTTTGCGTAATAGGTTAAATTTAATAGTTTGTAGTGGACATAAGAATATTAGGAGTGCCATAACTTTTGTTCAGCACTCACTTGAGTGCCATAACTTTTTTTTCGCTAACTTGAATGCCACATTGGTGTAAAATCATTTATTTGAGTGTCGTCACTGACAAATCGTCCTGGGTGGATATTTTTACTTAATTTTTCATTTTAACGTGGATTTTTTCCAAACTCATTGAGGTTCTATGGATATCGCGACTAATACAACAAAATAAGGGGAAATACAACTATGGGGCGTCAAATATGTATTATACTCCCATTTTCCTCGTGTCTAGGCTGTTGCAAAGGTATACAGGCCATTCGCGACATCAAGCAAGTATGACATGCTTTTAACTTGCGCAGATATGCGAGTGAGCCATGATCAGAGCAAACAATATAACATTGGCGAAGTGCTCAACGGAGCTAACCCACAATGTGGTCACAAAGCTAGCACGAGGATATTGGGTATCAGATCCGCTTCCGGCCCATCATCCATCGCTCATGTGTTAACCAGTCACATTGATAGATAAGTCTTTCGCGAAATCAAGTTAACATAGCATTTTGAAAACCGTGCCGGTTTTAGCGAGCGATCGTCAAAACGGACAATATCGCTAGCATCAGCCGGACGAGGCCGCCGCCTATAAGTCCCAGATCGAATTCTCATCCCTCTCCAAGCAAAGATCAAATTAGATCCCCCACTCAGGACGTGGCACGGCTCGGATCCATTCGAGGCATCATGGCACAGTTCTTACGCACATGACCCAAACGTAAGACTTAAGTTAAAAAGAACGGCTTAGCAATTTCCGTGAAAACACTCGGACTGCATCCTAGACTTCCGAATCCCGCCACGAGAAAGTTAATCCCACCACAGGAGGAAACAATGGCAGGCGACTTTGGTCAAGATAAGGTGGAATCAACCACTGAAAAACCCGACTACCTTATTTTTGCTCATCTGTCTTTTTTAAAGTCGACAGGAAGGACAGACGGCGGGGCCCGCCCGTTCCCGAGCATTGTTTCACACATGAAGCTTCCGCTCAGCTCCGTGCGAAAGCCCCATGTAAACGCAAGGAAAGTGAAAACGTGTGGCACGACTCCATCATTCGGTCTAGAAGAAGGCCCGCTCATGACTCCATCCCGTCCCCATCCAGCCACAACAATGAACCCACCCTCCTTCTAGATATCAATAATTGTTTAAATGTCGATCGGATCGAACTGTTTCTTGACTGGTATCTTGTTTTAAAAACAGAGTGTTAAAGATGGGGCTTTTCACAAGATACACGCCTTTCGCCATATAAAGCCCCCAACTCCACCACACGGAGAGAGAGCAGACGCCCAAGTGGGGAAGCTCTTGCGCACAAGAAGATAAGAGAGATGGGTGTGTTCAAGCCTTCTCTGCTCCTCCTGTGGCTTCTGGTTGTGGCCTCTGCGTCCGAGGTCGCGCAGCTCGTCGAATCCAGGACATTGCCGGGCTTCCCGTCTCAGCAACCTGGTAAGAACAGTCCTTCCGGGGTTTCGCAGTCTCGAAATCGTCTATTTTCGTTACGTACCCACTAATTGAATTCCGTTGTTGTTTGATTTGTAGGTTACTCGAAGATCCTGGCGACACTCGGAGTCGTTTGCAAGTGCTGCGACGGCGGCGGAGAGTGTACAGTTACATGGGAGGGGTCTTGCTCCAAGCTCCAATGCCTACCATGGAAACTCGGCTGAAGCGCATACCCCTCTTTTCTTATCTTTCTCTTTGTACATGGTTTGGATTCATCCATTTGTAGAGTTGGACCAACCGCTTGTATGATACACCTAAATTTTGATACAGTCAGAGATGTTCCAAGATATATCCCAAGACGCACTTCGATCATGGATATATGCAGAATTAGAGCGAGCTCCGACGAAGTAATTGGCAATACTAGCCTTTCCGGACACTACGGTTCGCTCACTATTGCCATGATCAGTTTGCCTCTTTATAAATACAAAGCTATTGATTCACGCCATCTAATGTGATCAAGCAGTAGAATAGGGCCTCTGTTTCATTAACTGAATCCCCTGGGAAGAGTTCATAGGTAATATCATTTACATATACCTGTCTGAATCACTTCTTCGTCATCGAGTGTGGCGGACTAGCGGAGGCGGGGAGACTATTTCACGAATCCGAGGTCAAGAGGCCCAATTCGTCTGGGGCGCTGGCGTGTGTATATCTACTTTTGTGCAGATGGGGTCTGGACCTTTGATATTCTGGTGAGAGGCCGGGATGACAGGCTTCATCTCGTTCAAGCCTTACCCCGGAACTGGAAGTCACTTGTTCAAGCCCCCTCCAACCGTGTGCAAAGGGACCCGCGGGGTCTGTCGTGGGTGTCCAAGTAACCGGACCTCTTCGCTCGCGTCCTCACATTATTTGAAACAAAAGAAGACCGGCTTTCCAACCTCGAACCATTGAGCTTGTTCACTCGTTCGCATGAACAAGGTTCAACACTCCATAGTTGCTCGGGGCTCTTATAGCATGGGTTGCTACGCCGCTCGCATCTTCCCATCCTTTTAAATTCGTACGAGTACGCAAAAATCATCGAATTCGAGTGTTAACATAGACAGCAACCTTAGGGGCCAGCAGAATTTTCGCCGTGCAGTTCCCTCGTTAACGTTGGGGTTGCTATGAATCCAGTTCTCCAACAGAGACTGCGAATCGTGCGCGCGATCGAACGTGATAGCCGATCGACTGAAACTCTCGCCTCCCGATTCCGAGGTTGGAGGCTTGAGTGGGAGTCTCCAAACTTAGAGTGCGCGCAAAACGTGGTGGAGGCCCAAAAGCAAACGAACTGGAAACGACCAGGAAATTACATCGACAATCCAAGCGAAGGCAATCTCCAACTGTCTTCACTCTCAAAGAAGTAAGAAAAGGCAAAACACTTTGATAAAATTCGATGTTCTCATCAACCTTATTAGATTTGTCAATTTCCGGGAAAATTATCCGATCAATCTCAGACTCATTATACGGATGCCAATTTAATCTTAAAACTTTACAATTTTGTCAATTTATTCCTAAATATTTGCTCAATGTAATCCATTTAGTCGATATTTTCACGGAATCATAGATGTCGCACCAAAAATGTAAGCGATGACTGGACTGCTATATCGGCGAAAGATGTATATTTCAAAATAGAAGCATGTAAGTAACATGGGGGAGACAAATAAGGTACGTTTTTTTTTCGTATTTCCTATCCGAAATTTAATAAAAAAAAAAAAAAACAGAACAATAGTCTACACGATTTTCTTTGCCTAAGGCCAATAAAGTTCACAACTTGATGTCGTGACACGTAGCTAAAATCACAGAAAAGCCGAGCACAAGATGGCAACATCACATTAAATTACGGGGCATAACGAGTTCGGGGAAAGTTGAAATGTATTGGTCATTTTTTTGTTTTTCTTATATGATTGTGATTGGCCGCCCCACCTTCTAGAATGGGTCGGGACCTCCCTTTTGTCCTTATTGGGAAAGGATACGAGTCGATTTGACCCTGTTCAAACTTTTCTCGCTCGGAGGAAACGACGGAAAAAACTATTAGAATACGCTGCAGATGCGTGCGGGGTGCGGTTCATGGGAGGACCACGACAATTCGTAGGCTCGTCGATGGGGACGTTCACCGGTCGATGTGCGGTACGAGCTGTATGCGCGTGGAAGAGGAAATGGGGATTAGAAGTCAATGGGGAAGAGGCATTAAAACATCAAGCGAGGTCACATCGTATGTGCTAGAGAAACGACGTATCTAGAAGGATAGATTGGTTATGATAATCGACTGATTGTCCGGGAGAAAATTACCTAATTAATCGTAGCCCTATTGTATAGATGCAAATTTAATTCTAAATTTTTTAATTTTATCAATTTAGTCTAAAATCTTTACACAAAATTCCAATATAGTCATTTTTGGTCAATTTTGTTTTTTCTCTTAAAACTTTATGAGGAACATGTAATCAAATCATGAAGCTTTCAAATAGCGGAGTCATGTCTTAAAATTGTTATGAAAGTCCAATTAAGTGCTTTCTTGAGCATTGTATGTTTTGAATAACGGAAAAATTCGACGTGTATACATGCAGGCTGATTTGGGCGTGGTCACTTACATAGGCTAAACGCCTAGATTTTACCAATTCATGAGATTTAGAAGGTATTACAATAGTCAAGCATCTGCGCTCTCCTAAGTTATCAAAAACAAATATCGCGATTTTAGTATTGCATGTGTCTTGAGGATTTTCGAGGCAAAACTACTAAAGAAGTCTTACATCTATAGCACTTCAATCCTAAACTTTTCAACTAACTATGCCAATTCAATCATAAACATTTGATAATTTACTAACGTAATCATTCCAGCCAATTTTGACAACAAAATGCTAACGTGACGATCCAATCAGCAATGACCATCCTATACGGCGTACCAACGCTAATGTTGACAATTTTTTTAAATTTTTTGTAAATTTTTTCCTTTTTCTTTTTTGTCTTTCCTTTTCATTGGTGGCTAGTCTCAAGCGATGATCGGCTACCTATGATGCCTTGAGAGAGCTAGGCAAGGGTCATCCTCGTCGAGATCCAGGTCCCGTGCCCAACGAGGGCTTGCAAGCCCTTGCCCAGTGGCAAATGAGGGTCATCAAGCCCTCGCCAGCCGCAACAAAGAAAAAATATAAAAGAAAATGATAAACAACTTAAAATTTTAAAAAGATTCAAAAACCTTTTTAAAAAATTACAAAAATTATTCACATCAGCTTTGACAGTGTCATGTAGGACGGCCAGCATCCACGTCAGTAATTTTTAGCTCAAATTGACCAAATGGACATAATTAACAAATTGTCAAGAAGTTTAAGACTAAATTGATCAAATTAAAAGGTTTATGATTGAATTGATACAAGTGTAATATGTTTAGAACTTTTGTAGTAATTTTCCCAAATTTTCAAATGATACAACTTCATCAATCCAGTAAATTGAGTCAATGATGGACGTATGTTTTCGGATTTAGATTGTCGAAAAAGTAAGAAAAAATTTGCTGGAAATTTTCCGTGCATAAATAAGGAAGAAGGAGACTTGTATTTATAGTAACTATTACCATCTAGTGTAGTCGTGTAATTTTCAAAATTGAGTGTACAAGTCAAATCATGTGATTGGGACCCATCATTTCCAAGATCAAGAAAGGTTAAGAAAGAATCTTTGCGTTAAGATTTTCCTTTTAGCAGAGGATACAAGCCAGATTCGGAGTAGTGAACCCGTTTCATACTTAGGGTATATGTTTGTTTGAGTAAAAAAAAATCTGGTATTAATTTCCTGGACTTTCAAACATTTAGTTTAGTGAAAAATTGAAAATGATCAGTTAATGGAAAATCATTTGCGTGCATGCTTAAAGTTAGGAAAATGGATTTCCTAACCTAAATGGAGAAGATATTTTTCTAAAAAATAATTTCCCGAGAAGTATTTTCTTTTATCACGAAGTTTTTTTTTCAAAATAAACAGATCTCAGTATTTTCCTTATCATGATTTGAATTGTAATTTTTCCAAAGACGATACCTCTTAGCTCCAAGTCTTTGCAAGTGAATATCAAATAATCTTACCCAATCAATCTTAAACCCATTGTATGGATAATAATCCAATCCTGTACTTTTCGAATTTTTCAATTTAATCCAAAAACTTTACTCAAAATTCCAATGTAGTCCTACTGCTTAATTTTCACCGAAATCGCTGACGTGGTGATCCAGTCATCACCAGCCATCCTACGCGGCATACCATTACATGAGTGATTTCAGGCAAAAATTGATCGGCATAAATACATTGTAATTTCACGTAAAGATTTAAAACTAAATTAGAAAAAAATCAAAAATTTTAGAATTGAAATAATGGATCTAGGACTAGGTGGACAATTTTTAGAGAGCCGACAATGGTGTCCAGATATGATAACTTACATTTGTCTCAGTCCACACACCCCACCACTCCCCAAACACTTGCTGGGCCCAGGAAAGAGTCAAGCTGCCGGGCTAAGCACTTTTATCAGGCAAGGAGAGACTCATCCATTTGAGTCAATATTGGGCGCGCGCGCTGAGTTCGTTAACGCATCATGTGGACGTCACGAGAGACCCATCAAGAGCAACGGTTGAGACGCACCGATTTCACAGGAATGAACTCGACGTGCGCCACAGTTTTTCCATACGTTCACTATTTATGACAACTCTTTGCGTATCGTGCGTGTCGCCGACGTCTCCTAAACCTCCGGCGCATTACGTCGGATACGTGCCTGAGCAGCAATAAAATCAACAGTTGTTTGTCTTTGAGAACTCTCACCAAGTTCTCATTAGCTCAAGCATTGTCTTTAATCCAGTAGGCAAAACGATGCAGCACGGGGACACGCCTATCTTTCCAGCAAAATTTGTGATGCCAGAGCGTCGGCAGAAAGAGAATACAAACATGGTAATTCCAAGATCATCAGATGATTTCAACCCATCTTTAATCGTACCTTCTGTTAGCTTCATGTTTTCACTCGTCAGACTATGAAGGTTGTCGCGAGTCGAGATTCTCGAGGCCTCTTTAGAAGCATAGTGAGGGTGTTTCTTGCGCTCGCACGTTTACAACTCATCTACCCGTGAAGCAATAAGTTTCATATGCCAGTCCTTACAGAAGAGGGTCTGCAATTCTATATACGTTGCGCCATATGCAACTCAATCTCAAGGGAATTGCTGCAACGATGGAGAATTGCTGCCCTTGAAGGTACATGTAGCATGAGCAGTCAGGCCCCAGCTCATACAAAAGATGTCACTACAATTAACAGCATGATCTAAACAAACCTAGCACCTGTATATGGATATATCCAGTACAGCAGAGAATAGTTCAGAGCACTGATATAGGCAAATTATATTGAGAAGCCCTCTTGGTTGTTCCTTATTTGGCATGTAAGTCTTCCCTCGCGCTGAGATTACCTTTGTCAGAGATTACGCCACTTGGAGATGCAGATGCTTCGATGATGACATTCGACAACGCATCCGCATTCGACTTGCCACAGTCCTTTCCTTTTGTGTCGATGGCAATATAATCTGTCAAAGCCTTTTTTACGCCTAACACACGATGCTGAAGCTTGCCGCCAGCAATGAAAGGAGATCTCTCACCCCTCATGGGGCTGAAGAGACGTGCCGGAGAGAAGCTTGGCGTGGAGAAAGCTGTTTTATACGGAGGGGCCCGAGAGGGGCACTGTGTATGGGATTGGAATGCTCTTGTGCGCAATCAAACTTACCTTGGAGATTGAAGGGACATTGTCCGAGTGCTTTGTCAAGTCATCTACATATAGTAAATCATCAATACGAGCCACAATGTTGAACGCCAAGCTTTCTAGTACTCTTGAATAGCTCTCCAGAATGGATTTTCCCACATCCTACAGGTGCAATGCAAAGTGGATCACTCTACTAATACAGCTATATTGAAACTAAACCTAGAACACCTGGGATATTTTCCAGAGTAGGATTCTTTACTATAATTTATTCGTCGCCTCATCACGAATCAAAAATCCCAACAAAAAGATTACTCGGATCTATGTTGTCAGGGGTTTTCTTATGATTTTTCACAAGGGAGTGAACTGAAAAAACCGAAAATCGTGTACAACAAATGAATGACAGAGTCCTAGATATATTACCTTGTTGTATTGAATCTTGCTCATGTCCAAGGTGGTCTGAGGCAAGCCAGGGAACCATTGCCTCAAGCAAAGCAGGAGGCTTTCTGCTCTGTCCGCAAGAAATTCTCTCTTGTCCGCATCGACCATAAGCTCCTTTACCAATCCCCACGATGACTTCCGAATTAGATCTGCTGGTGCTATTGACAGGTTTTGAATGAGTTCTTTTTCGCCAAACATATATTGAGGCCTCAACACGGTTGGCAATTTCTAAAGCTTGATGTTCTGATGTAAGGTCAAGGCAATCTAGCAGACATTCAGGAGAAAACTGATCCGAGGTAATATAGCGATATATAATATCACCCAAGCACACTCGTCCATTCTGTAATCGGTTGAAGAACTCTTAGAGACTACGTAAGTTGCATTCATATGCCACATTTATACATGACAGTTATATATGCTTCATACCTTAGGAAGAGTTTCCAAGTATGAATCGGGGACTTCCATATCGGCTAAGGCAATGCTATTGATTGCCATGGCAGCTTTTAATATCTGGTTGGTGCAATCGCGTTTGTGTTGTAAATGCTTTCGAGAAACTTCACTGAGACCTTCAGGATGGACTCGAGGTACCGGAAGCCACCATTTTTCCTCTTGGCGCTGGAGGGCTTGTCGGAAAGACGACGATCCATCGGCCTCCAATGCTAAAATCCCTTGATCCACATACCAAAACTCTGTGTCTTCAAAGCTGTCTAATATTTCCTGATAAAGACAAGTCATAATCCTCAGTTTTCCTTCCCAACTAAAAACATAGACCACTTAAAACACTTGGAAGAAACCTTACAAGAAGCATATTGTCTAGCTTTCGGAGGGCCGGGAGATTCACATAAAGATCAGACCTTGGTCTGCATGTCATGACCTGAAACACAGAGACAAAGAATTGGCAAAATGACTTTTGAGAAACCTCAAATCCAATTGGTCCCTCAATTTTGACCAATTTCTTTATAATCCACCAGCAAGTAGTACGGAATCATCTTAACAAGTTGATTACCTGAAGTGAAGCAAGCAATCACAAATGTCAAAATGTTCATGAATTGAGACTATTTTACACTGTATGGTTCTATAGCAACAATTATTACTGTCGTTTGCCGTTCTTCCTTAAACACAGAGATCTAAGTGCAGATGTTATTAACAACCACAGCAATTCTTATGCCTACGGACCATTGAAGCAACTAAAGCCAAAAAATCATCCCCATTGTAGCAGAGTGGAGAATTCTAGCGCTAATCAAGACTTAGAACTCACTAGAGAATGAACTGTCAAGAAAAAACTTTTATTTGTCAAAGGATGCAATTTTATAGGTGCAATTTAACAAGCAAATGGCCTTACCTCAAGCTTGCTTCCATCCGGGAATGTCTGCCACAACGGAGTGAACTCGACAATGTGATCGCTAACACAAAGAAGCCATTCCATCTCTCTACGCCACATTGCCTTCTTTTCCAGAGGAATAGGTTCTAACCTCCAAAGTTGCCCAAACAGGGTGGCTTCAAGAATGAAGTTACAAAACAAAATATAAATCATCAGAGATAGCGCCATCAAAAAGATTATCTCATAATGCACTTGCAATCACACCATGGATTGAAGCACACAACGAGAGATGCACATTTGAAAACTAGTTTCACTTTTATTTCTTTCAAACGACCATATGTCCTTCAATCAGCAATGCAGGTGACAAAACCACTTTCCACAACAAGTTGGACCAGTCAAATTCAATTTTTAGGCCAATACGCCACAGCAATGAAGAAGAAGTTGGTAACGAATTCCCAGTAGGCAGCATACCACAAAGATTAGTAATGGCATTTGATATGGCCAATGCTGTACAGACCCCATTACCGGAACCCGACATGTCCTCTCCAAGAAGCAATTTTGAGAATCTTTCCTTCATCATCTCAACCTCTGCATCCCCCATTAACCAAACAGTAATCTGTAATGACATTAAAATAAACTTACAACTAATTATATTCATTTCAGTTTTGGCTTTGTCTTGGTTCAAACCTGAAATTACAGAGCCATGTTTCTCCAACTTCTCATCACTGGAGTGGAATTTCTCTGCATCTTCCACAACACTATTCTCACTGGAACAGTCCGACGCCGGAGCTTTGTCCGCCGACCAATGCAACACAGGAGGCGGCGAATACGACACCTCGGAGCTGCTATGACTTTGCTCTTCATCCCCGGTCACATCCGATGTCAAGAAAGCTGAGCTTGAACTGCTCTCACGCCTCTCTTCCTCGATCAAATCCGCAAAAATCCCAACTCCACCACCATTCTCGCAGAACTTACCTCTCCTTCCCTCAGCGCCTTCGCTCTTGACACTCAACCCCTCCATTTCAGGACCCTCTTCTCCTTCTCCTTCTGTTTCAACACGGCCCGGTGAAGCATAAAATGCAGAGTTGTTCACTATCATGCCACTGTAGCGCAGCCTCCTAGAGCACGACCCACTTGAGAAACGAGCCCACAAATGCAGCTTCCAAAGAAGCTTCGAGACCCAGATGCCGAGAGCAGAAGGGGAGTTGGAGTTATGGAACGTTTTGGGTCTTGGCAGAGGTAGGCAAAGCTTGAGTTGGTGTGGAGTGGGAGCGTTTCTGCGTTCAGCACCTTCTCTATCTTCTTGTTGGTTGAAAGCGCCACCCATGAGAGATTACAAAGACATTTGTCTAGTGAAAATCAAAACTTGGGAAAAAGTAAATGGTAAAGGCATGGACAAAAGAAGAATCCAGGGTCTTGTTTTTTTTTGGTTGGGGAGCTTTGCTTATTTATGTGGGCAAGGCCAGGACTGTCATGATTAGAGAAGCTTGGTTCAAACACTATGACTCTCATGATGAGGGTCATATGAAATGGATTGATGGCGGAGCCTATGCTGGTCCCCTTTAGATGCTTCTAAGTCGACCATCATTTCCATTTCTTTAGATTGCAAAATTTCTGCTTCTGAGTAAGGCAATAGCTGAGAATTGTCTAAATATTTATGTCATAACTGTGGTACGAACCTGTTATAATTTATGTTATTTGATAATATATGTTTTTTTTAAATTTCCGTAACTTGAAATTTGAAGAATAAGAAGCTTTTTAAGATGTGCAATGATACTTCGGCTGTGACAATCTCGCAGCTGTAACACTTAATAAAAGTCTTCTAGCAAAAAAAAAAACACTTAATAAAAGTCGAAGTATTTCTTTTCAATTTGATAATTGTTAGGAAAAAGTCATGCCTAACGTCCGCACGATCGTCCCTCTTTCTTTGCTTAAACAAGGTCTCTATATCATAGGCAATAATATCATTCAAGAACACAACAATAAAATAATCGCGTGAAATCGTGGAAGGAACGGATCTGCTTTGAATGATGCCTTGAAATGAAATTGGTGGCGTTTGGAGGATACCCTTGTTCGCCAAAAAAAAAGTCTATAAACTTTGGTCCCATAAGATTTTAAATCTCTCTCTCTCTCTCTCTCTCTACACACACAGACACACACACACATATATATATATATGTTTATATATAATGTTGGTCCGGCAACACTTGTGCTGCGCTTTTTATCGTCTCCAGCTTTGTCCATTTTCTCTTTTGGCCAATCTCCACGTTCATCTATTATGAAAGCGCCAAAATAAAGGTCAATTGCTCAGTTAAGTATGCAAGCTCCACATACGCACAAATTGCAAATCTTATGGTTGTGAAAAGATTTTCAACACGTAAGATTGTGAGAGCATTCAATAATCTGCGGTTGTCGTCAACCTCGTAACGAAATCTAAGAATGATCACGTCGATAGCTCAAAGTTCAATCAAGGCCGAGGTCAATCATACGACCTCGATCTAGTGGCAATGGCCGTCATAGCCAAGCTTTGCTACAAAACTTGCATGGATGGCCAGCCTATCGCAGAGGCTTACAGCTAGCCACGGCCCTCATGAGCTCGAGGCCAACTTTGCTTGGCCTCATTGACCGAGAGCCACAAGCTTAGGCCGAGCTCGTGTGGCCACGCCATCGCGACTCGCATGCGACCTCATCACAAACAGAGACACAGATGCCAAGAGAGGGGCGCGGGTGACGGGCGAGGGTGAGGGCAATGGTATCATATCGGCATTACGGTCTAGCTATGGTGTCCAGCGGTGGCTCAACCCTGTGCAGGCGGCTCTTGATGTTGCTATGTCATGTTGTTGTGTATGAGAAGAGAGGAATGACGGGAAGAGAGTGAGATTTGAGGAGATGCAAAATGTAAGTTTTGAAATACGAGGAGAACACTTGACAGGAAATTAAGGAAAGTTAAGGATAGATTTTGCAATTATCCCTATCTAATAAATTCTTGTCAATCTCATGCTCGGAAATTGTGGGACTTTAGCAGTTCGTTGCACGGGCAAATTGATGAATAATGGCATGATGAAAACATCTTTTGAACGAGGTAAATGAGTGTCATACGAGAATGCATGAGAGTTCATGAAAAAATAAGTGATGGTTGCGGAATGCTTGAAAAGGCCTCATCATGCGAAAGAAAAACTTAAATTGTGTTTGAGGTGATGGATTCATAATTTCAGCTCTTTTGATTTAATTTTTGTATGTAGGATAAGGAATAAAATTTTTATTTAAGATAATGTTAATAAGTGCCCTTGGGACAATGTAAAATAAGTTCAATATTCAAATTGATAATCGCACGTAATGCAAAATAATTGATATAGTGAAAACTGTAAAATTTCGTTAATTATTTTTTTTTGGCCAGGAATCTTAATTAGTTGCTTTAGAAGAGCGCTGAGATACTCTTTAATAAAAAAAAATTTCTGTTTTAATATTGAACATGTGGAGTCATTGACCAAATGAAAGAGTCTTTTTTTTTCATTTTTAAGATATTCATTCCAATATAATCACCATGCCATTCCAATTTTTTCGTTTCATTTCCTCTTTCTATCATATTACGCCATACCAAACACAACATTAGTGCTCAAATACATGTACTTGTTTTCTTTTTCTTTTTGGCAGAGCTCCTACGAACTTTTTTGACTCTTTGGAAACTGCATATCGCTTGGAGTGACCTAGAAGGATGCATTTTGTCTCCCCTTCGAGCTAGTAGTTCATGAACTTAGTACATACACTAAACTCAACCTGGACTGTCATATCCGGAGAAACTCACAAGAGACCATATAAAAGCCCACCTACTTCCGTGGTTCAAATTTAGTTTGGTACGTACATCTGCACTCGTGTAGTAATTTCTCCTTCCCTTCAAAGTTCAGACTTCATGGCACTATCGACAGAAAAATAAAAGGAAAATATCTTTCTAGCCAATAAAGTTATGAAAATTGAAAAGCAATAAAGTCAAAGAACAAAAATGTAAATGAAAGCGACAAAGAACTTTGGGTCTTGAGCAATGCGCTCCTAGCCTTGACATTCTCAAACTTTTTCACCGTTCGCTAAATAAAAACCTTATTATTTGGCCAAAGACAAACGGGGTAGTGAGGATGCACTTCCACCAACCTTCACAGCAGAAGCTAGAAAAGCAATGGCATTCTGTTGTATTAATAAATAAAGAATGACTTTACCAAGCCAGGGTGGCGTGAGGATTGAAATTAGCAAAGCAAAACGATTTTGGAAACCAAATTGAAGATTGATGTGTTTGAAAAAACCGTGACATGCAAAAAGAAATGAGCCGATTTTATCGATTAATATGTTAATTCGTACAGCTGCATTGGATGATGTATTGTGCATGCAATCTCCTTCTACCTAATGACATGAACTTGTAGGGTTGTACTAATAATATCAAACATGGTGTGACGATCTAGTCTCATATCCTTCGTGCTACAATTTTCATTTATTTCGCAAACCGTTTTCATTCATCTTACCTTATTCTTGAACTCCTTGTGATTTTCTTACCATTACATACTTGTTTGCAGGTTTTTGCATTAACCTTATATGTAAGTAATCTCTCTTTAACTAAAAATTTAGTGACAGGATAATCAACTTGCACGTGGACAATTTATTAGTTTTGCTTTTGGGTACTATTTCTAGCATGTATTCTTAAGTGGCCCAATTTATTAGTTTTGCTTCATTAAAACATTGTGTGTGTGTGTATATATATCGTGATGCAAATCAATCATTCAAATACCCTTTAATCGTTTTGGGGTAAATAATTTATAAAAAAAAGATACTTGACTTAATTCCAACATCTTCTTGAAGGAACATACTTTAGGGCCAAGTCGCATAGATGATCAACGTTAAGGTAATTATGGAGGCAAGCCTGACCTAGATACTCTCAAATGAAACCCTAAATCAATATAATGATCATGGTTTTCATAATGCAATTACAGATAAGCTATTATGAACATAAAGTACTAAGTTGGTGACCATGAAATTACATTGATAAAAGGAGTAGTTGCAGTTGAGATCCAATAATGGCCTGATTACATACACCTTCGAGCTTTCTTTAACTTCCCTTGCAAGCGTCCGATAGTTGTGTTGGTTGTTCCAACTGACACGAAAACGACGGCAATCTTCTCTTCAACTTCTGATAGCTTATGATGTGGACTGCTGATTTGAAGCAACAAAGTGGAGCCAAAGCTTACAACTTCAGGCACTTGACTAGACAAAGACAAGAGACAAACGTTGTTTGTCATTTACATGCTTTTTCAGACTTACGTTACGATTTAAATACAGAAAAGGAAAGGCGTGGAGATCAGAGGGAATGAAAGAGACAGAGGCAAAATTTGTTTACGGTTTTTAGTCTTTAGGCATTCGGTGTATATTTCAATTTAAGGTAACGATCTTAATATGTATGATGCAATTTCTAAAGTCGAACCTGCCCTATTACCGATTTGAATTTCTACATGATCATTCATGAGAAAAAATTCCTTGAATGAAACTTTACATGAATTGAGCATATGTTTAAAATGCTATTGCATTACCTCTTCATGTCTGTATGGCAAAATTATTACAGAATTAAAAACTGTGAATCAGGGGATTATGGATATCAATGTGCATAGTCTCATTTTTCTCGAATGTTGAGTGATATCCTACGTAAATGTTTTGTTGGGCTATTTTTTACATAATGATTTAAGGTTTTTAGGAAAACTGTTTGCTCTCTCTCTCTCTCTCCTTTGAATGTTTTCCTGTGTCCGGTTGTCTATTCGATATGATTATGTTCGCATCTCATGTTGCGCATCTCAAGACTGATTTTATACTCATAGGAAACGTAAAGTCATATGTTATATATTCGTTGTTCATTACTTTCTTAATAGTTTAAATTATTTGGAAAAAAAAAACGATTTGCCTAACTGAAAAGTACAATTAATGGGTCTCATACGACTAAAAATCTTTTTGTTTCTCCAGTCTCATTTTGTCAATGATCGGATGTGTGGTGGTCAAAAATGAAATTGACCCACCAAAGTACTCCAAACATGCAGTGATCTTGCTTTCTTCTTCTACTGTGATGAAAACATTAAAACGTCAGAGCTTGGAAAACATTGGACATCGGTATCATCCATGTCCAGCCCAACTTCATTGAACAATGCTTCCAAATAGTGTTAACCCACTTCGGGCTTCACCAAATAATTCGGCCCCGATTGTAGGCCCAATGGATCCCAGCCAACGCTAAGGGATGAGGATGGACCAAGAAATGGTCTTTTCTTATGTGCAAGTCCAAATGAAAAAAACCAAGATCAGGAGGAGGGCAAGGAAAGGGAAATAAGGGCTGATCAAAACATCCTTTAAGCACCATTGAAACGGGCCACAGCCGAGACAAGGGAGGTAAGCAAGGTTCGCTAGAACGTCGAATTCAGATCAGACAAGTTTATTTCCCAGCAGCAACATTTCTAATCAGAATAAGTGAGAAAAAAATTAAAATCTCTCCAAAGATTTGGGTTTCTTATTTGTCGTGAGAAAGTGTTTAGGGCCGAATTCACCAAAAAGAAGCACTATCTTATGACTTTGACCCAATTTTGGAACCGACTTTCGAGCACGGATGTTGTTGACATGCACTGTTGGCCTCTTTGGTACACTTGCAAGTCGGTGTCGGAATCAGATCGAACCCATAAATCAGTGTTCTTTTGAGAAATTTGGCCTATAATTTTGCGATTAGTTTGAGGTGGGAGAGGAACTCTTTTCATAGTGTTGCGTATCCATGCCTTCATTGAACCACGGCGATTCCCCAATCCGTCCGCGGTCCAGCATCCCTCATCTTGGATGATCAGCAATGCCAAGAGTAAAGAAAAATTACTTTGCAGTTAGCCATGCCCGTCTTTTATCCGCCTCATTTAAAATATCAACACATCCAAATTGAGTTCCTAGGATACTAATGCATGTAAGGTTGAGATTTGATTCCTTATTTGAAATGTTACCAAGCATACTAATGCTTTGGCAACCTATGGATATTTGAACCCTAAAAAAAATCGTATATGTTATGTCTTCAGGAGGCATCGTTCCAAATGAGTCGAGTAGGTATAATAATTGCTCTACCCCGATTAATTGTCTAATATGCGGTGTCCTTTTACTGACACCCTTACACATGAACTTCAATAGAAGAATCTCTCAAATGATCATTTGGCGACCGAGGTGTGGCATCGCAATTAGATCGATCTAGAGGAGAATACCACAGATGGAGGCACATAAAGAAAAAGGGTTGCTGGGTTTGATATGTCATCATATTCTAGCCCTAACGTGACAATAGGTGATAAAAGTTTGCACTAGCCGGCATCGCATTCCACAAGAAGAAAAAGGGGGGAACATGTTGAGATTTTTCTTTGGGGCACAGTACAAAAGCCAGCTTTGTAATGAGGGGGACTGATCTTAACATGACAAGAATAAAAGAACTAATGATACCCCGTTTGGCAAATAGGAATAAGGTAATCGAAATGAGAAAGAAAATTTATTTGGATGCATGTGTAATACGAGGGAAAGTATATCTCCCGTTGGGATTTATTTATTTAGTTATGCTCTTTATAACTTATTTGCTTGAGTGTTGAGTGAAATTTAGTTGTTCTAGACATATTATATGTTTAGACTTTTGCCTCGATCTGATCATAGTCAAGCGATCGATGACAGGACTAGAGAATTCACGATGAATTACTTCTTAATGACAGAACTCCAAATCATAGTGTTAAGTATGAATTAAACTTGGAGTCTCACGGTACCTCACGAGCAAAATCCCTGTTGTTTTTACTGCTTGACCAACCTCTCTGAATTGGATTTCGCGGTATTCATCCAAAGAAAAGTATTTCAAGAAAACTTTCGATTTGCTTGGTATAATTTTCTTGCCGCAGCTTCAGTTGTGAGAAGGGGTTACATTAAAATGGTTACATCATACTTTGTAAGCCCGTAAATCTAGGGATTGCTTTAACGCGACCACGGCTCGGTAGAGTCCTCTTACAACTATACGTGTAGATGTTCGATATATAAGCTTTTGTAACATGTATTGGCTCAATACCGCAAATCAAATCTACTTAACAATCCCTTCCAGGAAAGCATACACATGTTTCTGCATTTTATGCAACGGTGAGCACTATCCAAAAACACGAAAGCATAGCTAGAAGTAATACATTAATTTCATATATGAGTAAATTCTGTATCGATATGATCTGGTATCAACCCACAAATAAAGGTAATTATTCATTAGTAGGAAAATTGGAAAAAAAAAAGATAAGCACTTGAGATTGATCCTCTTCCTCAAGAGACCTCCTGCCCAAGGTTGAAACTCAGATGAAGGTGATGATCAATTCTTGCCGAAGCTGGGATCTTTGACAACGGTCACAGGACAAGGGGCTTGACTGGTCACGTAGCTGGTCACACTCCCTAATATTATTCTGCATTCAAAATCACCACCAACCCAATTATGTCTTGCTCTATCTTTGATTGTAACATTCAAGAATGACCAATAAATAAACGAATGTGATGTACTTTGTATAATCAAGAGATTGTTCTGTGTTGTTCAGTGCATGTGAAATTAGTTTTGCATAAATAGTTCATGTCGTTCTGCGAGATGAAATTACCGGTTGATGTGTATTATCCTAACACGGTGTTTGCAGAAAAGGATTCTTATTTTTTTGGTTAGACGAAAGGGTGATGTAATACACTTATTTAGGCAGGAGCGACAGGCCGGTTCAACCCGTGAACCAGACCGAACTAGCAATGCCCGACCAATTCTTAGTCAATTCTAGGAAGAACCGGTCCGGTTCTCAATTCCAAATGCATTATCCAGCTCGGTTCCCGATTTTCATGTCATCGACTCAATAACCAACCAAGTAGGCCGGTTCGAGATGCAACAAGGGAGAACGAGATCCTATGAACTCCGGCTTGGAGTAGGGCACACGAGACCCCTCAACCAACAAGGCTTGACTAGTCATGCAGTAAACAAGAAACATAAAATGAAAAATCTCATTGTACAAAACGAAACTGGCCTGACGGCTCCACCCGGTTTCAATTTTTCGGAATAGGGATCTATAAGAAGGTGGGTTCTAGATTCCGGTCTCACAACCGGTCCACCAAGAAACCGATTACCACTAAACTTAATTTTGATTATATTATCTCTACTAAATCTAAGGCACCTTTTCAAACCTCATTCTCCGTCCATAAACTTCATGCTAGCACGTGAATCGTGTGGAGTTTAATCATAATGACATATCAACAGCAAAATTGACAGCTGTATCTAATTAGCGAAACTAATTGGCAATTAGTCTTATAAATTTCTCTGATTTCAAGTTTTAGTTTAAATATATTTCTTTTTCTATGACTATGTAAATTCATTTCCTGAATAATCCGAATTAAAATCGTTTTCTCTTTTTTCATATCTTCTTCATTCAGAGAGAGAGAGAGAGAGAGTTGCCTTTTCAGAGTGCCAAGTCCCCTGCTTCCCATGACCAGAGAGTCGAGCTTCAGATCGTCAATGGCCTGAAGCAGCTTCTCTCTAGCATCCCCCCAGTACAGCTTCGTCACGATCTTCACCTGCACATGCCACACAACCCATCATCGCAACTCACAATCTGATCGAATTCGACCAAACCGAAATCATCTGTTCGAGAAGTAGATCGCCCTGCGTTCGAACTCGATGCGCAAAGGATCTTACCTCTTTCTGTCGCGACCCCGTGTCGAGCATATCCAAAACTTCCATGTCGGTCTGAACATCGTATTTCTTCATGACCTCGGGCTCTCGGAACTCCGCCAATGGAATCAGAGCTGCAACACAAACCACAGTCGAATGGGAAAGTTCAGATATTTTATGGAAAGAACACCAACCGCGAACTCGGGAAGCATGTACACTTACGCGCGCCGGATTTAGACCAGAGCTTATCGCGGGACTCGTCCACGGAGTTGGTCTTGATGTGGATGACGTAGAGGGTGTCGCCCTTGTCGGCGAGGTTGTCGATGGCCCATTGCAGGGCGCACTTGCTGCTCTTGGAGAAATCCATGGCCACGCCGATTTGTCGATCTCTCCCCATCTTCTCGAATCTGCTGATCGATCTGCTCCGATCCTGTGTTCTTGGCGGACGCTCGAAGGGAAAAAGGGCCAAAAGGAAACGCGAACGGCTTGTGAAGGGTTGAGAGGAAAGGCAAGAACGCGTGCTTTGGCGACGGGTTCTTAGGCTTTATGATGCTTTGACACGAAGCTACTTAATTAGTAATTAGGAAGGGGAGTGCCCTTTTATAGATGGATGGATAGACAGATGGAGGAGGGAGACAAGAATGGCAAATTGGATGCTTCCGCGTTAGGTTCAATCTCCAGCCAGGCGATGGCATATATTCGCGCTTCAGACTTTTCAACAAAATCATAATAAAAGAATGATTGATTTACTATTTAGTATTTAGAGAAATTAATGCATGTATGGATGTTAGATGATATTATATGTTGTTTATATAATTTCTAGAAGTACTTTTAAATTTTATTTTGAATGTCTTGTATAATTGTCGCTTCTTATGTTATTCAAGTCTGGTATAATTGTTACTTACAAAAGGAAAAAAAATTATTGTTAAATGAGGACTTGCAAATAAAGTGGTGAAATAGTGATGAGAGTGAAAGAAGGAACAGATAATAACGTGCTCAATAATGTTAGGGATAAGTTCTAAAACTCGTGTCGAAAATACATTTGAATCTTAAAACTTTGAAAAAGTACAATCAAGTCAAAAAATTTATCAAATTAATGCAATTAAATCATTTCGTTAACTCCATCTAATTCGAGTAATGGAAAATGCTGACATGGCATTTTTTATTATTTTCTTTTTCCTACATGGCGTTGACTTGGCAAAAACATGAAACATAAGACTAAATCGATGACGTTTTGGTCCACATATGATTTTTTTAACCTAATTTTTTAAATTAAATTTAAAATAAGCTAAATTCGAAAAAGAAAAAAAAACAGAAAAATGTTGGGGTGATGGCAATGGGGTCACCGAGCCTCAGACAAAGACCAACGACCTTTGCTAACCGCAAGTGAGGACCTGATCTTGGCAATGGCCGCCGAATCTTGGCAAGGGCCAAAAGATCTTGGCGAGGTCCAACAGCCCTCGGCTAAATCTGGACAAGGACTAGCGACCTTTGCCTGACCTAGGGGAGGGCCACAACCCACAGTTCGGGTGAGGGTCATCAGCCCTCACCTATGGTCAGTGAGGGTTGCCAACCACTCGCCAAGTCCCGACGACCTCTATCGGCTATTATTTTACCCAACTATCACCAGCACTTTCCAACGATGTTGGGGCGATGGTGACAGCGGCAAGGGCTTGCCCGGCCATTGCTTGATTTCCCTTCTTTTTTGTGATTAAGCCTATTTTTTAAGTGTAAATTAGACAAAATTTTGTTAAACAATCATATTAGGATCAAAATGATGTTATTTTAGCCTTCTGTTTTATGTTTTAGCTACATCTGCACCACGTAGAAGAGATAAAATAATAAAAAAGTCATGTCAATATTTTTCGTTGGCCAAGTGAAACAGATTTAACAAAAGGATTTGATTGCACCAATTTATTAAATCTTAGGACTTGATTACACTTTTTAAAAAATTTAGAACTCAACTGCATTTTCGTTATGAGTTCTAGGGCTTTCAATGCACATGTTAATGTTAAGAAGAGTTCTAAAAAATGGCCAAAAATGTGGCGAAAAGCTCTAATCTTACTCTATTTGCTTTTCATGCCTTACTTCCTCTAAATAAAGACCGAATCGTATTATATATAAATGTGAAGTATAGGAATTCGACAACCATTAGAAAATTCCTAATCGTCGCTGTTATATGACTTAGGGAAATTTATATGTAATCAATAACATTTTGCATTATTAACTGAAAATAATAAAAATCTTTCAAGAAAACGATTAATTAATAGGAAGAATTACATAAGTATTGGAATTTCCAACAAATGCTAATCTGAAACATATAAACTCGTTTGACAAAACTCATTTTATTGAATGAAGGCAAGCACAGATCCTAGTCGGTAAAGTGGGCGGAGAAAACGATCGAACCTTTGCAGACTAGATACAGAAATACGGTCCACAAAATGGTGGTAGGTCATTGACATTTCTATTGCGTGTCCGCATTAGAGATTTGGAGCGGTCGCGTGCAAGAAATTCCCCGATTCCTACTCAACAGTCAGCACCGTATTCGAGTGATCAATCGCACAACAGCTAACAATCGGAATTGGAGGCACATCCCTTCTTCGAAAATGCTTTTCAAGGTCGTTTGTTTTCGATGCGCCATAATTAGGACTAGACTTTGCATAGGATTTTGGACTAAATTCGTTTTGTCGATTAAACTGTTGAAGCATGTGTATCCTAGTTCGCCCACGATAGGTTGATAGCGTGTGTACAAGCACGTGTTTGCAAAACGTTCCCTGCGAAACGACGGATGACTAATCCAAGACAATAGTGTATTAGGTTCTTTTTTATGCACGCATGCGCCTTCTTCGATAGGTCAATTCAAGGAGTCATGCATTCGCATTTGACAACCATAAGATTATTTATCGGGTATGAATCTTGCGAATTACGCGCATTGACTTTGTAATATTTGAAATGCTTAAAAATCTTCTCGAAATGCAATTAATAACACATAAGTTTTTTTTGGGAGTCGAAAAACACATTAAGTTCACGCGTATTTTTTTCCATAACCTTTTAGAATTTATATTATATTTTTAGATTCTAACAGGAAAGCATGCCGAATCGTAAACAAACAAGCCTTAAATATCACGGGTCTGTTATATAAAGCACATGAATCTCCAATAAGAGGCTCGAGGCAAACATCGTACCTAGCCAAACAAAAGTAGTCAGAAATTCGGATTGAAAATATTAACAGACTCGATGGCGAAATTAGAATCCACGTTATGAAATATGAACAAAATGATTCAATATCTCCTCGAGACATCGTTATAGTGTCTAGTACAACTTCAACAACATTCTATGGCATATCGAGCAACATAGGGTGGCATGGCATGCCCTCATAATTATCATCGATGTTGGTTACTGTACTGTGATTCTCACATTTAATTCGCGATACGCAATAGAAAGGGTGCAATCAAATTCATCATTTCTTTCATTAGTTTACATAGAACTTACATGATAGGGGATGTCGACAACGTTACGTACATGCGTTCTCCACATGTTTTAGCATGTGAATCATTGATGTCCAATTATTATATTCCTCGGCGATTCATATCTACATGTTTTCAGATTATTTCAAGCTCATCTACTATTGCGATGGTTGAATTTTTCATAGTTCATTAAGCTCTAGAAAAATCGTTGAACTTTAATTTGGTTTGATCAAAGCGTTGGAACTTTCAAAACGAGAATGTTATTACCTAACGTTCCATGGATACAGTGCTATGTACCGTGGGAGGGGCGCTTTGCATCCCAAGTTGTTATCAAACTCAAATCCATTTGGGAGATCCCTCACGAGAAATCTTAGGGGTACTAAGACTTTTGACCGAAATTTTGTATACTAGCTAATTTGGCATGATTGCTCGAGCCTTGAGGATGATCGTGATTTAATTTAGGAAAATAAGAAATTATGAATACATAATATAGGATCGACATAGTTGGTTGAGGCGTGGAGAGATTTCGAGCTTGGGAGTTTGAGGCTGCTCATTCCAATCCCACCAACTGCGTGTAAACTGCTCTGAGTCAAGGTTTTTTGCACAATCTAAAAGGTACATACATAAAATAGCAAAGAAATACTTAAGATCGGTAGTTAAATTTATCATATTCAGCATCCAACAAGAGACCATCATATTAGTTTATAGATTTTTTTTTTTTCGCAAACCATTTTTTATGGATTTATTTTCCTCCATTCCTTCCTTCCAACCATGTCTCTGTCCGAGGGCTTACGACTCAAGTACATCACCCATACGTAATGGCAAACTTATCTAAAATTAATAGAGGATGGTGTTCATATTTGTAACCCTCTAATCAGAAAGGAGTATTTTCCTCGTGATTCAAAGTACAGATGGTTGTGGCTTTGTGGGATGGGTATGAGCAAAACCATATTGCATGCATCCATTCTGCGTTGGGCCTAAGCCTGTTTTTGGCAGAAAAGCAAGGGTATCAACAGCGCTACCAAGATATGTCCAAAAAAAAAAAAAAAAATCGGCGCTACCAAGAACAAAAGTCTTCGAAGCAAAAGTCTCACGCCCAAGTGACTTAGTATAACCTAACAGTTTAACCACGACCGATCACAGTATCGTACCGCCAACCACGACTCCCTTCAACATCTTCGTCCAAACTACAAGTCGAACCATCTGTGATCATCCAATATGAAGCATCTCAAGCTGCTTTGAAATATCCCGAGTCCTCCTCAATACCAAGAACAGCTGAAGACGACATCCTTGAATGTTGAAGTTTCTTATGTGCGTAGCGAAATCAAGCTTTGAACGAGTACAACTCCATTGCAATTTGTGGACCACGTAATACCACGTGACAAACTGTCTCGATCTCAACCTCAACCTCAACCTCAACATCAACCTCATCCCATCAATCTCTCTAAGCCTTACGTTTTGGTAAAAAGATCAGACATCAGATCGTTCCAACCATCGGCCTTTGAGTCCGAGTCCAAATTTTGTTCGTGTGTTGCGTGCTAGGCTGCCTCTGTTTCTCTTAACAGCACAGCAGAGTGACGGGCGCAATACATCGTGTCTGATCAGATCAAGGCACCAAGCCTCGAATTCAAAATGCATTTATTATTGACACCTAATTTTAGCCGATTCGTCATTAAAAATAAAAAAATTCGAGATTATGGTTTCCGATCTCGACGGAGCCTGTTTCTTGAGCAAAAAGTGTCGTTTTTTAATTCCTTCCGTTGGCTTAGCTTTTGTAAGCGATTTTCTATTCATTTTATGCAAAACCCGAAAAGTCAAATGTTGACTTTTAAGATTGACTTTTTTGGTCAACCCTTTGACCAAAAAGTCAACCCCTGTGTCAAATTGGGGCTTTTTGCATAAAAAGATTCCTTTCAAGTCCAATTTCACTTTAAAAGTGGAAATTTTAGAAAAATTCAAAGATTTGATCATAAAATCAAGCTCCTAGTGAAAAGTCAACTAGGGTTTGACTTTTGGTCAAACCTTTGACAAAAAAAAAAAAAATTGAAAAATACAAAAATCCAAAAATCATTTTATTTTATATTCAATTTACCTTTGGCATTAGAAATTTTACAAAAATCGATTTAAAATCAACTTTTTCCCAAATTGTGAAGTTGATTCAAATCGCCAAAATGAAATTACTTCATTTCTAGTCATTTTTAGGTTAGTTTCCTTCACGACATTTGATCTAGAGGTCATTTTATATCCAATTTTTGAACCAATTTTACGATTCCAAGCCAAACACAAAAACCCCCAATTTTAGCCCTAATCAGTGATTTTGATCGATTCTTCATGATGTGTGCAATTGAGACACGAATGAGCCTAATTTCTTATATGAAATCCAAATTCAAAATCAATTTTGGAAGAATCACATGAATTTGGGTCAATTTGATCAATTTAGTGATCCAATGATTAGGAAGTCTAAGAGTAATTGGTCTAAATAGTGCAATTCAACTTGACCCACTCTAGACTAATATTCAATTTGATGAATTGGGACTCAATTTGGTTAATTAGACTTCAATTAAACTTGTTAGTCTAGCTCGGTCATGCAATTAGCCAAATTCAGAGCTAATTGACTCAAATTGGTTTAATTCAAATTGAACTAATCCGATCGGACTAGTCATTTTCCGGTCGAAAATTTTGATGATCGATAATCCGGTCGGACCAACCAAGATCAATCACATCCTCTTGAGTGCAAAAATGACAAAAATGCCCTTAATAAAAAATGACAAAAATGCCCTTAATTGAGAATGACAAAAATGCCCTTCTTCAAGGATTAAGCAAATTAATTAGGGGATTAGCAAATCAATCATGGCCATTCATCTAGAATTGATCATGTCCATCCATGATGCCATGTCACCAATCCTTAGCTATTAAGGAATATCCTTAATCATTAAGGATGCATTTTGAGCCATTGGATTGATCTAAGGGCTAAAATTCAAAATTGGGGGAGGTATATAGTGTTTTTTCCCTTCAAAAATCAGGGGGGGTTCATTTTTCAGATCTGGTTTTTCTCTCTCTCTCTCTCTCTCTCTCTCTCTCTCTCTCTCTCTCTCTCTCTCTCTCTCTCTCTCTCTCTCTCTCTCTCTCTCTCTCTCTCTCTCTCCTCTCTCTCTCGGCTCTCTCTCCTCTCCGAGGCTCCCTCTCCCTCTCATTGCCCGGCTTTCCGGCTCCTTGCCGCTGCTTCCGAACCACCCCCCCAGGCGTCCCCACCGGTGGTCAAGGCCGGCCCCAAGTCCCGCCGCCCATTTGGTGGCGGAGCATCTCCTCCGTGAGATCTTCTTCTCGGCAACATCACCGGCATCACCGCGGTGATGTGTTCAGCCGGTTCAACCGGCTGAACCGGCTCTCCGACGACCTTTTCTGGCGATCCAGACCTTCCGACATCCTTCCTCGGCGTTCTCACATCGCTGTGGTGGCCGGTTTTGCATCGAACAGCCACCGGATTTCATCCTTAGCTTAATTTTTCGCTGATTAGTCTATTTTGTGAGAAAACGAGTTAATTCTCACATTATTTCGTGCAATCCATTGTCGTAGGTTGGCCGAGCTTTCCAAGGCTTCTCCGTGCCATTTCAGATCAGAATACGGAGATCGGATCGCTCGTTTGAGCGTTGAAGCATTGTGAGACAAGGTAAGAACACTTGAACGCAATTCTGTAAATTCATGTCTAGTAAAACCTGCATACTTGAGATGCTAATTTGAGCCTGTTAACATTGAAATCTGGCAAAGTGATAAACTAGAGAGTCGTAAAGCTTGTCTTAAGCTTCGATTTGATATATCATATGCATCAATCGGACTTGATTTGCTATGTCAAAACACTTTTAGAAGTTAGGATCAGAATCTGGAATATGTTGCTCAAGTCTGTTCTGATGATTCCCTGACTGACGTTGTGTTGTTTGATGAATTTTATGATTTTTTACAATCATTTTCTGGAAAAACTTCCTTCATGAGAGTTGTAAAACACATCCTGATCTATTCACCATAAAATTTTCACAAAATTTTGAGCATGTTAGCCTAGTACGATTTGCAACGTCATATGCATGCAAATCTGGTGACATGCTGGTTTCAGTCGACCTTCGTGTGTTCTTCGATTTTCATAAATTCGTGTGTTCGAAATATGAAAAAATTTTCTTCACGAAAGTTCTTTCTGAGATCGAGATCTTTCTATTGATACTAATTTCATCAAAACGAAGATCATTTGAATTTTCAAAAGGAATTATCACAATTTGATCAGAATCTGTGTCCAGATCTGATTTTCATTCCTTTGGAGTTCAAAAGATGTTTCTCCGAATTTGATAAAGTTAGAGTCCTTTTTTGCAAAAAATCAAAACTACAAAGTTTCTCATTGGGGTCTCATTATGTCAACTGGAAATTTTGAGGACCTAATTGCAATTTTTGGAGGGTCAATTTGCTTGAAAAGTCTCTTCGGGTTAAAATTTCATTTGCAATTGAGTCCTTCGTGAAAACCGAATTTTATAAAAATTTGGAGGGCTTTTTAGCAAAAACTCAAAACATGAAAGTTGTTGCACTCGGGGAATCCTAACCGCACAAAAAGTTTCACGCGGTTTTGATAAGGTTTGTTATTTTTCCCGCCATTATTTTGAAATTCATAACTAAACCGAGTCCAGCCTGTCACTGAGATTAATTCGATATTTTCAGGAAAATTGGCTAGGATTTAGAAAACATGGTCTTCTTGACTTTTGATCCTCATGTCATAAGCTTTCTAATGACACCTGAATCGCTTTTTTTTGGACGTCATTAGGTTAGTTAATCATACTTGAACAGAAGCAATCCGAATTAGATAAAAATTGAATAAGTGGTCTTTTATAAAGTTCTACTTCTCATTTTTTGATTGCTTCAAACAAGGCCCATGGGCTTGAATGTATGCTCATTTTATTTTTTATGCATGTGCTTGTTAGATGAATGTTAGGCCGGTGCATGTTTCTATGGGTAGCCCATTCATGGTCATTAGAACCCGACTTTAGGGGTTAATTGATATGAGTTGCCGTTTTGTGAATGCAAATGGTAGCCCATTATCATTAACCATTAATCAAATGATGTTAGATGATTAGGTGGGTGATGAATCGAAATGCATGAAAAACAAAGGCCGATCCCGAGGCCCGTGCTTAATTAGTGAATTGATTACGTCATTGTTCTTTCATATGTTGTCTTTTCATGAATGAATGTTTGTAAACACCGACACCTGAGAGGCGGTCTATGGGAGGATAATCCAAAATCGAAAAGACCAAGGTGATTGACCGATGTCCAATCCGGTCTCGATTTGTACTCATTTGATAATGGTGTCAAACCGATGTCCAATCCGGTTTCAATTTGTACTTAATTCATTCATCCCCGATCATGTCTCGGGTTTTTCAATTCGTGTTGTAATAAACACCCGACGAGTTGCGGGTTTATACTTTTTACTTTCTCACACTTAGAATTAGCTCGTCTTTTCAATACTTCGAGTGTTTACTTTACGAAATGTCCTTCAAATACAATTGATTGTTTCTTTCTTTTTCTAGACTAAGATAGGATTAGTCTAGAATCTTAAATGAAAATACAAAAACAAAATGCATGATCACATAGATAACAACCATATTAAGTTTAGCGGCACCGAAAAGGGCGTTAATAGAAATATTGACGTAAGCTAGTCCCCCTAACCTTTGATCTCTGGTTTTCAGAGAAACCAAAACGAAATTCAGCGTTTTGGTTGGGTATTCTAGCCGACCCCGACCTAGGCTAGTGGCGACTCCTAAAAAATAAAATCAATCCGCTGTCACGCGAGATATGGATTTAGGGAAAATCCACGTTCATGATCAATGGGTCATATGGCTAAACAAAAGATTTACACTTCAGTAAAATCATTTTTTAAGATGCCATATGAACCATCTCATGAACACTTATCTCTAAACCCGCCTCATCCGAGCTCGGCCCTCGAGGGGTAGGTCGCGACAGGCTTGGCGACTCCGCTGGGGACTAGGTTATAAACCTAAGTGGATTAAAGCCGTAATAAACTTGTTGGTTGTTATCTCACTCGTCTACATTTTGTAGCATCGACTACATGTCAAAGTCACGTGGAAAATGAGATTAGTCCACTAACCATGTGTTAAATGGTTTTATAGGTGGGAGCCATAAGGGGTGGAGTGAATGCAAACCCTTTATTTTGTAGGTGGTGTTCGGGTGAATGTCGCTGGAGATAAGTTAGAATCAAAACAAAGATAGAGAACCCCAAAAAAAGGTGAGAGACGAAGTTGCTAGGAAACTTCCTCTTGGGTGTCTTTATGTCACTGATTTATTTCGTGTGGGACCAAAATTCCCTAGCCATTTCATTCCATGGAGCTAAGAACTTACTAATAAAAGCTACATTACACACTTTTCTAAGGGTTTATATGAACAGATTTGTGCAGGAAATGTATGTGCATCAAAAGAAGTGTTTGATTGCAGTATGTCTTGACTACGTTGATCACCGATGCTCTTTTCGGTATATACATATAAATTCAGATATGATGAACCTACGAAAGTCTTGAATGCAACCAGTGCATGTGCATCAAACAGAGTAGACATAGGCTAAAGAAGTTAAAAGGATCCTATCAATTGTGAGTAGTGCTTGGACTTTGAAACGAAAGGAGATTGGAAATGGTAGTGCTTTTCGAGATGGATTTTGAAACTTCACGCATGGGGCTTAGTACGACACTACTTCTAATTATGACATATTTGCTTACTTTAACTTAACAATAGGGAAAGGTCTCTCTTACATGGAAGGGCAAATTCTTATCTAGACCTGGATACATCAATCCAAAGTAATCACAACCATTGAATACATGTGGCCTATATGATCGACGATTGTAATTAATCCAATTGATACGGAACCAAATTCAAGTAAGAGTTTTTCTAGGAAGGAGGTTTTTTCCCTCCGAGCTCTTTCCGTGAAATTCAGATAAAGGTATTCTAGGGGGGAGGTTTGCTAAGAACTCAATAATAAAAGCAACATTGCACACCATCTATAGATTTATAGGGAAAAAATTTGTGCAGGAAATGTAGGTGCATCAAAAGAAGAAGTGTTTGATGGCAATATGTCTTGACTACTTTGATCACCGGTGCTCTTTTTGGTATGCACACATTAATTTGGATATGATGAACCTATACGAAAGTCTTGAATGCGACCGGTGCATATACATCAAGGGAGAAGAACCCATGTATACAAGTTAAAGAGGCCAAAGAAGTTAGAAGGGTACAAGTAATTATGAGTAGTAATTCAACTGTGAAATTAGAGGTGATTATGAATGGTAGTAGCTAGTTTAGCACTGCTTCAAAAGCCTAACACTTGTGAAGGCGTACTCTTATCTAGACCGAGGTACATCAATACAAAAGTAATCATAACCATTGAATATTTGGCTCCCATTAGATCAAGACATATGATGGATCCCATCCATATGGACTCAAATTCAGACAAAAGTTCATCTATGAAAGGGTTTTTCTTCCCTCGGAGCTCTTTTACGGAGGCACTAACTGTGTAGACCTTACCAAAGCAAACCCATTTCAAGAGCCGAGCCGAGCCATGTCTCACTTGATAACTCCGGTTCTATACAAATCTAAAAGTTGAGTACTTTTTCAAATATGATGTACGGGATTTAAACTTATCAAACGGGTGTGTCGGGTCAAATTTGGGTTGATTGAAAATTGGTCCAACCCAAATTGATCCATTTTTAATGTGATTTGCTCGATTCTCGAGGGAGGGATCGTGTGCATGAGCTTTGTTCATTTGTTTGTTGGTGTCTCCAAACGACCAATCTATTCGCTGGTGTTTAGGTCGCGAGCTCACATGAGTGTTGCTCCCGTCCTATGTCCTCAGGAGCTAATACGAACTTGCCAATTCGCCGGTCTTTCTCGTCAGGTCATGGCCCTGGACAATTGGGCTCTGAACTTAACGAATCCAATCGAGGCCATTTGTCGGCCCAATTCCAATCCTAACCTAAAAATCAGCCCCGACGATGGCCATAACGCCCAATAGCCAACTATATCAAGCTCCAACATACATATTCACGTCCGGTGGTTCGACTAATCTCCATGAATACACACGCATCGCGCTACCTATTCGAGTACGAGACATGCATATCTTCAAATCAAGCGCTTAGCCACCCGGCCAATTCCTCGAGAGCGAGTGTCCACACTAAATCAGTACAGAAAACCTTGAAGAACATTTCGATACGGATAGAACCGAAACGAGAAGAGCACAAGAGCCGGCACGTCGACGTCCGCATGAATCTCGGGTTTGAATAAGATCAAGAAGCAGCACCGGAAACATTCTCTCCTTCAAACCACGACAAAATCCGCAATTCAAGAGCAAACCCTAAACTTACCGATTATTTCGCTAATATCCCAAATAAGGTGCAACGTAACAATATTTCGATTTCGAGAGAAGCGACCTAACTATCAAATTATCTATTTCAAATTATCTATAGGTCGATGCGTTGGAAGTTATCATTTGTGTAAATGGAATGTTAGATCCATTTCTGGCCGCGCCAGTAGAGCCGCATTCCATCCCTACAGCAAGAAGTGATTAAGGTTGGGCCCCTCATCATTCGGTGGATAGCACTATGATCAGCAATTTCAGCAGATCGAAATACCAATCACCTTTTGAAAATTTCGTTTCTCTTGTTCTCTCTTTCTCTCGCTTCTTTTGATAATCTTGCAATCCTGCTGGATTGTCTTGTCAGAGAGCTGTTCGCCGAGGTGGCAAGGGGGCGAGGCGTGGTTGGTCAAAGAGGGGAACAGCAGGGACAGATTGTCAAAACTTCTGGCCAAGGAATCTGCGAAAACCCTTTTGGATTTGGATGGACAGCGCGACAATCAGACCCACCTTCCACGGGCCACGACAAGCTTTTCGGACATCCCCATGTAGCAGTGGGCGAGCTTTGCTAGCTCCCCGCTAATTGAGGCGACATGTTCTTCCCTCCCCCATTCTTCGAATGCTGTTTCTCCCTCTTTAGCCCCACAGCCCACTTTGGATTATAACTCCTAATGATGATGATTCTCATTTTACATGCTTTCACGGGCTTTTTGGAAATTAATAAAGTATCTTATCTTGATGGGTTTCGCTTCATTTGTGGCTTAATTCGTGTTAATGGAATTTATTATGTAAACGACGCCTCTTGGGTCACTGCATGAACATCTGATGTGCGCTTGTCACGGCCGAAACGAGAAGAGGGAATCGAACTACCAAAGTATTACGCACTACTTATTTGTGGGGTTTTAATAGGCCTTCTACTAATGTAATATTCGTCTATGTATCAACTTTTGAGTTGGACTTTTCCAGTATGGTATTAGAGACAAATTCGACCCCAAATGTATTTAGCATGTAAGGCTCCACCCATTCATCAATTTTACGTATGCATTTTGATAAAAAGGTATATGCACTGCCTGAACCTAACAATCATATCAACTCCGTGCCTAAGCACAAGATCAAACCTACTTCATCGAATCGATAAATGGTCTAAACAATTGCCAGCATGAATGTGGCACTCCACTTTAGAGTAATTTGCGAACGTCTCCATACGTCTAAATGAAGATTTGCGGCAATTCTATTTGGTTTGATCGCTATACTTAACTACATTTTTTCATGAAGATGCTTGCTATCCTGGAATGCGTGCCAACGCATGCATGGAGAGAGAGAGAGAGAGAATGTAAGGGTAATTAAGGGAATGTGATCTGTGTGTAATTTTTAATAAAGAGTGGGTGCATTTCTCTTTTACAGAGTTGGATTAAATAAATTATGCGATCTTTTCTTTTTTTCATAATCTAGGCGCACAAGCGTGGAGACTCAGCCACCGAAGGCTCATGGAACACCTTGCGACTCTCATAAGACCCTCATTAACCATTTAAGTCTAGACCTTTGATCTGTGCGGGCGACCATAACCCAGATTAATTTGCACGTAATTTGTGAGATTCGAATGGATAAACTCAAGTTTCTGAGCTGAAAATCCTCTTATGCCCCCAACTAATTGCGCCGATGTTAGGGTTGAGTGATGCGACTTAACATGGGCCCTTTTGTTAATCATCGACGCATCGACAACTTGGAAAGTGTAAACTTAAAATGCAAGCTATCCCTAATTGAAAACATAGGATCTCCACATCCATAGGGAAGATATATTTTTTCTTATCCACCAGTGTCATCACCCACCAAGCATCACATCTCAAGAATTTGGACTAAAGACATACCTCAAAGTCCCATCCATTGAGCATACGAACATAGCGTATAGAAGCCTAAGCTAATCATGCACACGATTGTACTGAGTCTAGCTGTAATTCCTTCGGGGACATGCATGCACTTAACAGTGTCCTTCAAGAGCAAACGTGCTGTCCTCGAGCCAAGCTGCATGTGCACCGCAACTGGAAATCATTGGTGCTTGCGGATGGGGAAAACGCCCTATCATTGCCCTAGCTGGCTGACACGCACTTTTGCCTATGTCAATGGTAAATCATATGGGAAAAGCATGGTCTTAGTATAAGTAAATAGATAACTATTGTCGTGCCCGTAGGGTGAAAATATCCGTTTGCGACGAACTTAAGTAATCATTATAGAATAGTATAATTGCAAAAAATGATAAAAAAAAAAAAAAATGGAAGGTGGGGTAAACTGCAATCACATGAGTTAACTGCAATCTTTCCCTAGGATGTTACCCTAAGTCGTCGTATATAACGAAATTGCACGCTTGATCGGATTTCTTTATTCAATTTGAGTATAAGCCTACACCAATTACGTTAGGAACACTAGGTCGTGATCAGAGTTGCTTCGGCCATATTAAAAAAGAACCTGGCGTGTACGGATCCTTTCGCCGGAAGTGTTAAAATTAACTTGGTTTGTCCAATGAAATCGCGGCATATTGCATGAGGAGATGCAGCTAGGGTTTGAATGATGAAATAAATGATATATTAGTTTATAGTAGCATTCACCGCTCATCGTTTGCTCTTCAATATCGAATCAATATCTCTCGAGAGAGAAAATTTGGATCAGTTCTAATGAATGTGACTTTTTCTCTCTGGGGGGGCTTCCTTGTGGTATATTGACACCACGTTAGAGTTACCTCGGTCCATCATGAATCAAGTGATCTCAACCACCCAGCATATGAAGTCCGCCGAATTTAGTAATTGGGACCAGTCAATCAGTGATAGACTAAGTTATTGCACCAATGTTAATTAGATACTAAAATTTTCAATTTGCCAATTTAGTCCTAAACTTTTGTGCGAAATTTCAATGTAGTCCTTCGGCCAACTTTTGCTGAAAATCGCCCGGCGTGGCGCCGGAAGGACTATATTGGAATTTCACGCAAATGTTTAGGATTAAATTAGCAAAATTGAGAAGTTTAAGACTAAATTGGCATCCACACAGTAGATTTAGGACTGATTGGACAATTTCCCTGCCAGACAAGAAATTTCATACGCATATAGCTAGAGATTATCTCTTCGTTTCGATTAGACAAATTGCTTAACGTACTTATACTATATTACTTAACACTATCAGCAGGAGAAAATTAAGAGAGTGTCGAAATTCGAACCCTCAAAAACTGTGTTAAGATACCATGTTAAATTAATCATTTTCCTGAAAAGTTTAATGTGCGTAGAAACGGGTAAGCAATGTTTTTATAATAGATTGTTACTCAACACTTTAAATTTCCCAACACTATCCAATTGTGGTTGAAGACCTTCGATCTTTTTATACAAGTCTAGCAGGATGTCTACAGATTTAGGAAAAGGAGCCAATCTAATCTATAAAAACAAAAAAAGAAATAAAAAAACTATTACAAAAAATAAAAAGATATTCATGTCAACACCAGCTGTGGCACGTGAGTCTACTTCAATGATTTACAATCAAAATTGATTGAATAGACTCAATTGGCAAAATTTGAAAAGATTTAAACCTCAGTTGGCACAATTAAAAGGTTCATGACTGAATTGGCACAAATACAATAAATTTAGAACTTTTCTTGATAAGTTCCCCGTGGTAGAAGACCTTTGATCTTTTTATACATGTCTAGTAGAATGTCTTTAGGTTTGGGAAAAGGGTCCAATCTAATCTTAAAGAGATAGCTTTTCGGATCCTAATCTTCTAAAGTGGCTTCTAGTGTGGTATCCATCACATTTTGGGATTCAGAGATTAAACATGAATCATCATCCTTTCCATCTCAGCTTAGTACTGATCGAACCCCATCTTTTACTTTATTCTTCACATTTAACCTTTAAATTTTTGGACCTGTACGATTAACGAGGGCTTTTGGGTACACGAATTGTTCAATTTCGAAAGCAGATTTGGTGTAATTTCGAGGACTTCCAAGCAGATCAATTGTCTTCGCTTTGCCCGAAAAGAAACTTCCACTAGAAGTTACTAAAGTATGTCATCACTAATTTGCCGCCTCGTCGCTCCATACATCAACTTCTATTGAAATGTTTTGTCGTCTCAGCATTATTATATTTCCGGAATACATAGCTAAGTTTGAGCATAACATTCTAGATAGGGATGTCGATTCTTGATACCAGACAAGAACATGACTCGAAACTCGAATTTAGCGAGAAAAATCCAAACCCGGCATGACGTAAAACATTGCCAACTTAAAATCAATAGGGCAAAGGCCACTAAAAACCCTCGATTTTACCCACCGTAACACATTTATCTAACTTTTTTTCTCTGAAGCGCCTAAAATTCCAAACTTATACATGTGTCACCCATGCGCAAATTTTAGGCTTTTTTATGTCACGGCAAAAAGTTTAGAGTAGAAATGTCACAATTGATATAAAGTTTATGTTAGATGCGTCGTGGTGGTAATAATTTGAAGGTTTTTTGTGATTTTTTCCCAAATCGATACGAACTTTGACACGTTTTGATTCGAATTAGCAAATACCAATTAGTTATCGTACCGGAACAACTCTACACACGATCGACACCCATGAAACGACGCCCCATCTTCCGGGCCAAAAGCGCTTTCGTGCGTGCTTTGTGCTACGGTCAAAAAGGCGGAGGAGGGCGACGTCATAACCCCTCTCTTTCGGCGGGAAAGATCGAGATTAGTTTAAGGGGAAACAGGTGGTGAAAAATCGAGAGCATCATGAGGCAATCAAATCAAATCAGTCCGATGAAGCGAAGCGTCCTTTTCACGCGAGGCAGCAACAACGCTCGTTTCGCTTTTAAAAAAATCAGATGAGGACGTCGAAAGATCTCCGCTTTTTCGCCTGCTCGTCGCTTTGCCCTTCCCCTTCTCCTCCTCCTCCTCCTCCTCCTCCTCCTCCTTTTTGCCTTTGCTTTGTTAATCCCTTTGAATCGAAGCCATGTTGCTATCCTCGTCACCTCGTGTTCCCTCTTTTGCCCCGTTGCAGCTGCTTCCTTTCCACGTCGTTCGATCGTTTTGCCCGTTTCAAATTTTGCCCCTTTTTTTATAAAGGAGAAATTGCCATCGCATCTTGTTGAGAGGCCTTCTGGTGTGTGTCTTCAATTTTTTTTTTGACAAATAGTAAACGGAGAATTTCTTGACAAGGTAATTATTTACCTCGATCCACTCTCTGTTTTAGTTTCTTTTTTTTTTTCGTTGTCGGTCTTGGTTTAGCATTAATGTTAATGTAACCTTATAGTGATATTTAGAGAATGTAGCACGAATCAAAGATTTTATCAAGCGCGCACAGTTAGTGAATAATATAAGTGAATTTGAAATGTTGACGTGGTTATCACGGCTTTAGATTTTAAATTGAATGAAAATTGCCGATCTCAACATTCACGGATTAAAAATCTGTTATAGCATCACGCGAGTATAACAGGTGACTTCATCCGTAAAATCTCAAGTACTCGGCAAGTTGGACCTAAGATTCGTTTCCAGGATGACTTGGAAAAGCGGAGTTCCCAGTCACGACCCGTGTAACGAGATGCAACGGGACTTTTTCGTACATCTTAATGTTCCTTAGTTTTGTTACTTTAAAATTCTTTATTGCAATTTGCCCTTTCTACTTTTGAAATGGATTCTAATACAAAAGGTACATACCGATGAATAAACTTAATTGGTCCCGTTCATTTGCACGAGCTAGATTCGAGTGTATATATTTAAGTGATTGGGCAGGGTTACAAATTGGGTGACGTGGGCATTTTAAGGATCTTTTTCATTTTTTTTTTTATTTTGAATTGTGGAGTTGCTAATTTTTAGTGGGCGCATGAGTGCTCAGATTCAGATTTTTTCTATTTTGCTTGATCAAAGTAACCTCGCTCTTTTTACTTCATTTCTTTTTTATGAGTAAATTAACAGGTATTATCTTAACCTTTGTTATCAAAAGATTAATTTTAGGGATAAGTGGACCGAAAGTCCTAAAACTTGTCACGAAAGTAGGATTTTCAAATAGTGCAATCAAGTCCTGAAACTTGTCAAGTTTGCTTAATTAAGTCTTTCCATTAATTCCATCTAACTTGACAAACAAAAAATGCTAACAAGTTTTTAGTAGAGGTGATCGGTTCTCGGTCTGGTCCAATGGAACCAATTGATTTTTTTCCCGCTATTTGATGTCATCTTTTCATGTTGAATTAAGTGATATGTAAGCAATGATCCTCAAATTGAAAAGACGAATAGAAAAACTTACTTCACTAAAGGTTTAGTTCACATTTTATTAATTTTTTTGATGAAATAAAAAAGTATATGCAGTTGGTCCGGTTCTGTTCCCTTTGGAACTAGAAACGGGACCACCCGGACACCAGTTCCCTTTGGAACCAAGAATCGGACTACTTTCGGATCACGGCCCACTTTTAGGAGCCAAGAACGGGACAAACACTCCATGGAATTGGATTAAATGGGCCGGTCCAGTCCGGTCCGGGCGATTTCCGATTTAGGCGGTCCGTTTTGTACACCCCTAGGTTTTGAAACTGATTACACCAACTCGACAAGTTTTAGAAATTAATTGCGTCAACTTAACAAGTTTTATAACACGGTTGCATTTTTCGAAAGTTGTAGGATTACACTACACTTTCGTGATAAGTTTTAGGACTCAAATAAATTTTATTCAAATTTTAAGGCTTCTCCACTCGTTCCTTAATTTTATATTCAAACATCGAACAAAGTACCCTAAAGATGAGGTATTTTTCTCCGTATCTTTTGGTATTTTCCCTCGCGGACAAAAGATAATGAGAGACGGGGAGTGCATCTGCGACGTACGTACGGGGAGCGGGGGCCGCCGTCCAGCGCCGGCAGCGCTCCAGTCAAAAAGCGGGAAAACGACGCGCCGTTGGATGAGGGGCCGCTGTCGATCGGACAGCGACCGCCGTTAAAACGGACGGAAAGTGGTTGCCTTTTTGACCGAGGACAGGTAAGACGGTTGAGCTGCCGACCGGGACAAAAACCTTAATGGATGCCACGTCAGAGATTCTTGGAGATTCTTTCCTCGCCTGGGGATCCCATGATCGTCGCTCGTCTTTTTCCTGCATCATGTGTTGCGGTTCGCATCGCACGTCCCGCGCTCGTCCCACAGCACGAGAAAGCATGTTCCCGTGCCATTTCATTCGGTCGGGGAAGACAAACTTTGGTCGCGCGAAGATGGAGAACATTACGCGAGAGCGCTCGGCGCTCGGGCTCAAAAAGGCGTGGCGTCGATGCCGGAGAAAATGGGTTCGTTCGGCGCGCGAATGCCGATCCAAGGTCGAATACGATGTTGAAGACATGGATTGCCCTCTTCGTTACACTCGCGACGCGATATCTCGTGGGGGAATTAATCCTAGTATCAGAGCTTAGCTGAAAGGCGGGCGAGAACGGCGTTAAAGGCCTGTGCGCAGATTGAGAGAGATTTGCTATTAGGAACAGTAAATTTAGTGGAGCGAATGAACTGAATCGCGGATCAAATGGACCAAATATCGCCAGGTAACACGGGTCGATATTAACGAGACTGTTAATAGTTTAAGCAAGGGATTTTGACATCGAGGCTGAATTGCGACTTGATTTGTACTACCCCAAATGATCAACACACTGTGCGGTAAACTTTGAGTCATTTCGGTGGCTTAAGCTGTTAAAAGTAGATGTGATTTAATGTTTTAAAATTCTAAAAGCCAAGATGAAGAGGTTGTTAAAGTAGCGGCCTTAGTATTGTAACTTACGAGGGCGACATAAGGATTTTGACAAAATTTACACAAGAGGCAAGATATATATATTTTACATGAAAATTACGAAGAGTGTAATGACAATTATAAAAACTACTACCGTAAGCACCTGGCATGAGGTCAAAACCCTTTTGAGTCCATCCCTAATCTTTTGGGGTAGCATCTACGGATACATTCCTTATTTTAACGTGCCGGTAACCGCTCCCCTTCCACCCTTAATTTCCCCTGAATTTTTTTATTAGCCAAGTTTGACGGAATTAACGGAAAGACTTAAATTGCACCAATTTGACAAGTTATGGAACTTGATTCAATTTTTGTAAATTTTATGATTCGATTCACTTTCATTACAAGTTTCAGGATTACGAATACACTTATTTTAAAAAGAATTGGAAGCCGGTGTGTCTTGTTGCTTGGTATTATTTTTTTAGTCCTTTTCAAATAATAGTAGCAAATAATAACAACCCGAATTCCGCGGCATCGAGTGATGGACCGATCATAAAATGGGTCCGCGCATTATTACAATGGGCCATTTGAAATTTGAATTTCCACAAATTGCGAGAAACGGTACGAGCATGATCTTGTCTGGAAAGAGTATAACGCCACGTGTACGGCCACGATTGAACGGTCGGACCTGACCTTCCCCTTATCGGTGTTAGACATGGGGATCCGATTTCTGCTAGCAAGTGCAGGAAATATCTAGGGTCCCAGCGGGATGTTTCGATGGACCGATCACGCAAAGGGCAGGACCACTGGATTCAAAGTACAAAAAACTCGTCCATCGAATTAGTTTTGAAAATGGATAATGCCACGAATAATTTTTTAATTTCATCCCGACAAATAATGTTGTCGTTTCTGAATTTTTAATTTATTTAATTTAAAGTTTAAACTTTTGCTAAATAATTTAATCTAGTTCCTAAATTATATGAAAATGTATAATGTTATTCTTCCATTAATTTAATATCAGAGACAATATCTAACATTTTTTTTTTATATAGTCCACAGCCTAAATTGAAGATGTGCAAAAAGTTTAAAGACTGCATGAAGAAATTTAAAGTTTAGGGACGATACTGTGCATTGAGGTAAAGTTTAAGGACCATATTGAACAAATTAAGAGTTCATGGATAACATTACAAATTAGGTTAAAGTTCAATGCATCATTTGTGCCGTTTTTTCTTTTCACGAATGTAATCGTTTACATGTTAAAATGGTAAATGACTAACATTTAGCGGAAGGAACTCGCAACAACAAAGGATTATTACTTACTGATAGACTCCATTGGTTTACCAATTCGAAAGAAACATTGTGATAATATTAGTAAATTTACTAAGAATAGGGAAGTAGACGGTTACAATAATAATAGTATAACTTACAATCATTAAGAACTTCGAGCTCATGAGGACTTAAGACAATTTACTATCTCTAAAGGTAGACTACTAATCATCATTTACATAGATTTATGGGTAATCTATGATAATTGAGCTCAAATACTGATTATAGGCTATCTCTCACAACAATTTAAGACACATTACTGTTCCACTGTTTAATTACGAAGTGATGTAAATTTCATGTTACCAAATTTGTAGCTAAATTACTATGTAAAAAGGGAAAGTATTTGTTATAGGTATAATCGAGATCACGATGACTTCATGAAAATCAAAATTATTGCGGGTATTATTACAAAGACCAGGAAACATAAGTTATGACGTCTTGAGGCTAATTACAATATGATAGGATAATTATTGAGTGATTTTATCATCAAGTTACAAAGTGAGAAGGAAAGTTACCATTAATGATGCAAATTGTCAATCACAACGAACTACTGACTATGACTATTTCAAGAAAATTACAGTATTATCGAATAATTACTAGTAACAACATCTGCAAGTTAGGATGTGTAAAATAGTCAATCTTTCTATAATTAGAGATTTCAAATCATCTAATTTGTTCATATTTGTGGTAATTTTGATTCTAGGAGAACTTACAGAGTAGTATCTTTCTTAGAGAGAAATTACTTTTAGCTCTTATCCTCTAAGTGAGTAATTTAGCTTCAAAGCAGTAACACTTCTTAAGACAAAGTACTTACCTTATAGGAAGCAATTAAAAGTAATGATTTGCTTTATAAGATGTAATTCACTTTTAAAGTAATAATTTCCCTTGTATTAGTAAATTGAGTATGTGTTAATTCCCAATGATTGTATTATACTTGCTAATATGGGAGCATCCGGTTCTATCGATCAACTCTCAAACTCAACTTAGACTTTGTTGATTGATCCGGCCCAATCTCTACTTTTGCAAGCAAAGGACAATTTTAGCTGTAGTCTAGTTTGATGGATTTAAGTTTGAACATGTCAATTGTACATGTTAGTTGTCGACTCGCAGGACTAGTTGTCGATTTCATGATTGTCGATCGATGTCGATTACAAGTTTGACGTCGATCTCAAAGCTACTAATCAACTACCTAGTTACTAGAGGTTGTTCTAGTCGATTTCCTTTGTTGTTTGATGAACTTCCAAGGTGTCTATTCGACTACCCAGACTGGTGTATGAATTTGGAGGAGCAAGTCAAGTTACAATACATCTAATCTTAGTTAAATGCATTCGGCCCTAATTATTAAGCGCCTTAATTCTTAGTTTTACCGGTCTTTATGGTGTTGCTTTCAAGAGTCTTAATTATGTGAATACTTTAATAATCATTTTCGTTTTTTTAGGATTATAAGAGTCTTTTCTTTTGTTTAACACGATCACTCTATATATAGAGGTGTAATCTCATTTGTAAGACAGAAGGTTTGAATTTAATGAATATATGAAATTTTCCTTAAGTGAGTGCATTTCTATCTCAGTTTTTATCCTCGATTGGTGGCGAAACAAAAGGTCTTTTATCATTGGCCGGTAGGTTTCCTTTAATCCTCGGTGGTGAATTTTTCTTATCCCGAAATCCTTTATTCTTAGTTGGTGGCCTGTCCTTTATACCTTGGTGGTGAGCTTCGGCTATTTAGATCTTTATTCATGCCTGGAAGCGCGTCCTTTATGCCTTAGTGATCATTATCCATCTATCATAAATCCCATTATCACTCAAAAGCCAAAAAAACATTCTTCATCCCCACACACGCATCACTCACCCTTAGTATATTGTTTCCAAAATCTAACAATAGTAACATACCTAATTTGCGTCGTAAAAGCAAAGCGGTATTAGTAAGTTATACCTCGTTTGTATTGGATATAGAATAAAAAAGTCTCTGCACATCCAAACAAGGCTGCCAGAACAAAGGAGGGAAAACTAATCTTTTGCTGAATTAATAATAATAGAAAAAGCACAAACAAAATCATTAGCAACTCATTGCCTAGTTAATCATTTTGTTTAAGGAAACTGTAAAATCCTGAATGCATGCTAGAGAATACTGGGAAGAGACAAAAGCTGTAAAGATCGCTTACCCCACAGTCATTTAATTGGACGATTCCATATAATTAATCCTCAATTTGAGTAAAGAAGAATCTTTGCTTTTACATGATTGCCGTGCATCACTATAAGTTTTTGAGCAATCAATTGATGCAATTGGCTCCAAGACTTGGTTGTTATGTTATAACAATCATAGATACCTAAAAGTATATTGTAGTGAATTTGTGGGTGGAAACCGAATTAAAAAGAAAAAAAAAATTCTCTTGGTGCTACAGATTAGTACTCAGCACAAATTTTTTGAGAGTGGACATAGTGGTTACGTTCCCTCTTCGAAAGGCGACTTGAAATGAGATAAAATATTTATTAGATTTACATCGACAAACCTTTTGTGTGTTTTTTCTTTTTTTAATTTGCGACGAAGCGGATCTTGTGGAGGTGACCGCCCACTGCAGAAAACATTACCTATATAAATAACCATTTTACATTTCGCTGTTGTAAGAATCATTGAAACCTTAATGATGTTTTAGTAAATTTGCGAGCGGGTACTAAATTTATTAATAGAAATAGAGGCAATGTGCGCGCTACGAGCATACGAAGCAAAAAAAGGGTGGGTAGGTAAAAAATAAAATGGATGAAGTGGGTGGTTACTCGATCTGAATTGAGAACAATTTCTTTTTGTTTAGCAAGGTGATAGAACACTTAATAACTTAGTCAACAATTTAAAATTAATCAAAATATGATTTTCTCTTAGAGTTAATACCATGAAAAACCCCAAACTGGTACATATATGATATATTTACCTTAAACTAATTTTTTAACCACCAAAAATCCCAAACTGGTATACCCGTGAGAAATTTACCAAAAACTAATTTTTTTTACCACAAAAAACCCAAAACTGGTACGTTTGTGTAAAATTTATTCTCCGTTAAATTGGATTAATACTACGAAAAATCACAAACTAGTACGTCCACGGCCAACGGAGGGTAAAACCTTAAACTAAGACACTTGTCAACTACCAAGTGACATTTAACTCAGAAATTTGACTGTAAAATTTAATAGAAACTAATGGATAGTAAAATTGTCACAAGTGTACTAGTTTGGGAGTTTTTCGTGGTATTAGCCCTTTCTCTTATTTATTGGGAATATAAATTTTTAGGGTCGTACCAAACGCATTTCTATTTTTTTTATATTTCGAGAATATAAATTTTGTGTAGTTATCAAACGTGCTTTCTTCTACTAAGAAACTCGTCTAGAGAATAGAAATAGAAAAACTATTTTTGAATAGAAATTATTCCCGAGAATAGAAACGTTACCAAATGGAGCTAAGGGCTAGTTTGGTAATGCTCCAAATTTTTTATTTTACTGTTATTTTGTTCTCCGAAACATAAAAAGAACGGAAATCAGTTTGATAATGTCAGTTAAATTTTTTGTTCTCCGGAACAGAAAAGTAGCCAGGGAATAGATTTGGAATAGAAACAATAAGTAAAAAAAATCTACATCTTGTTCCGGGAACAAAAAGAGAAACAAGATCAGCTCTCTCTTTCATAAGATATTCTCATGCTAAATTCTAAACTTCAAAACCTTAAAACACTAAAATCCTAAATTCGAAACCCTAAAACCCTAAACCTTAACCTTAAAATCCTAAACCTTAAACCGCAAAACCCAAACCTTAAACCCGAAACCCCAAAATCCTAAACTCTAAAACCTCAAACTCCAAGCTCCAAAACCCGAATCCCTAAATCCCTAAACTCATAAACCCCGAAACCCAAACCCAAAAAGCCAAAACCCGAAACACTAAACACTACACCCCAAAACCCAAAACTTTAAAACCTAAACCCTAAATGCAAAACCCTAAAACACAAACCCCAAAATCCCAAACCTTAAAGCCCCAAACCCAAAACTCAAACACTAACCCCATAACCACAAACCCTAAAACCATAAATCTAAACCCCAAAACCCTAAACTTCAATTTCTCAACCACCACCGGTATTTATTTTGTCTATAAGGAGTAATTTTCTTTATGATTGTATCAATGTCATCTAATTTTATATCATAATATATTCTGATTCTATTTCCATTTTAGTTTTATCCAAGCATGAATTATTAAGTATCCACTAACTTTTTCATAATTAAATGAAAACAATTGGGATTAGAAATTTTTAGAGTCGTACCAAATGTATTTCTTTTCCTTTTCTATTCCGGGAATAGAAATTTTTGTGCAGTCATTAAACGCGTTCGTTTGCTCAGAAACTCGTTTAGGGAATAGAAATAGAAAAAATTATTTCTGAACATGTTACCAAACAGATTTTAAGTGTAACCCTGCAAAACGATAAAGGAAGTCAATGTCACCTCCTCAACTCGTCACTCGATTAGAGTTAATTACAGATGCGAGGGTACAATGATAAAGGATCGGGGGACACCAAAATTCGAAAATTACTTTACATATAGACAGTATAGATGGCATAAATAAAAAAACAGGAATCCGAAAATTGTTGAAGCTATCAAATCGAATGTACACTTGTCAGGGTTTTCTATTCGTACAAGATCACATATTTTATTTTGGCCGGATATACATAAGCAACGGAGAGTCGCGCTCACGAAGCGAAGCAAAAATGGAAATCATTGCATGCAATAACCAATTTCCCCATGAAAAGAGGACGATAGAAAAAAATATTTAAAAAAGAGAAAAAATCGGTCGTTGTCGCGCTAGATGGGGAGCTCGGATGCTTAATGGAGGTTCAGATATTTTCGTAGGTGGGTGGTGGTGGGCAGGCAAGCGGGGCTGCCACCGCAATAGCTGGCGGGGGGGTTTGCATCTTCCCCCGCTTTGCCTTTATTTTGGCCCCACTCGAATGCGCAAGAACGTGGCCCTTGTCCATGTACACTCCCGACGTGCTAAAGAACGAAATCCCGCACGCTCAGTTGCAGTAATCGTTCGTCGGTCGTTTTTTTCGGTAACTCGGGAGCTCGGACAGGTGCGTCGATTAGCCTGGAGATACATGGATCACCGCCGCCCCGCGAATTTCACGGACCGTTTTCGAGTCCCCGGCGGTCGGCCTAATGTGGATGGCCCCGACACAGGGCAGGCACCTTTGCGCGTGGGTTTCGCGGGACCTGAACGGGGCGAAAGCTCCTCGACCGCCGCGCCGCCGTTCGGTCCGGTAGACCATGTCGACTGCATTTCAGACGATGATAACGGGACTCGCGGATTGATCAGGCGAAGGGTCCGTGGATTTACCTTACGAAATTTATGGGCCGACAATGTTTGACCTGTGCAAGTGACCGCGACATGATTGATGAAATTCAGAGCGATGTGACGATCTTCCGGGTCACGAATTGGGGAAAATCCCCACGTCACCGAACCCCGACTCGACCAAGCCGCGTCAACTCCGTTCGACCGGAAAGGTCAAACGACAACATAATTCGAGTCGGATCGCGGCAAACAATCAAAGGATCGGTTCGGACGATTTCCCAAAGATTCGATTGATCCTGCTGGTCGCGTCACTGATTGAAATGAGGGGGATGGGAGGGAGGAGGTGGCCGATGGTCCGCGCTTTGCTTAGACCGGAAGAAAAAGAGCAACAGTGAAGTGCAGAGTTTGGCAGGGAGTAATAATGGGATTGCCAATTCGGGGGGAAGGAGCAAAGCGTGGGGACACGGAAGCTTTTGGCCCAGATGGAGCTGGCCGGTCGGTCCACGTCAGATGCGGCGGTCGCCCTCTCGCCCTCCCTCCGCCAATTTGCCGACGCCACGAGGGACAAAGACGGCCGCTTTCGGGGGCAGGCGGAGGGACGGCGGCGCGTGCGGTGCGCCGCGCGGACCCCACCCCCGCGCGCCCCCCCCTCCCGCACGCCGTGATTTGCTACCCTCTCTCTCTATCTCGCGCTGCGCGCCCATCGCCCTCAAACAAGCAAACGGCGTAAAGTTTGATTAGTGAGGTTTTAGATTAGCTAGAGAAAGAGACCATAAGAAATGATTTATTACGATTCGAAAATTCTTTTTTCATGTACTTATGACCCGGAGAAATGTAAGGGTATAACTTAAAAAAGAAGGATAAGGTACGTTTGTTTCGCCGAAAAAATTCAAGGCAAGAAAATATTTCCTCGTGAAAATTATATTAAGGAAAACAGTTAGTTTTCATTTGTTTTGGCGGCTCAGGGAAAATGATTTCCTTCTTATCGAAAGTGAAAACCGTTTTACCTTTGTTGGCACATTTAAACAATAAATCACGCATTCGTTTAACAGCTTAAATCTCGAACCCCCCTCCCTCCCCTATCTTCCTGACTACGCATCGGGAAACGATATCACGTGCTCCCGAGCGCTTTCGCAATTTTTCATCAATCAAACGAATCCCGTAACAATTCGCAACCCGCCGTGTGACCGATGCACTTTCTCCCTATAAATGGTTGTTTACATGAACGTCGTTGGGGACAGCTTTTTTGGAAACGGTACGATGAGATGGATTCCGAGGGGGCGGTCCGCGTTTCGAGCCCCCCACCGGGCCAATGTTCACTTCACTTCGCTAGGACTGTACTCACACGCGCGCGCTATGCCGCCTTTTTCCTTTTCCTTTTTCCATTTTTTTTTTAAAGATCTTCCCCCCCAAAAAAAAAAAAGGCGGAAAAAGGGAAGATATATTCAAACCCCCGGGCCCCACCCAAAAAGACGGACGAAGAAGGAGGAGGGGGACGGGGGAAAACCCGGAAAACCCCTTCGTCCGCCCCCGCGCGCGTGGCATCCCGCGCGTGCGCTCTCGACTCGCCCCCACCATGCGCACGCGCTGGCCCTATAATAGGAGCCCCCACGTCCGCCCCCATCTCTCTTCCTCCGTTATTACCTCTCTCCTTTGTGCCGCTCCCCTCTTCCTCTTTCCTAAAAGCGGGAGTTCCTCTTCAAAATCTCTCGCCTCTCTCTCTCTCTGTCGCCTCGGCTCCGGCGAAGCCTTCGCCTGCAAAGAGCAAGGCCCCCCCCTCTTTGAGCCCCCCTGGCCCGTGCCTGCGGTTGCTCGCGCCTGTTTTCCCCCTCATGGCGGAGAGCATAGACGACGGCGAGTTCTGGCTCCCCCCGCAGTTCCTCTCCGACGCCGACGCCGACGACGACGACGACCTCCTCGTCTTCCCGGAGCGGCGGTGCCCCGCCCCCGGTGGCTCCGCCGCCTCCTTCGCCGCCGCCGGCTCGACCCATGTGGCTCCGGCTCCGGCTCCGGCTCCGGTGGCGTTACCGTACCTCGAGCGGGCGCGCGGGGTCGTACTGTCGCCGGATCTCGGCTCTCCGGTGGAGTCCGTGGTGGGGTCGACGGAGGAATGGAGCGACGTGGAGGAGCGCATCGCCGACTTGACTCGCAAGGTGGCTCGGTCCACCCTCGAGGACGATTTCGAGTACTCGAAGGTACGAGAGGAGGAAGCTCTGAACATCCTTTCGTTCTTTATCGTTTTTTGGCCCCCCTCTTTTCCATTTTCGGCGCGGTCTCTGATTAGGGTTTTCTCTTCTCCTTTTTTTCTCTCTTTTTGGGGTTTGGCTTTTGTCTCGTCTGTTCCAGGGCTTGTTCTGGTCGGGCTCGCCCAAATCGACGCTGTGCGGGCTCCGGAGCGGTCGCGGGTGCGGCCAGGGCTCGAGCCTCGGCAGCCCGAACGGCCCGTCGCAGCCGGCTTCGCCTCCGGGCACGCTGAACCTCCTCCGCGAGGCCGCCGGCAGGGTCGCTCACCTGCGCATCAACGACGAGGAGCTCTACGCCCTCAACGGCTTCGCCAAGTACCACAAGTACGACGTCGCGCCGCCCTACTCTTACCCGTCGATCTCGCAGCCCCAGCCCTTTCAGGCCTCCGCGCCGGTAAGTTCCGACTCTGCCGGCTGGTTGTTCACGAGGCCTTTCAAGTCTTGGAACGTCTCGAGCCGTCGCTGATGTTCTTCTTTTTTTTTTTGTTTCGCCGGCAGTTTCGGCACGTGCCGACGATGGCTCAAGCTCCGTTCCAGGTTGTGAGGAACAGCGATTTCGCGGGCGTCGTCGGGAACGGACGGTTTGGCGCGGCCACCGCGTGGCCGACTCTGCAGCAAGCGCATCGACAGTCGGAGCTCCGGAGCCACCACCTACACGGGTCGGGCAGGAGGGCTGTGTTTCTCGGATCTGCCGGGCTCAAGCGAGAATCGGCGGGGACGGGCGTGTTCTTGCCTCGGCGGGCTGTCCCCGAGCCCGAACCTCGCAAAAAGACAGGTCAGAAATAGATCTCTTAGCGCTCTCTGGTGGTCCTTTGAAGTGATTTGTGATGTTTTCCCTAGTTCGCTTGCACTCTGTTCTAGACCGGCGGGGGAGTATGTGGGCAGGAGGAAGAATCAACTCCTGTAGTTAGTGGGACGTTTTCACCCACCCATGTTCTGTTTTTTTTTTGTCATTTTGTCTGACTAGTTCGATCTTTGCTCGTGCTTGTGGGTGCTGCTTCAGGTTCGACGGTGTTGATCCCTGCAAAAGTAGTGCAGGCCCTGAACCTGAACTTGGACGACACAGGCTCTCAGCACCAGCTTCAGTCTCGTCTTAACGTCTGCTTCGCGCCTGAGAGTGGTGAGTCTTCATTTACTCATGCTTTCTGCGGTCCCTCGAAGTTCACTCTGCTCGAAGCCTAGTCGTGTCGTGTCGTCAGGTGTGTAATTTGCCAAAACCCAAATACAAGTTTTGCCGAGATTTGCACTCTGTTCCCAAAAAAAAAAATGGTTCTTTCCAATTGAGTCTCTTCTTTTGTTCGGTGCTGCGAATCTTGTTCTGTTCTTTTAGCGAGATCTTTACTTAGTGGTTACTTTTTTTGGTCTCTTCTGTTTTGGGTCGCGCAGATGGAGCCTGGAGATACAGAAGCAACCGGCCTCATCATGTCCAGCAGAGAGGCAATCACCATGCCCACCACCATCACCATAATAACCGGCGGCCACCGGCGACGAGCCATGAGATCCGGCTTCCTCAGGAGTGGACCTACTAACAAACCACATCTTGACGGAACGCGCTCGTCTTTAACACCAGCGTCTCCATAGGTTTAAAAAGAAGCAAAGGTTTAGGGCTATTACTGCAGTTCTTTTTAGCGGTGAAAGAAAGCAAAGATTTTAGTTGGGTACCCATTAGAAGTTTTTTGAGTGTCGAAGAGGGTTCTTTTTGAGGGGGGTGGGGGATTTTATTAGGGTTTGTAGTGGTGGGTAAGAAGAAGAAGAAGAAGAAGAAGGAAGCAATAAATGTCTGCATTGAAGGGAAGTGAACGACGCAGCAGCCAACCAAGCACGCAACACGATCATGGCCAGTTTTTTCCTCGATGTCTCGGACTCAGAAGACGAGGCTGTGCCTCCCTTTTTTTGGCTTTTGGCCTTCTGGTAATAAGCGATGTTGCTTTTTGTATTTTTTATTTTTTTAATTTAGTGGAAAGGAGTGTAAGATTTGCTTTTATTATTATTATTATTATTATTTTGCTTTCTGTTTTTTATAATATCGGAATGGGTCGGTCGGTCCATGTTTTGGGGAAAAGGGAGGAGTTTTTCAAACCCTCTGATTGTTCGCAGTGTTTTTTGTGCCCTGGGATTTCGTTCCAGACAGCCTGTCCATCCCCCCTCCGATATTCCATAATAATGATAATATGATAATTTGTTTTGATCTCCTATTATTTTGAATCGAAGCTACGGTTGGTCTTCCCCCTCGGAGACATTATTGTAATGAATTGCTGCGGGGGGCCTGGAAGTGGGGGGCGTAGAAGGTTTGCTTTTTGCGCTTCCATGGATTCCTATCGAAGACTCCCCCCACTGCTCCTTGGTTTTTAATTTTAATATCTTCCGGTCATTCTGTACCCCGGGAAAATAAATGATCTTATGTTTTGTATCCGTTTTCAAGTGGGACAAGTGGTCGGTTATGGCGAAGATGTTTTCTAAATTATTTGTTTTTCGCGAAATGGATGAAGTCCCGGGAAGCTTTATTTTTTTATTTTAAATGCGGCATTTTGGTAAGTGGATGATTGGGGGGGGGGGTTGCTCGACCTAAGTTCAAATTATGGCGCATGATTATAGTTTTTATTATAGTAAATGCGAGGTTGGATTAAGGAGAATGTATCTGGGGTAGTGCTCTGTGCCATGCCTTAGGAAGCAAGTAATCATATGAGGCTATGACTAGTGTCGTGTCAGCTGTGATGTTATCGGACCACTCCAACGGAGGTTTTTGCTTTTTGCAATCTCTGTTCTAGTTTTGCCTTTTTTAGGGGGGAAGCTCGTAGCTTGTACCTTCCGTAACCAGCGAGGTGGCGGGTCGAACAAAGATCTACCGCTGTGTGATTTGCAGCGCTACTTAGTTTCAAGTTTGAATCCTTCCAATAGCTTTTTGATGGTAGTAGAAATTCTAGTTTGCATGGGCATTGGTTAGGCTTGTGGCGTGCGTAGGCTTAACTTTGGCTTTATATCGGCTAGCATCCGGTGGCGCCAATGACGACGGGTTCGCTTGAAATGTGCAGTAATAGTGGATTAAAATTTGAAGATTTCAATCGTGGGTAGCCAATATAGGTCGCTGTTCCTGACCCTTTATATCTAAGCAAAATCAACTATATCACTGTACTCGACATTCAAATTCAAGACTATTGGTCTTAGTTAGCTGCGCATCTAGCTTGTAAATTGTGCCACTCACAGCCACCGAATGTGAGGATTGGATCAATTAAGATTTACTGCTATGTGATTTGGATCGCTCCTTAGATTCGAGTTTGAATATCCCGATAGCCTCTTCCGATCCTAGGAAATGTTAGCTCATGCGTGCCGCGATGAAGACGGGCCCAACTTAAGTTGAACATTCCGATCGTGGGTCTGGAAAGGTCATCAATGCCGATCGCCCTTCCCGACCTTTTTTATCCGGACAAAAACAAGACAATCCGTTGTACCATTCAATGCCAAGGTAGAAGGGTATCTGCAATTGACATTTGCGAGCGCACGGCGTGATCGTGTTTTGTTTCGAGGGCGCAATGTATCGTCACGACATCAATGTGATGTTAGGCCGGACGAGAAAATTTAAGGAAAAAGACAACAGGGCAAGGGGCCGTTTGCTGTCGTGGGAGGATATACGTATGTACTCGTTCTTAGCACCTTTGGCTGCCGGGTGGCGGAGGTCGGCCACGCCCGCCCGCATCCACCGAGGCCGGCGGTGACGTGACCCCACGCCCCCGTGATGCGGCATGACATGGTGGGTGAGCAAGAACGTGGGGGAGGCGGTTCGAGGGTCGTGTCAATGAAGGGACGGCTGGATTGATGCGACATGTGGTGGGCGACACGTTGGACAAAAGGCGTGTGGAGCTGAAGCGTTGACTCGGTCGCACTCGCGCCAAACTCGAACTGCACACGTTCTTCTGGATTCCCCTGTCCCTTTTTCCCTTCGATTCTTCTCTCACCCCAAGTTTGGTCTGTTCCCTTTCTCACTCTCGCTGGCACTCCGGTCGACATCCCCAATCCAACAAAAACAGGAAAAAAGAAGTAGAAGAGGAAGTCAAATTTGGATTCCGATTAATTGCCGTTTGGCAAAAGGCACTGATCGAGCGGTTACCTTGTATTTGATCAGGTTTTCGTTTCGATCACAACGCCTATTCAATTATATGACTCCACCGGTCATTGTGAACGTACGCCGATCGCTTATTCATGTGTTTTGAGCGAGACTTCAGATTGAACGTTTGTTTTAGAGTTGTTTTGAATAACGTATATTGAAACACAAGTTGTTTTGAAAAATGTATCACATCTAATCAATTGCTTCATATTTTGATAGCTATTCAGTTCTAAATTTATTGTAGGACTTATATTCAGTTTTGAATTTTTTAATTTGATCAATTTTGATTGGAAATTGCTAACGTGGACATCAGTCGTCATAAGTACCACAGTCGGCGCTGGCACGAATGAATTTTTTTTTGCAAATTTTAAAATTTTTCTAAACCTTTTGTTCTCTTTCCTTTTAATTTTTTTCTTTGTTTTGCTTGCAGCTAGTCTTGGCGATGGTCGGCGACCGGGCCCAGGCGAGGGTTAGGCTCACACAAACTTGGGTGAGGGTGACCCTTGCTTGTGGCCCACGAGGGCTGGAATGCCCTTGCTATGTTTGGTCGAGCGCGGCCCTCGTTAGCTCTCACTTGTGATTGGTTGTTGACCATCACTAAGACTGGCCACAGGCGAAAAGGAAAAGAAAAGGAAAAAAAAATAAGAAAAGAAAAGGAGAGATTTTTTTTTTTTAGAAAATGTAAATCAAATTGCAAAAATCGCCCACGTTAGTGATTGCCAGCCAAAATTGAACGAAATGACTACATTGAAAAATAAAAAAGTTTGGAACTAATTTGGCCACCACATAATAGACTCAACATTTTTTGGACAGTTTTTCCTTTGTTTTTTTGTGTGACCAAAGCTCCTAAACTATGCTAATTGTGACACCACTAATACAAGTTTAGGGTATTGATGACACGGTAAAATTTTTTTAGGATACTAGTGTCATAGTTGATGACACGGTAAAATTTTTTTAGGATACTAGTGTCATAGTTGATGACACGGTAAAAAAAGTTTGGGGCACTAGTGTCCCTAAACTTGAATTAACGGACGGACAACATTAAACATTTTCATGTAGTTTAGAGAGTAAATTGAACTTGTACCAAAAGTTTAAGGCTAAACTGAACAAATTAAAAGTCTAGAGACAACATTGCACATTGGCTAAAATTCATGGACCACATTATATAAATTAAAAGTTTAGGGATCATATTGCATATTGGACCAAAGTTCAAGGACCATTTATGTCATTTTCTCTTAATAATTTTATATTTTGAAAAGTTTAAGATGTGCCGCATAAAAAGTCGATTTGCTTGAGTCATTGAATTTGGGAAAATAGTTGAATATGAAGGCTCCGTTCGTTTCCTAGAAAGCAAATTCCAGGAAAACGTTTTTTGGATTTTCGTCGTTTATTTCACGTAAAATAAACTAGTTGTGAAAAACATTTTCCTTATCTTCTTTCACCTCATTTTTTTAAATAACACATTTTCCTTTTATTTTTTTAAATCGAGTTTTTAATTATTTTATATTTTTATATTTTCCTTTTCTTTCTTTACTTTTTTATTCTTCCTTGATCGGTCACGGTCACAACAGCGACTAGCAACCAGCCACAAGTGAGCTCGAGCCTCGCTTGATTCGGTGAGGTCGAACTTGCCCAAGGCTGGCAAGCTAGGCAAGGCTCGAACCTCGCTCGAGGTCGCCAGAGCCTCGTTGACATTTGGCAACCTCGGGTGAGGCTTTAGCTCGCCAGATTTGGTGAGGCCCGAGCTCCCCGAGGTCACCAGAGCCTAGAGATTGAGCCTCGCCTAGCTCGCCGGATTTGGTGAGGCTTGAGCTTGCTTGTGGCCGATAACCGGCCAAGGAAGAAAGAAAAAAAAAAGAAAGAAAAGGATAAAAAAAGAAAAAAGAAAAAAATTAAAATTTCGATTTTTTTGGTAACTTTCCCTAGAAAATTAAATCAGATACCGAATGGTGGAAAATATTTTCCAATTCATTTTGAGGTCTCAGCTAAACATTGGAAAATATTATCATTTTTCTGGAAAATGACTTTCCCAAAAACATTTTCCAGAAGCATCACCTTTTCCACGAAATGAACGAGGCCTAAAAGTAAAGCTGTAGACTCTACCGTGTACAAAAAAAAAAGAAAAAAAAAAACGTTTATGATAAGTTGATTGTCTCCGGAGTTGAAGGAAATAGATAATTTATGAAGGCATTACTTGTCCTCGCCTCACATATGTCGTGACTGCTTTAGTTCTCTTCCCATTTATATTTGGATAATTATTTAATCTTGATGGAAAAATAAAAATTAGTTTTTGCTTATAAAAAAAGCCTACTGGAACAGCCCCTCTAGATTGCAATAAAGATATATATGATTACATCGTTACAATTATCTGAGTATATTGGTCTCATTAGAACTCGAGTCTGAAATATTATACACGTACCATGTGATGGAGGTTTACATACTCAATAAACACATGCCTTTTAGAGTTTGAATCGAATTATGTTATGAAATTTCTATTAAAAATTGATGAATTTGAATTGCTCGAGATGTGTATCTTGAATGGAATATTTCATGACGATAAGGATTATATTTTCTTCCGACCACGTTCTAATCGGTGGTTTACAAGTTATGAACGTCATGATGCATATGGAGACTCGACCAAAAAATGCAAATGCGTGTAGTGTCCATGATAGCTCAAAGAACTTCCTACAAGTAGAGATATGGGAAAACAATGAGCCTAACACCAGTAGGCACCACAAAGCTGAATCAGGACTAGGACATCAAATTAGTGTGGGCTTTGGAGCTCTTTTATGGGCCTTAAAGCCCAGCCAATAGCCTATTGTCTACTCTCAAACGAAGGCGGCCGGCGGCCGATGTAAATGGATTGCTATGGCCTTTTTTTACGGGAATCAATGTGGTATATGTTCTTTTGGTACATATTCAATTTAATCTCCGAACTATATGAAAATATTCAATGTTATTTTTCTAATAATTCAAGTTTACGAAATTTGCTGATCTGGATTCTAATCTCGGTAAGTTTCAATGAGGGACAAAAAACTAACATTACACGTAGATTATCTAGTAAGATATTCAACTCAAATAAGGATTTAATAATTACCTTAATTTGTTCAATTTGGAAAAATGAGTATCCATGTTATTTTATGACATGAATTATTTTATTCAAATTTGAGTTGAACATCTTATTTGGATAATTCACTCTAATGTTTTTTCTTGTCCACCGTTCAAACGAATCAGATTGGAAGCCAAATAAGTTAATACCATTAATTTGAATGAATGGAGGATAACATTGAATATTTTCATATAGTCCAGGACTAAATTTGAACATGCACCAAAATTTTAGGAACCACATTGAATAAAATAAAATTTCAGGGACAATATTGTACATTGGGCTAAAATTTAGGGATCGCATTAATCAAGTTAAAATTTCATGATTGATATTATACATTGGGTCAAATTTCAGAGACCGTTTGTGTTATTTTTCCTTCTTTATATGAGTTTTTGGAAGAAAACTTGCCTGCTACGGGTGCAAGTGAGCTAGTTCCTATACACACTTGGACTTTTTTTTGGATGGAAATACACACTTGGATTAGAAGGGATTCACAAGTGGATCCAAGGGTGGCTGTGTAATTGGACTCATTGCACCCGAAGCATGCAAGAATGTCTCGTGATTTGGTGAGGAACATAGCAACGAAGTGTGGCCAATGTTTGACCCAAAAAAAAAAGTTTGGCCAATGGGATAGCACATGCGTCCCATTTACCAAGACAAATACTGGTACTTTCTCTCAAACCAAACTAATATTTTTTGAACCGATCATTGAACTGTTTATTTCTCTTAAAATCTCTTTCATTTTGATTTCTACACACTTTTTTTCAGAAGGTCTATAGCCATTAGATCTCGCATCTGATGTTCATACAACAATATCCACAGCTCCTTTGCAAGCTCCGTAACAAGAAATGATATATTCTTGGGGAGTCATACATTTGTATATTGATAAGACCATTTGCTATTTAACTGACCCTTCACCTGCCACACCATTTGCACATTTAAATGCTATGATCTACTATCAAAGAGGATTATTTGCTAAAGGTATCAATCCTGTAGTAAATCCTTTAAATTCAACGCCAATTATGCTCTAACCTTAAATCGTTTCTGAGGAACATTATGAAACTACACAAAGAGATAAGCAAACTTTACAACATTACGAAGAACTTTAGGACATTATAGCTCTCCTTGGCGAATTTTAATTGCGCTTCTATTTGTCACCATATGAATCGGCTTTTTATTTAAAACCCCAATTCTGAAATCCCCGAGATTTGAAGGGATGCTACAATCATGTCGAGCCAACTTGCCCTACTCAGTAATTTGAAGAGGGCTGTTGTTGGCCTTCTTGCCTCGGATACTCTCTTCTCGAAGTATGCAGAAGCTTCCGGGCCGTTCTTTCCTTTCTTGAGTTTTCCCGGAGAAGACAGCTTCCCACGAAGGTCCCCCGCCATTCAATAATAATAAGTAGTTGGCCTTAAGCCTAGCCTGAAAAGAGCGTTCTACAAAATCGTGTCACAATCTTGAAGAGGACTGTCATTGGCCTTTTGTCCTCGGATACTCTCTTCTTGAAGTATGCAGCAGCTTACGGGCCTTTCTTTCCTTTCTTGACTTTTCTCAAAGAATCCAGCTGCCCTCGAAGTTCCCCATCCTTCAATAATAATAAGAATATACATGACAATGATTTTGTGCTTGAAAATTAATTCTGCACAGAAATAATTCTTTTTAATTCTGTGCTCGTAAATAATTTCTAAGTATTTGAAAGCATTTGATAACTGCCCAAAATTTCTATTCTTAGAATAGAAAAAAGAATAGAAATGCGTTTGATAACTATACAAAATTTCTTTTTATTAATAATATTTTAATAATAATTTAAATTTTTTAATATTTATTTCTTTTTTTTTCCTTCCTTTCCTTGGCCATGGCCGGTTGTCGGCACCGGCGACCGGCCCACGAGCCAAGGACGGCAAGGGTGTCGCAGACCCTCACTGTCCGGGGAGGAGGCCGACCGCCATTGTTGGTGGTGGCGATGGCGAGGTCGGCCTCGCCATGGCCGGGCGAGGCTCGACCTCGTCATCGCCGGGGGTGGCGACGGCGAGGTTGGCCTTGCCAGATCTGGGCGAGGCCGCAAGGCCAACCTTGCTGGCCCTAGCTGATCGCCGGTGGCTGGTCATCGGCGGTGGGCCGGTGGCAGATTGGGAAGAAGACAACGAACTAATAAAAAGGAAGAAGAAAATGAAGAAAAATAAAAAATGGAAAAATTGTTCCAGAATCAAGAAGTTAATTTTTTTTGCTTCTTAATTTTGTTCCAAAACCGATTTTGGGAACAAGTTTTTGTAAATTTATGTCCGGGCACAAAAATTTAACAAACGGATTTCTGTTCTCAAATTGATTCTGAAAAAAAAAAAATAGAAATTTTTACTATTTAGCAACTTGCCAAATGCCTCCTAAGTAGTCGGCCTTAAGCGTAGCCTCAAAAAAGAGCGTTTTACAGGATCGTGTTAAAGAAGGTTGAATAGCTCAAAACTTGGAGGCCTTGCCTGCTCTCCGTCCTAAAATAGACAAAGAGGATAGAAAATTTTAAATTCTCGGTTATTTAATATATTGAGTTTGTTTATAGCCTCTGACCATATATATGTAACTTAATTGATTAATTTAAGTAGAAAAACCCGCTAATTACTTTATTTTACGAGACATGCTTTGATATTTTCGATGCACGATCGAAATTCGGGGTGGTAGAATAATAAAACAGGGGCGGCCCGTTACCTACTTTATTTTACAAGACATGGTTAACATTTTTGATGCATGATCGCAATTGGTGATGGTGGAATATTAAACCAGGGGCGGCTGCGCCTGCGGCGATGCATCTCGATGGTCTGATGAAGTGAAGTGGTGTCGAAAGGTAATGGCGGCGGGGGCGGCGGCAACCACCCTAGATAATAATCATTCATTATCAATCAATTCAATTTAATTTTGTTTCGAATTTCAAACTATATCAAATTGTTTAATCTATACGCATAAAATTATTCAAAAAGTTATATACTTATTGCATAACGTTCAGTCCAGTTCTAAATTTTTCAATTTGATCAATTTAGTCCCAAATATTTTAATTTTATAATGTAATCATTCTGGCCAATTTTGATCGAATATCACTGAAGTGATGGTCCAATCAGTTTCGACTGTCCAACGTGGTACCGCGGCCAGCTCTGGCATGAATGATTTTTTCAATTTTTAATTTCGAATTTTCTGAGTTTTTCTTTTTTTTTTCTTTTCATACTATTCACCTTTCCGGAAGGGTTGACGGGATCGAGGCCTCAGCAACCTCCACTTGGGAAGATTAGCAATGGAAAAAAAGATATAATAGAAAAGAACTGAAAAAATAGAAAAATTGAAATATTTAGAAATTTTTAAAAAAATTGCAAAAAATTGTCAACTTTAGTGTGGACTGTACCATACAGGACAGCTGTCATCTATATCAACAATTTCCAGTCTTAATTGGCGAGAATGACTACATTGGGAATTCATCAAAAAGTTTAGGGCTAAATTGATCAAATTAAAAAGTTTTTGACTCAAGTGGCTGTAAGTTAATAGGTTTAAAACTTTTTGGACAATTGTCCCGAACTCAAACTTTACTTAAATTCTTCAAAACAAAGCAAGCAATCAATATTTATTTGATTCGAATATTGAGCGAAAACAGTGCTCTGTAGTATTGGATCAATTGTTACAAGATGCGCTGAATAATTTATGGTTATACTAACATGAGAGGCCAGAAAGTTCTCTTTCCATACAAATTCACTCAGGAGGTCTTAAAAGTTAATATATAACAGGCAGTAAATTATGCGGAACAATTTAATTATATATGTTTGGGAAAAATTTCCCTAAAGTTCCAAACATTTTGTAGGATTACCTATAGCTAATCACTTTTTTAGGAGGCGGTGGTTCCTTCCCGTATTGCTCTCACTTTAATAGTGGAGTTCCCTTGCTCACCTTTATTGTTACACCAAAAAGTGTCTTTTTTGAGTCAATTCCAATTTCGCTTAAATATAACTAGCAACAATTTCCCTTTGTTTAGTAAGTAATTAAGTTCATTTTCTTTTTCCATCCCAGTAGCCTATTAGAAGTTTAATCTTGTTTGAGTCCTGTGGCTTCGACGGTCACTCACCATCCTGATCGGACCATATCGCTATAGAATACAATAAAACCCTAAATGCTCTCTCTCTTTCTTAGGTAAAACGGGTGAAGATCGGAGAGGTTACAACTACCCATTTTGGGTGTTACCACAAGGATCCTAATGTCTTCATAAGAATGTTCGATTTGAGTCAAATATACTCAGTTCATAGTCAGTGTGTGAGCCAGTCACCGCAACCCTATCGGCTTATCATAAACATTCAAGTCTCTCTTCGAGCAAATTGGAATATATACACCCATATATGGTAACATTTAGGACTCTCGAATCTCAATTTAGGAAATAACCCATATTTTCAGTTTGGCATCAAAATTAGCCATCAAATCCTCTTAAATTATTCGATTTCAACCATCTTATGCATTCGCATGACAAGATGGTAGTTATTACCGGCTCTGAAACTAGATACATATTAAAGTTGGTGTTAGGTTTGCAAAGAAATTATTGCACTTACAAGCAACTAAATTTCTCTCGTCCATAAACTAACTCCGTTCGTTTCACCTATTAATCACTCCGGTAACGCTATAGTTTCTCAAGTCAAAAACTCATTAACTTGAAAAGGTCTTATTTGCACATCATTACCAACAAGGTTAATATTTTCGATACATCATATAGGGGGAGAAATTACTGACAAGTGACAAGCAACCACGCTTAAACTTTAGCAGCAACGCCGGTGGCGGAGGAACTAACTGCGGTCGCTTTATTCGCCATCGCCAGAGCCCAACTCTTGACTAGAAAGCAGCCGAAGGCATGGCCTATCACTGCCACGATGAAGACCCCGACGTTGAAGGACATGAGGGAGAGCATCACCATATAGGCCAAGGCCATCTTCAACCCATATACGGCGGCCAGCGTCGCGCCGCCCGCGAACGGGTTCGTGCCGGTCTTGATGCTGGGAGAGACGGACAGAACCTCTACTGCCAAGGCCAAGAAGAAGACGAAGAAGAGAGCCAGCACGTACATGCCAAGCCGCTGCTCTGGCCAACTGGAGAAGAGGATGATGGCGTCCTTGCCCCAGTAGAAACTCATGTGCATCATCATCTTCATGTTCATGCCGGCGTAGTTGTTTGAGGATGAGTTGGTCATCGACATTGAACCAGGAGTCATAGGAGTCATGTTCATTCCTCCATGATCGCCCTGAGACATTTTCCTCAGTTTAGAGAGAGAACTTAGGAGAAAGTAACGAGGTGGCTTTTGTGCTTGGTAAGGTTTGCTTGGTTAAAGTTAAAGATGATGCAAAATAAAGGAGATATAACCAATGAAGAGGATTGTGGGTGACGAGGATTGCGAGCCACTCGATCAGTTTTAAAGCATCGATTCTTTCAATTCCTTGCTTTTTTGGTGGATATAGAAAAAGTAAAATTTTCAGTGATCTGTGGTTGATTTGGTATGCATTTGGGGCGTCAAACAAACCATTATTCTTAAAAATTCAACCCGCCAAAAGATAGAGAAGGAACAAGAAAACTTATATACATAATAGTAATAATAAGATTTTATTAAGGAGTGTCTAGGAGCATTCATTAACCAAATAATTAAATTTTTTGTGCTAAACGTAATCGCTGTTTTATAAAGTTAATTATTCATCGTTTAGTATGCTTAAAAAGCGCTTTGAATATCCTCATTATGACCCTTTATAACCACAGTTGAAACAAAGATGCGAGTGAGTATTATAATACGAAAACATGTCAGAGGTATGTCCACGGCATGAAAAAGAAAAAAACGAAAAAAGTTTCTAAGGTACAACAAAAGACGTATTGAATGGTGTTCGACTGTAATGGTGATTGCTAGCATGCCCAATCCAACATTATAGTGTTAGGTCTAGTATTACCTATAAGTGGTTACAGATAGATTTGCTCCAAATATTGAATATTTAACCAAGTAGTTTTAAAAGAAACTTTTGAGCGATCAACATTTTGAACCACAAAAAGGGGAAAATTTTTTAGGTACTTCTATTCAGACCTATATTAATTCACTTCATGTGAATTGTTATGTCATGTGAAACTCATATGCTGATCTAATGTTCATGTGAAGTGGGTTAACTCTATTTGAGAGTGCCCACGAAAGAGATCAAAAGGAACACTACGTTTCCTAGTTCTTTATTAAGAAATCATGTATCCAGTTCACAATATTTTTTTAATAAAAAAAACACCAAAGCAAAAGAAATCAGAAGTCGCAGGTGAAGACAAAGGAGAGGAGACATTGTAAATTACGATCTTGTAGTCTTTTCATACATGAACCAGCTATAGTTTTGTTCTGTTTATATTGAATAGTCCTTTGGCTCAGCGTTGGTTGTTTTGTGTCGTGGACTTCGTATCCGACGAGTTGTCAATTGATCATGGCAATTGCGCTCTCCGGACGCTGCTGTCTGATATCGATGGGAACTTGTCCATTTTTCGAGTTAATTAATGAATTTAATATATTTTTTGGCGGTTGATTTCATTCTTGTCGGTATACCAATAATGCACGATCCATGGCACTACGTTTCCTTTGGCTTTGCCGTCTTTTCCGCTTTGTTTAGATATGCTCAGACTCTTACGCTCGTTCGGAGAACGGGATAATATGAGGGAATGAAAATTTGAATCGAATAAACGAGGCACCTGAAAGAATATTAGAGATTTGCGCGGTTGGATACTTCAGTTTGAGTGTCAAACGTTTCCCGCACCTAAATTAAACTCCAAGCCACAGTATTTATAAATAAACAACCTAATTGAATGTAAAGCTTACAGCATAATCCATCATATTTAGGGAACGCGGAATCATAGGAGAAAATAAACAAGGATCAATAAAAAATGCTAGAGGTTTATGTGGTTTAGTTCGAGTGTTGGTATGTTTTTCACACCTAAATTAAGTCCAAATTCACATTATTTATAAATAAATAACTCAATTAGATGTAAAGCTCACAGCATAATCCATTTTATTTAGATAGCTCTTCGTGCTGTGTGGCAATAGAGAAAGAATGCCCACTTGTCATTCTTTCAGTTTCTAAATTCATGAGCTCGATTATGGCTGGTTTGCCTCTCATTCTTGTTCTTATATTAATTGCCTTGAGCGGGTGCAATTCAGTATTGGTCGGCACCATGGTGGAGGTGAGCCAAGATGGGATCGGGAACTTCACAACCGTTCATGATGCGGTCCTAAAGGCTCAGAACGATACTGACAGCACAAAGCGGTACTTCATAATACATGTGACTGCTGGTGTTTACAAGGAGTATGTGTTGAATGATGACTGGAGACGACATCAATCGGACAGTGATCATCGGCAACCGGAGCGTGGCCGATGGGTGGACACGGCCAACTATGCAGCATTGAGTAAGATTTTCTCATTTTGATGAAGAGTTATACTAGGATTTTATTAGTATACCCACTTGGCGGAGCAACCAGGTCAGAATTAAGAAGGTGAGTACTTTACTTGAATTAGGGATTGGTCACGCACCAGGGTACCATGGCTGGGCCAATGAAAAAAGGCTTTGGGCCACGATTTGTATGTTGCACAATTCACTAATCCAAGTTGAGGCTTTGATGAAGTTTTGACATATTTGGAAAAGTTTGGTGCTAAAGGAGGATAAGAACCCCACAAGTGTCGTATCTTTCATTCAATGCTTATTTAAGTGTTATATATTTTTTTTTTCCGCTCACTGAAGTGCCACATCTTTTGAAAATTGTTCACTTGAGTGTCATTGATAACTTATCTCGTTTTATAATCCTGGTATTATTATATTATATTACGGCCGTTGTGACTCACCGACAAGATGAACTAGTGAGAAGTTAAATGATATCGTTGAGAGATCTATTTGAGAGATCTATTTGAAGGACCCTAACCCAATTTTAAAAAGTCTGGGGTAAATTTCTGTCAAAGTTGGAAAAGTTGTTGAAGAACTCTGCTTCCAAATCTGCTCGTGAAGAACCCCAACTCAAAAAGAAATTCTCTCCCAAACTCTCTCTCTAGAGTCGCCATTGCCCTTTCTTTATTCCTCCACCAATGGATCTTGGGCTCTCAGAACAAGCGCAGAGACAAAGAAGAGAGAACGACAAAGGGCGATAGAGGATGAGTGTCGTCGTTATCATCGAAGTTGCTGAACTCGGCTTCAAAGCCGAAGCAAGAGAAGACAGAGCGAGAGTGAGCGAGAGAGGGAGCGAGAGAGGGACTGGAAGCTTGTAATTTTTTTATGGAGTCTACGATTTTCAGAGGAGTGAGAGAGCGTGAGTCTTCCCCAAAAACCTTATCTTTTTGTTAGCTCTTGCCACATCGGATGAAAATTTTTTCCATGTTGGACTTTAATTTCTTGTAAAAAGGTCACGTCAGTTTCAAATTTTAATTTGAAAATTCACGTAGGAAGAATTGCTGGAATGAAAACTTAAGTGAACGATTTTACAAAGGTGTGCCACTCAAGTGAGTGAAAAAGAGTGATGACACTTGAGTGAACACCGTATAAAAGTGGTAATATTTATGGTATTTGTATTCCCTTCCAAGGGGCATGATTCAGAGGTGCTTTGATAGGTAATAGCTGCAGTTGGCCCCTTGTAGTGGGGCCATATGAAAACTTGCGACGAGAATTTCATATATTTAGAGTCCTAAGGAAGTGATGGATCCATTCTTCCCCACCTATAATGGTAGATGGCCAAGAAAAGGGTTGGAATGTCTAAAAAATGAGAGCAAATTGAAAAATTTAATTAGGAGTGATGTAATAAATTGCAACTGGATATATTGCGGTTAGTCGGCCACATTGAAAGATCGAAGAAAATCTGACACTAACTTTACAAATCGAATTTAAATGCATTGATTTCGTATCTTTGGAAATGATGTGCAACATGCAAGTGATGTATGTAGCGACGAACGACGGACAATTCCTCAGGCGCTTCATGGGCCACAAGTATATCGTAGGAGTTTCGGCTGAGAGACGCATTTCAATTCTTTGTAAATTCCTTTCAACGTATTTTCATTTCAGTGCCCTTCGATTTCCTCCCAATTTAAGTTTCATTGCACTTAGATTCGTAATTCCATCACTTCATTCAAACCCTACTCGCCCATTCTGCGTTCGTGCGTGGAGCCGCGGAGGGATTCCGGTCGCTCTCCAATCATCTAAAGTCGGTTTGCCTAGGCGCACGTCGGTTTTCGTCATCACCTCTTTCGACAAGCCGCATATTGGCTTTCAGCGACAATATGATACAAGGAAATTCAGTTTTTACTCTTTCTTGAAATGCATAACGACGTCATCAAAAGCTAAAAAAATGTGGGTATAATACAGGAACTAAAGAAAATTTTAGCCTCTTCCAAATTAATTGAGAGGAGAAGAATGATCTGAAAATTTATTTGGTAAATAATTGTGGCCGACAGAACCAACTACATTAATAGTGCAGACCTTCTCGAAATATATCTTATTCCATGTCATGCTATCCCTAACAACAAAAGACCCTTCAGACAAGTCGCGGCCGGTTATTCATCGCATCATCTCAGCCATACGGCTTAAAAGAATCAAATATGGGCAAGATCAGCCGGTTTCTTACCCGAACCTGACCCGTTGTCGTGCTCATCGAACAGCCCTACTTCGGAAAATCATGTAACCCACCACGTGCCCGCCAACTGCAGCCAAGAATATGCCGCCATTGTACGACACGACCGCAAGCATCACCATGTAGCTCACGGCCATACGCACCATGTAGAGCCCGGTCTTCAAAAGGCAAGCCCCGACTTTGGTCGCACCCGGCTTGGTGAACTCGAAGCCAAGGAGGAATTCGATGAGGAAAGCGAGGCAGAAGACAAAGATGATGGCCAATGCATACATGGCGGGGTGGTTCCCGGGCCAGTGGTCGAAGAGGATGACGGTGTTGTGTCCCCAGTAGAAGCTCATGCGAGTCGCCATCAACCGGTTCGTGTGATGGAAGTGAGTGCTGTTGAGCTCGCTGTTGTGCGACGGTATTCTGTCCGCCATATCTGTTTCTGCGACTGAGTTCTATTGCTCTTGGAGGTGAGGAAGCAATGTTGAGCATGGTGGTATTAAAACTACTTGGACATATGGACAGACAATGTGGGATTCTCACCATGTCTTCCCTTAGATTGTGTTCGCCTTCTTTTGCTTTTTTGCTTTTGTGAAATTCTTTTTCTTTTAGTTTTTCGTAATGGTTAGAAAATTCAATCCTAAAAATGAACCCGGTAACTTTTATAACTGTTTACACCAAAGAAAGACCAATTTTTGGTTATTATTGACATGTGATAAACTTAATTGATGAGAGCGGAGTATATATGGTAATCTATGAACAAAATTATCGACAACTTGATGAATCGACAGCTTAAAGGGATCAACAAAAAGTGGAGTCAACAATAGAGTCAACAATTTCAGATGCAACTATAAAAAATTAACTGTCAATGTAGTGGAATAAAGCCACTATTAAGATAATGGAGTAGAAGAAACCATTAAGGTAGTGGAGTCAATGTAATTGTCCATTTGACTATTCGTACCCTCTGTTTTTTTTTTTGGTAAGGTATTTGTAACCTCCGTTGATAGTCGTCGATTGTGGACTTTAAATAGCCACATCGCACTCTTTAAAAGCTCGCCGCGCACAAAAAAATAAACATGTTATTTTTCAATTCCTGCACTCCAGGTTATAGTTTCCAAATTTGCGTCTTCAATTAAATCCGATATGTTTTTTAGCTGTAATTTCCAGATCCGCATTGTCGATTAAATTCTGACTTATATCCTTGTTGTAGTTCCTGGGTGTCTCGTCCCTGATTAAATTCCCGGTGTTGCATTTTTACGTTTTCAAGATTTGTCGTCGATTCAAATCCGGCATAGTTTGTGAATGTTCGATTTCGTTTAAAGTGAAGTTATTGATTCTCATGTCTACTTGTGATATTTCATGTCCGGTATTGCCATAGACACTATCTCCTATAGTAAAAACTGAATAAATACTTTCGATAAAACATATTTTGTCTTGAAGTCGAATTTTGGTGAAACATCAACAAAATATTAAATCATGCATTTATCGAAGCAGAAGAAACTTTAAATCTTTTCATATTCTTTATTGGTCCTTTCAGTTATATTACAAAAACATTTAAATATTGAAACACATCTTCATTTGACATTTAAATCAACTGATACCGATCTCACAAAACCTTCCGTATAGTAAGAGATGCAAGCGATACACGAAAATGGTTTCCTGCTATCACTAATCCATGTTGAGCTACGTGCACTTATCTCAAAAGAATGGTAAAAGGCTAGCTAAATCTTGATACGAGAGTTTATTTGCTTTTGGTGATGTAAGAGTATTGAGTTTGTATGCTCTATGCCTAATCCATACCCAAGTTTTTCTTTCTCTTTTTTGAAATTCTCGACCTCCACACTTTGTAAAAAAAACAAAACAATTTGGGTGCTCTCGGAGGATATGTTTTTCTCACTCCAGGAATGATCTTTGTTTGTCTGGACCCTTTGAAAGATTGAGAGGATCCCCTTTTCTGGAATACAACAGATTATGTCGGGAGGTGTTCGAATTGCGTAAGGGAATGGACATGTGTTTTTCCTCTTTTTGGTTTTGAGTATATATGTTTTTCATGTCTTATATGTGTGTGTGATGAGTCATATGCAAGCGATTCCATCGGAGGAGACAGGTCTAAAGTTTGACACTTTAGCTTTAGTTCTGCCAAGACAGCATTCCAATTCCACAATTTCCGAATGAAGCTTTTGTCCTGTTTTCGCGTTTCTTTCCCTTTCGTCAGATAGCTCCATCACTTAAGATGGCGATTGATGATCAACTGAAGGCAGCATACTCCGTCTCGAATAAGGTTGCATGAAATTCATAAACATAAACAATTCAAACATAAAACATTGAAGAGAGCTGATATGTTTTTTTGGATTTATTTTTCAGAATTTGTCCTTGTTTTCATTTGTTTATAAATGAGAAAATGACACTAGAAGTGCCATTGTTAGGGAAAATCCCTCGTGATGTTGTGAAGATGACAAAATAATCAAAGGCTACTGACGTGTTTCATCATTGAGTAACAAGGTGATAGATACACAAGTTGTTATGCAAATGATATTCTAAAAAATACGTATAAAGTATATGAGTTCTCTATCAAAGGTGAACAAGCTCAGAACGGGGAGTTCGGTAAAGCATGGAAGTACCATGGATATATGAAGAGGAACTGCTTTTGAAGGGAGTGTTCAGACTAAGTATCATCTGATCAAGAAGTCTATTTATACTTTATTTCGAAGATAAAGTTCAGAATCTAAAACCATTTATGATACTTAGACGTAAATCCAAGTATCGTAATAGCTAGTAATCTAGCTCGAATTTCCTTCTTTAAAATGATTTGACTGACTCTTATTATTGAAGATTGTTTCGTAACAAGTTAATATGAAAAAGTTCTTGATTGATTGAGAATCAATCTCAATACAAGTAACCTTCTAATTTGAAGAACTCTACTAATGGAAACTGGAGATTTTGGTTGTATGGGCGATCAGTTTCAATGGAGATTCATATTTTGTCACTCAATAGTTACTCAATTTTCTTAATACAAATCTGTCCAACAGGTAAATTGGAAGATAATCCTTTAAAGACTGTTGGATGACTAAATTGGAAGTGGAGAAGTATGAAAGGAGATCAAAGTGTTGAGGAGCATAAACAAGTGACAAAGTAAAGAATCTAACATTTCCAAGTCTGAGCAAACTTTGATCTATACACTTGTCTTTCATGAGCTGTAAAGTGTAATCAATTGAGAGGTGTGAACAGTATCATAAATGTGTGTTTAGGTGTGAGCTAGTGTAATCTATCAGCTTGGGTATAAGCTACACCAGTTTTGGGTAGAAGCGCTTGGAAATAAGCGGAACTACTTAACTGTAATCCCTCATTGATCATCTAGTAGAATTTAACCAGTAGACTGTCAACGTAAGAGAGTGAATGTAGGTTTGATCTAAGCGGAACAACTATAAACTTTGTGTGAAAATTCTTTTACCCCAAAACTCTTGGTGCTTATAATTCATTGCACACTAACAAAACTGCTTCTAAGGTTTGTTCAGGTTTTGAACTTTACACTCGAAGTTTAGACTCAGATCTTGACTTTTTCAAATTCCGCTTTAAAATTGTCAAGATTTATTAGTATCACCTATTCACCCCACGTTTACGTGATCTTTACTAGCCACATCAGCTATAACTTTCATGCAATACTCACTTTAGCGTGAAAACTTTTCGAGCAATCACTTGAGTGCCATTTTTTTTTAAAGAAAAATGATTACTTGAGAGTCATAGCCAATTTGTGTGGCCGGATAATCCGGCGTAGCAATTTTTTAATATTATCCATTTGATGTGGTTTGCTGGCAAAGTGAGTTAGAACAATTGGTGCTAAATGTTGCCGTTTAACAAATTTATTTGCACCAAATTAAGGAATTGAGGCTAAACAAAAAATTGTTCTTCAAATCCTAACCCTAGATTGAGAAATTTGGGCAAAGAGGAAGGCGACTACAGACGAAAGAAGCTAAAAATGCGATGTTTGTTGCCTAACCCTGCTTTCGAGAGACGCTAACCTTTGCTTCGGAAGAAAGAACATTTTCTTGGAGGGTGGAGAGAATTTGAATATTTTCTCGGAGGAGAGAGGGGATTTGAATGTTTTCTTTAAATCCAACCCATCGCTTCAGATTAAAGAGGAACACCAATAGCAAATTAGCTTGCCTTCTTTCCTCCGAAACCACAATACCAATAACAAAGAGAAAGGCGATGTTTGCTCAGTTTTCTCAAGACTCGGACTTGCCCTCATTTTCTTGGAAGGGAGAGACAAAGGGGAAATGCCAGAAAAGTTTTTGCTCGTGACATGCGAGGTGTCTTCTCACGGTTGCAGTAGTGTCACTGTCACTTCTAAATAATTTGCCGGGTCATCTTCTTATTTGTCCATGTTGGAGTTCAATTTTTTTTTAAAAGTCAGGTTGGAATTAAAATCTTAGTAAAAAAGTCATGTCGGACGAATTGCCTGAAACTGTCTTCGGAGGCACCTAAGTAATCTTTTTTCTACCGATGTGCCATTAAGTAATCGTAGAAAAAGTTTTGATACGGGAGTAAGCGTTGTACAAAAGTTATAACATTTTTAATAAGGTTGTACGGAAAGTTTTGGCACTGAACCGGTCTGGTTCCCAATTCCAAATGAAGAACCACTTGAAAACTGAACTGATTGGACCGAATTTGGATAACATTTCATGTAGGCTAAAAATGCTAATTTTTCTCTATATCCCTCTTTTTCTCTGTTCTCTCCAATCTCACTCAGACACTTCACGACTCTCTCTCTTACTCATGACTCACCCTCCTCCTCGCTTGTTTGAGCCTCGCAACCCTTGCTCGTACCTGACTCGTCTTTACTCACTTGCCCTCGTTCATCTTTGACTTTGAACCGCTTTGTTACTTGTATTATTTTGCTAATCAAAAGAAGGAACAAAAGAAAAATAGGTTCTCGGATATGCCTTGGACTTGGACCAAAAAAATAGGGTATGTTCTAGGGTCAGTTCTAGGGCAAACGGGGTAGGTTCTAGGTTTCAAAAACTGGGAACTGGCTCTAACATGATAGGTTTTGAGTTTTAGGTCTAGAGCTTACCCATTTAAACCAATCACCCTTAACTTCTAGTGTCCTTTCTCTACATAAAACCAGAAGTTGAGCAACTTAGACAACTGTGACATGAGAATGTGACTTATGAATAACGGATCAGACTTAGGCGGAGCAATTTTCTTTAACAATAAACTGACGAGAGTCTCGGTTGGAGGAAGTTTCATCCAACCCACATTTGAGGAAGACATGGCCCAATCACAAGCATGTACATGAAAATAATTTGGATATGCAAGTTAGAATTGTTTAGTGGGTATGTCCGCGAATGAACCCAAGGAGAGGGAAATCTCCAAAGCTCAAGCAAGTAATCAAAGTGTGAGGGATCAACAGGCATAATTGGCTCCGAAAGTTTCGAGCATCTTCCGACTCTGGATTTTCTTTGACCGGTGAGTAGAGCGCGCGCATGCGATGTGAATTTCGATCTTGGGATCAAGAAAGGCGTGTCTTCGAAAATCTAGACTTCCACCTCCTCGTAAAGAAGAATGAATCTTTTTATCCAAGGATCAGAAAAGTAAGTGAGTCCTGATCTAAAGACCTTCAGGGTGTATGTGATCCTAAGGCATCCTAGCGCTTAAATCGCTATCGTTCCATACGAGACCCACCGATATCAAAGGCTACATGGATTGGGCTCGTCTGCAATCAGATCATATGATCCCAAAGATGAAGACGCTTGGGCAAAACCTGGACATTTTTTGCATCAGAAGGCCCGCAAAGGCCCAAGTTGGTCATACCCACGTTTCGCTTCTCTTCAGTTTTCACGGTGTTACGAAGAGGAAAGAATGGTTAAGCTCGCTGGCGTCCCAATCACGGACAAAGACTCAAAAGCACATCGCCAGTCTGCCACGCATGAAAGGAAGAAGAAGATTGTGGAAGCTCGTAGACATGACAGGACGCATCTCCACTCCATTACAGAGACCAAGAAGAGCCTCGAAACTTCAAGCAACCCAAGAAGCTCCCTCAAATCTAAATCCATCTCCGATCTCTGTCTATATAAAGCAATCCACATCCAGTGACCATCATTCTATAGCAAGCAGATTCACAGATATCAGAAAAGCTCTTTGAAGAGAAGCACCGACGGTTGTCACTTCATAACCCTGCAAAACCGACGACAATGTCTCTGATCCCAAGCATTTTCGGCGGCCGATGGGACCCCTTCTCGATGGACGTCTGGTCACCCAACTTCACGTCCAACGATGAGCTGTCGACCTTCGCGAACCTGCGGGTTGACTGGAAGGAGACGCCGGAAGCCCACGTGTTTAAAGCCGACCTGCCGGGCCTCAAGAAGGAGGAGGTGAAGGTGGAGATGGAAGAGGGAAGAGTTCTCACGATCAGCGGAGAGAGGAGCGTCGAGAAGGAGGACAAGGGCGAGAAATGGCACCGGGTTGAGAGAGGCCGCGGCAAGTTCCTTCGGAGGTTCCGGCTGCCGGAGAATGCCAAGGCGGATGAGGTGAAAGCGTCGATGGAGAACGGCGTCCTGACCGTAGCCATCCCCAAGCTGCCGGAGAAGAAGCCGGAGGTGAGGTCTGTCCAGATCACCGGCTGAGAAGGTTGTGTTACGTTGGCTCGAGCGGCTTTTTAATCCGATCGCGGTGCGAGGAAGGTGATACGAGTCCGAGAGAAGTTTGTGTCATGAGTCGTTTTGTACGTTGTTGTGTGTGTCCAGTGTGCCGTCTCAGCATTTTGGCCTAGATCGAGGATTGTAATCCGGCCAGTGCGCTAATAAAGTTTGTTATTATTGCATGTAAATGATGCTTTTATTCTGTTTTCCAAACGACGGGAACCAGTAATGATACATCAGTTCGACCAAACAGACAGAAATGATATATGGACCCGCCGAGGCGGCTTCAGTACAATTACAACTTTGCTGGATAATTGCAGAAATAAGGCATAGGGAGTATCATAACTTTTTACGGGGCTCATAACTTTTATAAAATATTCACTTGAGTACCGTCGATAATTTTTCATTAGTCAATTGAAACATTCTCATGTGAATAAGATAGGTGAAGGTTTTCACTTTTCATTCCTTGGCTAGTGGGACCGGTTCCATGGATCCATCCGAGAAACGGACCGGAGCGATCCGGTTTCCGGGTGGGTCCATGGAACCAACGGTCGATTTCTGATTCTAATTTTTTGAAACTAGTTCTTAGTGGGCGATTTCCGGTTCTAGAGCGGGAACTATCTATTCAGACCATGCACTATGGGATACTTACATAGCAAAGTCTTAAAATTTGTCAATTTCGTGTGCGAAATTCAAAAATTTAATTTGGTGGATTCAATTCCTAAAATTTGACATTTGGTCCATTTTATTTTTTTAGTCAACATTAACAAAAAGGACTCAAAAGTGTGTAAGGTTGCAAGTCCTCGTGGCAGTCCTTTTTTATATATGTTTTCACATGCAACTTGCCCATCTAGCCCAAAAAAACAAAGAAAACATCCAACTTGACAACTTTGATCAACAAGAATGGAGGACCCATCACCAAATTATATAATTACCCGCTTCTCTCTCTTTTCTCATCTCCATTCTCATCTTCTCCAGGAGCATATCACCTACCGCACAGAGAGAAAACAAGGAGATGGAGGAGCCACTTGAGTCTCACGTCCTCATCCTGCCGTTCCCAGCGCAGGGCCACATCAAGCCAATGCTCTGCCTGGCGAAGCTCCTCGCCACCTCCGGCCTCCGTGTCACCTTCCTCAACACCCACCACAACCACCACCGCGTCCTCCCACGCAACCCCTGCTCTCCTCCCTCCCCCCTCCTCCGGTTCGAGTCCATTTCCGATGGCTTGCCCGACGACCACCCGCGGAGCTTGGAACGGATCAAAGAGCTAGTCCTATCGATCGAGATGGCGATGAAAGGTCACTTGAGGGAGTTTCTGCTTCGCGAATGCGTCCAGCTTCCCGTGACCTGCGTCATAGCGGATGGGATCATGTCCATCAGCATTGATGTCGCGGAGGAGCTCAGCGTTCCGGCAATCTCGTTCCGGACATACAGTGCTTGCTGCTTGTGGACTTACTTTTGCATCCCCACCTTTCATTCACGAGGGCAAGCTTCCATTTCCTGGTAATCGGTCAATAAAGGCCAATGATATTCGTATTTGTTTAATCTTGTGGAACTTGTGTCTTCTTGACATGTGTCGAAACGGAAATATGAATGAATGAGGGTGGGTTGTAATTTGAAGAAGGCAATTTGACAATTTAGATATCACTACAAAAAATCTTTTTTTTTCCGACGAAATTTCCAACAAAAATTTGGAAAAATTCATTGGAAAACGAATTTTCAATGAAAAAAAATTAATTAAAAAAATTCGTCGTCGCAAATTTTTCTAACAAAAATTCCAATTTTCGTTGGAAATTTACGACAAAATTTTTTTTTTCGTTGGAAAATTCGTGGCTAAATTCGTTGGAAAAACTACAAAATTCTTTTTTTTGGTCGAAATTAAAAATCGTGGCAAAAATTAGTTGATAATTATTTGTTGCAAAATTAAATCGTGACAAATGATCGCGGGAGAGAGAGAGAGAGAGTGTGTGTGTGTGTAAATTGAGAATCGTTGTGAAATTGCCCGAATAATGAGTGCGAAAATGTTGAATAAGGAAGGAATAGGGTTTTCGTTGCAAAATTTGTGGGAAATTTTCGCGAATTTTACAAACTAAAATTGTACACACTAAAATAATTACCTGAAAAATTGAAATTGCGGAAAATTCGTTGAAATTTCACCTAATTTTGTAACAAAATTAGTACATGCGGCATCTTTCAAATTCGTTGCAAAATTCATGGGAAATTTCCAACGAATTTTCCCACGAATTTCAATTTTCCGGGCAATTATTTCAGTGTGTACAATTTTCGTGGGAAAATTCAATGGAAATTTCCAACGAATTTTCCCACGAATTAAAAAATGCCGAACAATATCGGGTTTTTTGAATTGTCGTAAAAATTCATTGGAAATTTCTAACGAAAGATTTTTCGTCGCGAATTTCCAACGAATTTTGCGATGAAAAATTTTGGGAATTTTCAACGAATTTTTATGATTTAATTCAAAAAAACCCGGTATTTTTCGGCATTTTTTAAATTCGTGAAAAAATTCGTTGGAAATTTCTAAACTAATTTTATGACAAAATTAGTACATGCAGCATCTTTCAAATTTATTGCAAAATTCGTGGGAAATTTCCAACGAATTTTCTCACGAATTTCAATTTTCCGGGCAATTATTTCAGTGTGTACAATTTTCATTGCAAAATTCGTTGAAATTTCCAATGAATTTTCCCACGAATTTAAAAAAAAAAATGTCTAACAATACCGGTTTTTTTTTTTAATTCATCTCAAAATTCGTTGAAATTTCCAACGAAAAAAATTTTTGTCACTAATTTCCAAAATTTTTTGCGATTTAAAATTTTTCGTTGGAAATTTCCTACGAAATTAGCGATTTAAAATTTTTCATTGCTAATTTCAACGAATTTTGGGACAAAAAATTTTTTGTCGCTAATTTCTGATGAATTTTACTTTTTTCGTTGGAAAATTTTTGTCATAAATTTGCAACGAAAATTTTTTCGTTACCAAATTTTTGTGGCAAAAATCCAGTTTTTTTAGTGTAGTGTATAGAATATTGAATATAAGATAGTCTGATCCGTTCAGTTCACATGTACAGAGATTCTCTTAGCTTCAATATTTAAAAAAGTACTTGAAGATAATAATTATCTAATGGGAGTTTTTTCGAAAAATTCAATTTTACTTTTAAAAGCTAGTCATATGGAAGCCGTGACAAAACAATGCAAAAAAAAAAAAAAAAAGAGTTGCCGGCCGACCCTCCCATCTTTCTAAGGAAATACAATGTTTTTTTGGAAGGAAAACACGAAAAAGAGTATCTTGAATTTCCACCCGAGTATCTTTTTGCATCTTTTAATCTTGAAATTTCACATTTAGATCCTTAGTTTATTTGCATATGAGCCACAATTAGGGGTGATTGGTTCTCGATTGGTCTTAGAACCGGAACCGGTTGCTTTTTTTTTTTTTTAATCTACTACTTGATGCCATCTCTTTGTGTTCCCCACTATTTTTTTTAGAAAAAGATATGAGCAAAAGGACCCTAAGTATGTGCTCATCTATCTTCTACGATAAACAAATATTAAAAAGCAAATTTATAAATTGCATATTGAAAACAATGAACTAAACTACCAATCATCGAGAGATAAAGATTATTTTGCAACCATAAATGATCAAACATCAGTAATGATCCTTATATTGAAAAGACGAACCGAAAAACATATTTCACTTGAGGTTTAATTAACATTTTACTAGTTTTAACCGGTCCAGTTGATCTGGTTCCCTTTGAAATCGGAAATTGGATCGCTTGGACATCGATTCCACTTTTATGAACTGGGAACCGGACTGACACTCCTGGAAACCGGACCAAACCATTTGGTCCGGTCTGGTCCAGGGCGGTTCCAGGTTTGGGCAATCTGTTTTGCACACCCCTAGCCACAATGCATCCCACAACAGACCTGTTATTACCACATCGGCCATTTTTCGGCACAATACCCCTAGCACTTTTACTTGGCCATCATACACCCAGAAACAATACGAGAGTTATGCATATACATGTAAAAGTAGTCCGGTGATCATGGGAAAGATGAGGTGAATCTATTCCTTTACTGTTAATCTTTTTGATGAAATTTTGGCAGATGATGAGCTGAACAAGGAGTTCCATGGCTTGCCAGGAGCTGAAGGCCTTCTGCGACGGAGAGACCTACCGAGTCTTTGCAGATCACAGATCGATAGCAACTTATTTCGCTATTTTATAGACGAAACCATTGCCATGACCCGAGCTTGTGCTCTCATACTCAACACATTCGATGCCCTCGAAGCCCCGATGCTCTCGCATCTCGCCACCATCTTTTCCGATGTCTACTCGATCGGGCCCCTTCATGCTCTTGCCATCCAATCCAAAGTCGGGCATTCTTCTGGACGTTCTGAATCCGTAAGCAGTCTTCGGATTGAAGACCGAAGTTGCATGGCGTGGCTTGACTCGCAAGCATCGAGATCAGTCGTCCACGTGTCATTCGGGAGCTTGGTGAAGATCACGGTCGACCAATGCATGGAGTTTTGGCACGGCCTGGTTAATTGCGGGAGACCGTTCTTGTGCTTCTTAAGGGAGGACGCGATTTTGGGTGAGAAAGAGGAGAATGTGAAACCGCTACTTTTGGAACTGAAAGTTACAAGCGAAACACAATGCCTTGTGGATTGGGCGCCGCAAGGAGAGGTGCTTGCTCACCCTACTGTCGGGGGTTTCTTGACACACAGCGGGTGGAACTCGACCTTGGAGAGCATAGCGGCGGGAATCCCCATGATTTGTTGGCCTTGCATTGCGGATCAACACATTAATAGTTGGTGTGTGAGTGTATTGGCGAGATTTGCGTTTTTTCTTATTCAAAGGAAAGGAGAGATTGTAGGCAAATCTGTATTTTGATTGTTTTCATATTTTTGGGTTTGCTAGTTTCCTTTGTTATAACATCCCTTGTGTATATTTGCAGAATAATGGCAGCAGATCTCTCTAAGAAAAAAAGAAGAGAGTTTTTGCCCGAGGATGTAGGCACATCGCCGAACTTCATAACTCTTGTGTCCTTCTTTGTGACTACTTTACCAAAATTCAACAGAGTGAAGTTTGGAAAATCGGGGTTGACATGAAGGATACTTGAGATAGATCGACAATCGAGACATTGGTTAGGATATTGATGGAGGACAAGAAAGAGGAGATAATGAAATTGATGGCTAGGATTTCGGCATTGGGCTCAGATAGTGTTGGCCAGGAGGGATCTTCGTTGAAGAACTTGGAAAGACTAATTGCAAATATAAGGAAGATCGGTCGAACAAGTTGAGTTATCAGAATATAATTTTATGTGAATCTCCCAAACTACGTAATTTGTTCACTTTGATGAGGCGATGATGCTTGTTTCACATAATTTTCTTTTCTTTGGCCATGATAATTTGTATTCAGGAACCATCGATCACAGAAAATTTCATAAATATTGTTATTATGTACTATGTCAATTGGGTGAGCGGTGCCTTGATGTCGCAGTTCTTTGTGACTACCATGATTTAGGCTTACCATGGCGTATTGTCAATGGTCACTTGGGTCAAGCAAGTGTCAACACAGTGTAAAGGCACTTTAGGTATTTCATAATCTTCCTATTTTTCGTAATTTCTAAATTGTGCCATCTCAAAATAGCTCGAGCCTTTTATAAATACCCAAGTCTGTTCACATACTCTCATTGTGAATTGTTTTTAATTTCTATCGTTTTCTCAATCTTAAACTCCCATAATCTCATGTTGTTCTATCATTGAAAACATGTTATTTTTCAAATTCAAAAGGGGAATGAGCTATGTTTCGTATTGATTTTTCTTGTTGGAGAGGCATGAGCACGAGCATGAGCATCACTGGGAAATGAGCACGTGTATATTGCAAGCGCTTGAACTCGCATGCTTGACTACCTTATACTCTCAAAGTTGCTTCTCAAAATAGAGTAAATCAAACAGTCTTTGCATTTCCTCAAAGCTCTTTAGGTTAAATTGCTTTGCATGTCCCCAAATCTCCTTGGAAATGTTGAACCAAACGAACCCTGAGTGGACTTGGCTGGTCCATCTTTTCCGGGCATTTTAAGGGTACGCTTCCTAATATTGGCACGGTGCATTCGGGATTTTATTCCTAGACCGCTCCCAATAAAAGCTTAAACCAAGACCACAAGAAGAGAGGCAAACTCGAGTGTGATCAGCTTATCTCAGTAATTAAATATGGACAATTAAATAATAGCATGTCAAATTTCTTAATGCAGACCCAAAGAAGGTCTCGGTAACCCCATTATGACCCAATTTACAAGGGCTGGATGAGCAAGCAGAGGTCCAATGGGCCTTGGCCCGGGCCCGGGCTGGCATGGCGTGCCGCCCGGGCCTACAAAAGTGTGTCAATTTCCTTCAAGAAAATAAGAAGACGAGATCACGGATTGGTCACCGAAGACAGCGCTAGGATGGTGAGCCGAAGACACTTGAGGACTCGCGGATTGGAGGGCAAACACCGGATGCTCGGTTGGTGATTGGCGGTCGGTGGTCGGAACCGGGCGATGATGCCCGTGGGAGGAGGCCGCGGTGATGGAGTACCGTGTGTGTGGATATGGCAGACGAGAAAAATAGCCGCAGAGACAGAGAGTGGGAAGAGACTAGAGGAACTGATGTATGTCGTTGAGTGTTAGTGTCTTGGATGTGTTGGCGAAGTGAGCGATCCCGAAGTGAACGATGAAGTGAACCTCCCCTATTTTGACCGGCCATGCGATGCTTATAAGCTATATGGGCATGAGACAGTCCTAGTTTGACCTGGCTTATGGGCCGTTGGATGTACGGTGATTAGAGTGGACGGTGGGGATTAGATGAGAGTAAGCGAGCGCCCTACAAGGGAGGAATCCCATGTATGCTAGTCTATAGAAGTGAGATTGAAGAGCCGTGCGATAGGCATGTGATGATGCCACGTGCATGGCACATGATTAGTGCATGTGCATAGCATGTGACACAAGCATGTGATTGTCGCGTGACCAATGCACGTGCATGACATGTGACCAAGGCACGTGGGCGGGAATTCGAAAGGCCGGGATCATCCCGAATGACGACTTCTCAAACCACCTTATCCAATTCGTCCAACCCCGAGCCCATCCCCACAATTTTGGAATGTGATGTTCGAAATATCGTCAAAGACCCCGGAGCTACTCACGGAGCTACCTCGAGCAGCTTGTAACATGTTCGATTCAAAGAAAGTTGATCTAAACAAAATGAGACCCTAAATGTAAATGTACGCAATATGAAATGCAAATGCAAACTATCCAAAAAATAACATTATTATTTAGGGGTCGAATCTGATCCCTACTTTTCTTATGAAATACATGACAAGACTAAGAGCAAGTCCCAAAAAATTGTCAATTTCGCGGACTGAATTTCTAAAGCTTTAATTTCATGCATTTAACTCCCAAAATTTATTTACTTTTTTGGCCCAATTGAGTTCTTTTGTCAACGGAAGCAAAGATTTAAAAGTTGCAAGTTTTAGAACTTAAATTAGTGAAATGATAGTTTTAAGACTTAAAGTGTATGGAATTGACGAGTTTTATGACATGCCAACCAGTCCAGAATCTCGATCATTGGGCCTCATGGTGGTCTTTCGTTCTTATGTGTTTGTTTCTAGTCACAGCCAACTTGCCCACCTCGATCAAGAGGAGGACCCATCAGCCAAACTGAGATGATCATCCCCCTCCTCTCTTTCCTCATCTCCATTCTCGTCCACTCCGTAAACAAACGACCCTGCGCCAGGGGGATCAGTAACACCAAACAGATGGAGGAGCCACACGAGTCCCACGTGCTCATCCTTCCGTTCCCAGCTCACGGCCACATCAAGCCCATGCTCTGCCTCGCGAAGCTCCTCACGGCCGCGGACCTCCGCGTCACCTTCCTCAACACCCACCACAACCACCGCCGCATCCTCCCCCGCAGCCCGTCCTCCCTCCTCCGCTTCGAGTCCATCTCCGACGGCTTGCCGGATGACCACCCACGAAGCTTGGAACTGATTGACGAGCTTCTCCTCTCGATCAAGACGGCGATGAAAGCTCACTTGAGGGAGTTTCTGCTTTCCGAAAGTGCAGAGCCCCCGGTGACCTGCATTATAGCGGACGGGATCATGTCGATCGGCATTGATGTCGCGGAGGAGCTCAGCATTCCGGCGATCTCGTTCCGGACATTCAGTGCTTGCTGCTTGTGGACAAACTTCTGCATTCCCACCTTCATCCATGAGGGCAAGCTTCCATTTTCTGGTAATTCGGTCGAAAAGGCCGAGGGTATCCTTATTTATTTATATTTATGGAGCTCGTTTATTTTTTGACATGTCTCGAAACGAAAATATAGATGAATGATGATGCGTTGCGACTTGAAGAGAAGAGGGTCATTTTACAATCTAGATGTAGAATACTGGATCTAAGGATACGTATGTGTGATCTGTTCTGTTCATGTGTGTAGAGATTCTTGAGCTTCTAAATTAAAATGTAGTTGAACATAGGGAAAATTCCAAGGGCACGAAGTGTCATCATTTCCTTAAATAAGGTCATAAAGTGGATTCTATTTCAAATAAGGACTTTAAGTGGTCATGACAATTTCAAATAAGGGTTTGACCTTATCAGCTAGCTAAATATTCTGGCCAATTAAGGGCATTTTTGTCAAAGACAATTTTAACCTAAATTTTAGTTAAATTAAATTAAAAATTAGGAAGTTTAAAAAAAAGGAAAAAAAATACAAGCAAAGGGTTAGCTCCCAGACCTCCCACCCATGGCCATCGCTCCATCGTCGGTGGGGCGTCGGCAATAGCTGGTGGGGTCGACGGTGCCTCGAGAGAGGGCTATGGCTAGACCTGCGCTAGGGCTGGTGACCCTATCGGCCATTGCCGATGCCCCACCGAAGATGGGGGGACGGCCATAGGTGGGGAGCCTGGTTTTTTCTTTTCTTGTATGTTTTTTTTAAGATTTAACCTTTTTTTAATCTTTTTTATGGAAATTTTTTTGGAAATTTTAACTTAATTTAATTAAGATTTTGTGTAAAAATTAGGATTCAGATTAAAATAACGTTGTTTTAGTGCTTTAGTTAACCTTAACACCACGTAGGAGAGATAAAATATTTAAAAAATAACTTCAGCATTTGCTGTTAGTCAAATTGGATGAAGTTAACGGAATGATTTGCCGACCGCTACTAAGGTCAGGTGAGGGTCACAGCCTTCTCTGGGCATCACCGGTGGTCGGTTTCAGTCGATAGTTGGCCATCGGCGAAAAGGAAAGAGAAATCAGAAAAAGGAAAAAAGAAAGAAAAAAAGAAAAGAAGAAAGAAAAAAAGGAAAAGAATTCAAAAAATCGAAGGATGAAAATGCCGATGAGGTTAAACCTTTCTTTGAGATTGATATGGCCACTTCAGGCCCTTATTTGAGAAATGAGGACACTTCATAACTTTTTTTAAAAATAGGTTCACTTCATGTCCTTATTTGAGAAAATAAGGGTACTTCATACCTTTATTTAGAATTTTGTCTTAAACATATGATTACCTAATGGATTTATTTTTTAAAAAAAGCCATTACTTTTGAGAAAGTAGTCACTTAGAAGTGGTGACAAACAAATGCAAATGAAAAATGAGTCTAGCAATCCAAGGAAACACAATGTTTGCTTTGAGAAGAGTTGCTGGCCGACCCTCTAATCTTTCCAAGGAAATACTATCCTTTTAAAAGGAAATCACCAAAGAACTATCTCGAATTTCCACTACGAGTATCCTTTTGCATGTTCTATTTGCAAAATTACACATTTAGATTCTTAATTTTTTTTGCATATGCCCCACAATCCATCACCCGACAAACTCGCATTTACCAACTTGCCATTTTTCCCTAACATACCTCAGGCACTTTGCTATGGCTCCAATTCACCTCATCCTAGACCCGTTTCCAAAATGCTCAATGACTGCATGCTTTGCTGCTCGTTGGAGCCACCCTTCTGTGTCTCGCGTCTCTCTCCATCGTTCCCCACCCTCCCAAATTGTGCACCGACCTCGAACCAAGGTCGTTGGTCTCTTTCAGGCCATGGACAACCAGGGTGGCCCGTGACCTTGAATCGAGGTCGCCGGGCATGGCTGAGGGCATGGATATCCATGGCCCAGGCGCGGCACGTGAAGAGAGAGAGACAGAGGGCCAACCATGCTGCGAGAGAGATGTGGGTGTTAGGTAGAGGGGTCGGCGATCGAAGGTGGTGGGAAGACTAGGGTTCTTGGGTAGGTGGATTTACGGATAGTGGAGCTGAGTTTGATTTTTCTTAGGTCGAGGATGCAGAGATACATTTCTGAAAACAGAGGATGTAAAGCGGTGGAGTTACAAAACTTGAAGAGCGTATTATGCATTTGGAGGATCAAAAGATAGGAAATTTCCAAACATTAGATACTACGGTTGGAATATTTCCAGAAAATATGAGAGTTTAGCAAAATGATTGAACATACACATGTAAAAATAGTCCGGCGATCATGGGAAAAATGAGGTGAATCTATTCGTTTAATGTTGATCTTTTTGACCAAATTTTGGCAGATGATGATCTGGACAAGGAGTTCCATGGCTTGCCGGGAGCTGAAGGCCTTCTGCGACGGAGAGACCTACCAAGTATCTGCAGATCACAGATCGAAAGCAGCTCATTTCGCTATTTTCTGGACGAAACCTTTACCATGACCCGAGCTTGTGCTCTCATACTCAACACATTCGATGCCCTCGAATCCCCAATGGTCTCTCATCTCGCCACCATTTTTTCTAACGTCTACACAATCGGGCCCCTTCATGCCCTGGCCATCCAATCTAGTGTCGGGCATTTTTCAGGGCGTTCTGAATCCGTAGGCAGCCTTCGGATCGAAGACCGAAGTTGCATGATGTGGCTTGACTCGCAAGCATCGAGATCGGTCGTCTACGTGTCATTCGGGAGCTTGGTGAAGATCACGGTCGACCAGTTGATGGAGTTTTGGCACGGCCTGGTCAATTGCGGCAGACCGTTCTTGTGGGTCTTAAGGGAGGACGCGATTGCGGGAGAGGAAGAGGAGAGTGCGAGATCGCTACTTTCAGAACTGAAACTTACCAGCGAAGGACGATGCGTTGTGGATTGGGCGCCGCAGGAGGAAGTGCTCGCCCACCCTGCCGTGGGGGGTTTCTTGACGCACAGCGGGTGGAACTCGACCCTGGAGAGCATAGCGGCGGGAATCCCCATGATTTGTTGGCCTCAACTGGGAGATCAACAAATCAATAGTTGGTGTGTGAGTGAAGTATGGAAAGTTGGGCTTGATATGAAGGATACTTGTGATAGATCGACCGTCGAGACAATGGTCAGAATATTGATGGAGGACAACAAAGAGGAGATCATGAGATCGATGACTAGGATTTCGGGATTGAGTTTGGATAGTGTTGGCCCGGACGGATCTTCGTCGAAGAACTTGGAAAGACTAATTGAAAATATAAGGATGATTGGTCGAACAAGTTGAGTTATTAGAATATAATTCAATGTGAATCTTCCAAACTGCGCAATTGTTCAATTTGATGAGGGGATGATGCCTGCTTCGCATAATTTTCCTTTCTTTGGCCATCATAATTTGTATTCAGGAAGCATCGATCACGTAAAATTTCCTAAATACCACTATTATCTACTATGTTAATTGGGCGAGCGGTGCCTTGATGTCGCAGTTCCTTGTGAGTACCATGATTAAAGCTTGCCGGTGCATATTGTCGATGGCCACTTGGGTCAGGCACGTATCAACATAGTGTAGAGATACTTTAGATATTTCATTCTGATTTTTTTTTTTTGTAATTTCTAAATGGTGCCATCTCGAATAGCTGTAATGTCTACTCGTTATAGAATATACATTGTTTGAAAAGCTTTTTGGGGCTCAACTATTAAACTTCTGTATCCCGATAGTCTCATAATGTGCATTGTTTTATACCCTTATTTGATACCGCTAAGTAGATCATTTTCTCATGACATGCTTATATTATTTTTTTTTTCTAATAAACGATCCTATGGCTTGCGCGTGCGCCTTAGCATTGAGATCTTGCACGCTTGAGTCGACTAGGATACTACTTGTGACTGAGGATACTACACATTTCATGATCCTTTGAACTGGGCCGACAGCCCCGGACCGCCACAGTTTTTTTTTTTTGGTCAGAAGACCGCCACAGTTGGACCATCTATTCTTTTGCTTGTTAGCGAATTGAACCACTGTACTTTGTTTGTGGTAGATAGGACTCCCTCTAATTACATACCTAGGAAGAGAGCCACTTTTGCTTCTTTTAGGATAAGATCGTCACCACTGACAGAGGTATAGACTGTATCTATAGAATACTAGTAGCATGCCCGGGCGTTGCACATCGTGATATTTCTCATTTGTGTAAAATTGAAATGTATTTTAGTATAAACTATTCGTTAAGTTGTATCATATTTCATATGAATTCTTCTTTTGAACAAAATAAAGTCAGAACTATTAGTTTATTAATGTAAAATATAGGAACTCAATAACAATCAGAAAATTCCTGATTGTTTTCTAATTGTCATTATTATATGACATAGGGAAATTTTAATAACTAACAACATTACTGAATATTGAGAGAAAATAATAATAAAAATTCCTAGAAAATACATAATAGGAAGACTTACAAAAAAATGTTCAAATTTTCAGTAATTGCTAGTTTGAAACATTAAAGCGAATGTGTTTGTTTTGTTGTTGGACAAAACTCATGTTATTTTGTTGCGACCCTCCCGAGATCAACCTTGAGGGAGTTTAATGGATTGCTAGGCGCATATAAGCCTCTTGTGAGGTGGCGCTTTAGCTTTGTACGGGCTCTCTTAAGCCTTACAGATCTGAATTTAAAAATTACATGTTGCATGTTGGTAATTTTAGATTCCATCTTCAATAAATGGTGCATTTAGGGATATATTTATTTGCACATTCACATCATATGAATATATTCATTATCTTAGTATTGCATTGCATTATAAATTCCATTATGTTAAAACTTATATCATGTTTAATATCTGATTTTAGGAAAATAATCTGTTTAATGGAGTCATTTACATAGCATATGACTTGCATATTCACTTTCCTTTCATGCTTTAGTTTATATTAGGAAACCTGAATAAATATTTTGGGACTTTCCATTTATCCGCTCACAATGTTCTGTCCCGACGTAACAAGGAGGTTATGCTTAATTATTACCCAAGATGGCTCGGGTTGGATTTACTTATTTATTTATCATGTGTTTATAATTTTTTTTGTTATCTAGTGTTTGAGTACATTGGTTGTGAACCAATGCATGATCATTTAAGCTTACATGTTTAGGAAATAGAATCAATTAAGGCTGCATGTCAAATGCTTTCCTCAAAGAAAAGGTGTGAATAATAGCTGTTAGTTTAATCTAATGAAACAAAGTTCCGACACGCAAATTCTCTGCTTCGCAAAGGTAAAACGATCTCCAATGATTTACCGGGCTCCTAACTTGCTTAGTAAATAGTTTAGTGGTGACTTTAAGACGATCATGAATTAATGAGAGAAACCAATCTAGGATCGCTAGGGCTTGAAAAAGTCCGTGCAAAGCGTAGGCTCACCTTGTGAAAGGATTATTTGTCGCCCGGTAACCTATAAGCTCCGACAGGATCACTTTGAGAGGGTCGTGAAAAGAATCAATGAACTTGATCAAATGAAGACGATTTTTTGTAGTGAATATTCCTAGTTAGTTATTAAACAAAACTTTTTATGCATTCTTAGGGGATAAGTGCATAAATAGGACTTAATGTTTTGGCAGTTGGTAAATTGAGGAATTAAGGACTTAAAAATGTCACAATTAGATCTCAACCTTGCCATTGATAGAATTCAAGCAAACGAAATGAAACATGGCAAATGGCCAAATATTGCACTTGAGGGCCTCGTTGATATTCTGACACTTGAATTTCACTGACAGCAAGCTTGAGACCTAATGAGGCCTTTTTGGAGACCTTAATCCTCAATCGACCAAAATAAAACCTTAATAAGTTCTTCATTGACAAACGGCCAAAATGTTAAGTCTTGTTTTGGAATTTCACCTCACATTCTTAGTATATCTACGCTATTCATAACGGAGTTGTAAGAGGCCTTTTCCTTTTAAACTTTTTTTTTTTTTTTATTGGGCTACAGCTTTTCCTTTTTATCTTTGATCTTTGCTTCTTTTTCTGTTGTTAATATCTCACCTTTGCTAAAGTAAAAATGATGAGCCGAAATGCTTTTCTCATCTTAGAAAAAAAAAGGATGACTATGTGAGTAAAAGATCCACGCCTAGATTTGAAACTAGACGAGCCTCTAAAGTATGATGGCTGGTATTACCGCAAGCCCAAGAACTTTAGTCCCCACGGTGTTCGTGGACTTAGTATCATATGTCTGTATCTTATGAATCAACAAAAGTAGTACTAATGCTCATTTTTCCTCTTTCTCCTGGCTCGGAGGGACCAAAGCTAATACACATACTTCTTAGCAAAATATCTGCGACCACCTCGCTTACGATTTGATAGGATTTCGAAAATCATTTATGGAGTAAAATGTGTTTCGTCATGGTCACATTCCAAAGTCTCGTATTGGATGATACAGACCTTGTTTAGTAATTCATAAGTCCCAACCCCCACTCAAAGGGTCACCATATCGGTGTGGTTACAATTGAGTATTCTTTTTGGGGTGCCAACCCACATTGAAATCAGCGGAATTATTGCTAATCATGTCCAAGACAGGTTCCCCCCGTGGATGTGTGGTTCATGCATGGAATAGACCCATACACCACTTTAATAAGGGTAAGAAGTGCTAGCTAGGGCGAGATGGCTAGAACAAGATGCGGCTTCTGGCAAGCTCCTAAGAATCTAATTAGACATTGAATAGGAGAAGTATTGTAGGTGATATGGAGTAATATTAATGAGGACGTCGTTTGTCGGGGTAAAAACCGCTCGGTTAAATGATTCATAAGGCAGAACGTCAAATGGTCACAATCTTGTGTGGTTACGCCTGGCTATTCAATTCACGGCCTTGGGTCGCGTAGAATAGGCCGTGTGGTTATAATTTGATTTTGTGATCCATCAGACATTGTTCTATGTACATCCTCTGACACTGTGTAATAATGCAAGTTCCCATATTTTGCACAAAAAAGAAAAATGGGTCGTCCAGAGAACACTAAGTATGAAATTTAAACTTTCTAGTAACGTTACGTACGAGGTATAAGATTATATTTGCACTTTGTCTTGATGCATTTGGTTTGGAGGGTCGCTATCCAATGTCATCCGATGTTCCACATATTATTCAGAACCATAAAAGTCGTAATTAACAATTGATCCATGAAAAGAAATGGCCGACCACTCTAATCATATACAATAAGAGCAAATGTACGAAAAGAAAAAGAAAAAGAGAAAGGTTTAGCTACAGTCGGGAAGCAGCGTTTGCCCCGTTAGATGTTAATCATTCTTAAAATTTTTAATCAGCCATGGGTAATTTTAGTATGAACAAAGTATTTCTTTTATAAGTGAAATAGTTACATGAAATGTGCTAAAAATTAGACCTGTCAAAATGGATTATAGACTCACTTCTTAACCTATATTTGATGGGCTAAGTTGTTACATGGGTTAGTTATATTCAGTTAATGGGTCATAAATGGATTTAAAATGGTTAAATCCAAAATAATATGGATGTTAAATGGGTTTACAACTTACTTAGACCCAACTCACTTTTATGACTCTTTCTCGCCTTCGCTCGATCTCGTGCTTGCTCATTCCATGTATGATTTTTCCTAAATTAAGTTAAATATGTAAGTATTTTAGTAATATATATGGATCGAGTCAAATAGGGGTTGGGTTGTATATAGGTCACTAGATTTGTACTGTAAGAAAATTGGTCAATTTGGATCGAGCCATTTTTGACCTGATCCAAACCCAACCTAACCCACCCTTTTGACGGGTCTAGTGAAAGTACTACAATGAGGATGGAAGTGGGTACAGAACACTTGGTTTAGTTGTTCTGCACATATAGAAAATAGACCACGACGAGTATTTCGTGAACAAGCATCTTAAGTCCGCAACAAGGCCTCTCAAATGGTAGTATCCAAGTGCAGATGTCATACTATCTAAAGATCCGTAAAACATTCTGCAAGCCCCATCAATCGATTAATTTTGGACCTTTGAGCTGGGTAAGTAACCCCCACTCAGGGTAATTGCATGCAAACAAATAACCTCCGGTTCATGAGCTAGGAGTCCTCTCTGATACCCCCAACGAATTACGTCAATCCCCTATCCTTTCGGCATACAGCGAATGAACTGAGTAGATTTGGTGTAAAAATTCATATAATTTAACTAGTGTAAAAGGATCCCTTCCCATCTTAAGATGAATATTGATGGAACATGTAATGTCTCTTGTTAAATTGGAATTTGAATTATGTTCGATCCAGTGACTCAGACTTCTATATGGCTATTCCCTTTTATGATCATTCCCTAGTGATTTGGAGCAAAAAGCAAAAGGGCTCATTTGATAAAATTGAAAAATAAGCACTGAAAATTTAAGCACTCAATTTTAAGTATTGAAAAATAGAAGTTTAAAGTTGCTTGATAGTAAGTAAAATTGATGACTGAATATTATTAACTGCTTGTCATACAAGGGATTGTAATCATTATTGACATGCTTTAGCAATATAATCGGTAGGATTCTAATTGCCATTAATTACTTTTTTTTGCTTTAATATATTAAGTAAACCAGCCCTTAGGTATACCGTTAAGTGACTTTCTTACTTGATCGAATCCTTAAGGCATTGTTCATTATGATGACCAAACGAGTTTAATCTCATTAAATGCTGAATTTTCAATTTTCAGGACGTTATTGGGTTACCAAACAGTATCACTAGCCTCCAAGAAAGGTTGTTAGTCATCAGAATCAGGTTTTTGTGGAGGGTTTAGTTTCCATCTCCATTTCTTTGCCCTCCTGTTCTTCTCAATTCCACAGATGATGAGCATACGTAAACCAATGCATCTTCCTCAACCCTTTTTGTCTTGGGACCATGGGGTCATTCCTGAAACGACCACTCTCTCTCATTATTCAAAGGAGATGAATGCTTCATATGGTCCACAAGCCTTAGGACACTCCCTCCTTTCGGCTTTACTCTTAAGCCTTTGGCCTATCACTGTCTTGTCCGCCACCACATACAGGTCGGCTATCATATTAATGTCATTGTCTTGTACAACGTATGACAAAAAAGACATGATGAGTGAATTATTACCTTCAATGGGGCGACAGACGAAGATAAGTGCAGCGCAGAAATTATGTGAATTTACGCGTCTATTGCGGTGCCAAAGAAGGTCCTCCCATGTGCTTTCAGATGAAGGTAAAACCAATTCCTACAAAGACTGCAGATCAAACCCTAATTGCGCAGTGAATCTAATGCACCTTGTTAACTCCTTCACTCGGCACATATTGTTGCTACATAACACCCTATAGCTCCGATACCTTGTCACGGTCCAAGCCCGAGATCCGCCGATAATGAACCTCGAGAATCGGTCTAGACTTCTGCTCATGTTTCAGCAGAAGTGTTTCCGAGTAATGCTTAAATATGAGAACTCTCCAAACAGAAGCTGTCGCTTTAAAATATCAAACACCGCAAACAGTCCACGAAAGCCTGTATATCGTCAATCCTAGCACAGCACATAGGCCCAACCACTACACATATAGGCATGACAGTCATATGCACACACATGGATGAGCAATACATTGGCTCCATACATCCTATCCATATATCTGCGCGTCGTATTGTAATTTCTCAATTTTTATTTTCGAAAAACATTTTTTTGCTTCAGTAAAAGAGTGGAAAAGGGCGAGTAGTGCTAGCAACTCTTTTTGGGCATCACCATAAGAATTGCACACCCGCTATGAATTATTCGTTTGGAGCCATGGCCACTTTGTGTTGTCAGTGACTTGAAAGTCCGCGGTTGGCAGGCGCATTATCGCGGCAATATTAAGATGCTAGCAGTTATGAAGTCTCTTTAATGTTGCAACAAGGTAAAAGTAACATGGGCAATTCAATGATTCATTTATTATCGTAATTTCATGAAAGATAAATGATCCACTTACCACTAGATCAAACATGGTGGTGGTTTCCAAGTAAGATATACACGCGCGCGCCGAACTTTATCGTTCTCAATCGCATATTTGAGAATCTACCCTATAGCGAGGGCGGAAATTTTGGTACAAACATGTCAAGCATACCATTGAAAACAAAGGGTGGCATGTCGATCTGCGCAGGCCCACCAGATCTGTCCTCCAAGTTGAATAGAGCATGCATGCTGGATTCCTGCATTGCTTCTTTCTCATGGCTAAGGAGAGAGAAAATCATTAGGGAGCTTTAAGATCGGCCCCGCCACCACAGGCACACGCATCGGGATTCGCCGGAGGACAGAAGTCTCCATGGTCGGACCCACGTCCCCGAAAGGAGAGGCGCACCCCATTTGTCTCTCCCTCTCGCGCTGCCGATTTGTCCTTTGTTTGCTTTTTCTTGGCACTGCTGACTGGTGTTGATGCCTAGAGTCAAAAAAGAGAGAGCCAAGGCTCCATCTTCTTTGCCACTGATGCCTCCTTTTCCTTCCCACAAATGATTTTATATTGCTTAATGGGGTGATGTCGATTGCCCTCGTTTTTGGGGAACGTTAATTGCTATGAATTCCTTGCTTTTGCTTACATTCTACTTCGCTTCTAGCTTACAATCTACTTCGCTTCTAGCTTGGTCTACCGCTCTCTCTCTCTCTCTCTCTCTCTTTTTTTCTTTAACCGCGTTAATTACCATTGTGATTATCTTAAGTTCATCTTCATCGGAATTGGAGGGGCCTCGCATTCTCTGGGATTTCCTCGTACTCGTGCGTTCTCTCAACTCTAAGTGAGCTCTAAAAGGTTTTTGTTTGTTTTATTTTGGTGGGGTGTTCAGAGTTAGGCTTCTGGATAACCCCATTTGTCTGTTTCCCTTAATATTGATGCTCTGTTTTCTTGGTGGAGTGGCTTAATGCCCCATTAATAACTTTTGCATTTTACTCTTCTTGTATAGAAAGCAAAGCAAAGCAAAGCACAGCACTTCTTGTTTCGGGTTATGTTATTTTCCCCACCGTGTGCCTATTCGCAAGGACTTTGGATCATTTTGTGTCATCCTCAGTGTCTAGAATGACCTAAGATCTGAACAACGGAGGGAGGGAGGTGAACAGTGAATATCTGCAGATTTTTTTTTTTTTTTAAATTTTGGCACCTCAAAATTTAAAGCAAAGTGCACAAATTGCTTTGGTTTAGGTATGTTAGGACGAAAAGCATTGCATCGTTTCGTTTGTCAGTGTTTCCATAACTGAAAGTTGAAGTCTGAGTTTAAAAAATTGCAGCACACAGCACTCAGAAGTAAGGGCTTCCTTTGGGGGAACTCTATGCTCCATTCCATTGACATTGACCTTCTAGTTGTCCATGTACAGTGAAGATGGTTTTGCTCGAGCTGTCCGAACCAAATGAATGATTTCTATGCAGTTTGCATAAGCTGATAGATTGATAAAAGAGGTTGCCTGCTACCATTTTGATATGGGACATTTGGGAAACTGCTGGTGAAGACAATGAACATTTTGATAAAATGTTTTCTTTACGCATGACTAACATTTTAACTGGTAATCTTGAATCTGCTTTTCTACCGAAACCGTTGCTTGTCCTTATTAGAGTTTGTGAGTTTCCATGTCGAATTGACAATGCTTGTGGTCATTCCAGTTCAAGTTGCAGTGCCAATTGACAAAGACCTTCATTATATGTATATTCATTTCGTTTTTTCATCCAAATTTTCAGCTGAAATGCTAATATTATTTTGTTTTCCTTAGCATATTGTTGAGGAGATTTAGACTACTTATAACAATGATGCTGGAGAAGAATGATCCAAACCGTTTTTTTGCAGTAACAATGGGTGGTGAAAACAACTGAAGCCATGGCGTCTGATGTTCCGTCAAAGCACGAAGTCTTCCCTCCAAACAGGGATAGGAGATCCAACTCACTGGTCAGAAAGAATCTAAAGCCGCACCAGAACTCCAAGAAAGTGAACGAGAGCATCAGGAAACCACAACGGTCCGAAAGGATCGGATATCCAGACAAATCAAGGCTACAAAATTGTCAGGGTGAACCAACCTTAAAGCATGGTTATTCAGGGGAAAAGTATGTGAATGCCCGTGTTGTCCAGCTGAAATCCTCTACAGATCAACAGAGACGGTGCACTAGCGGGGAGATTGTTAAAGATGATGAGCTTGTCAGGCACATGACCAATTTGCCTGATTATCTCCTGCGTGTTGAAACCAGAGGAAACCTCCAGGGGAAAGCTCTGAACTTTGGAGTCCTGGACTGGAGTCGTCTAGAGAATTTCACTCGCAACTGTAACACCGGAACTCATAATCATCAAACTGAAAAGCGCGCATCTCTTGGTCCTAGCCCCAGTTATTGCAAGATGGATGGGATTTCTCGACGTGTCAAGCCCAGTGCCAGCAAAGTGGTGCGCTCTCAAGATGTTGAAAGTGCTTCTAAGAGTTTTTTGGAGGGGCATGAAAAGATAAATAGGGCTTACAGATCTTCGACAAAAAAGTGCACAGACGTTGCGCTCCAAAAGGACAACATAAACTCATTGAATCAGAGAATTGTATCAGAGTTAGGTGGTCCATTGGACTTTCGAAACTCTATGTTTTCGGTAAGTCCTAGTAAGAGCAACAGGACAGTTTCCCGCGGCGAAGGGAATACCAGAGTGGGGAAAGTGGCTGAATCAGGCACCAGAGGAAATAAGAGAGAACAGAAATGCATGTCAGTGGCTGGATCTTCATCATCAAAGCTGGGTATTGATGCCAGATCAATCAGTTTAAAGGAGACGATTACTGCTGAGAATGACGAGACTAAGAAAAAGTTGAGAAGTCATTAAATAGAGAAACCTTCAATAAACAATCTTCGTGGAATAAAGCAACCATAGCTCTACTTTCTACCGGTAAACGTCCACATAATAGCTCAATGGATGCATCCCAGAAAAGTGACACCAGCAAATTGTTTGATCGGAGTTTGACAGATGCAACTCGCAATTATTTCTCAGATGTGTTATTTTTCAGGGAGCTCCGCTCAAGAGAACTATGCTCAGAATTACCACACTCATGTCCAATGTTGTTGAAAGTTGATGCTCAGAGAGAGACTGCTAGGAGAGGTTCAGAGCTTGAATCTGACGACTCTTTGTCATGCTGCAGCAGGTCGGGGGATGAGCTGTCTAGCAGTAATATTTCTAATATGAGAAAGTCAAATGATAGTGACAAGACTAGAAATTCAAGCATAGGGGAGGGTATGGGAAGTCTAAATCGTGAAGCTGTTGACTCAGCTGGCAAGAAAAGTAGGCATCCATCACCCAACCACAGGTTCAACTTCAGTTTCGGTAGGATAAGCAGAAGTTTCAGTTTCAGAGAAAGTGCTTCTGCTCCTCTCCGAAGTTCAGCATCTGTGACTGATAGATCTGGTCCAATGGCTTCAGGGGATTTTCCTTGCAGTGGCAATCTCACTAAAGAGAAGCCCGACGTTGCTAGCAAAGGGAGGTCCGGCATGAGAAGGTTACTAGACCCACTTCTAAAGTCCAAGTCAGCAATTTCATACCATCGTTCTGAAAGCATTCGGCAATCAGAACAGAGCTTAACTTCCCTGAGCTTGAGCCATGAATATTCCACTGAATCACTTCAAATTGGTAACCATGTTGCATCAACATTTGAAGCTCTTCTCCAAGTTACTAGTGTTGACGGACTCCCCTTATTCAAATTTGTGGTTGGCAAGAACAGCCACATTGTTGCTGCTGCCACCAAAGATGCGACATTTTCTGGAAAGAGCAATTGTGCGAGGAATTACACAATCTATTCTGTGGATGAAACGATAAAGAAGAGCGACAGCTGGATTGGACAAGGAAGTAAGATGAGAAGTGGTGGCTTTGTGTACAATGTAGTTGGTCAGTTGACGTGTCGTGATGCTTGTTCAGATGACTGCCATGAGCGGACTGTCGAGAGGGAATATGTTTTATTGGGACTCGGATTGAGTCGAGCTGACAAGGAATTACTGGATCCACCAATGAACAGGGAACTTGCCGCCATCATGTTCAAGATTCCTATGGACAGGCCTAGCAATTGCAAAGTACAGGCAACTAGTCATAAATTTTTAAGAGTGGATTTGCAAGGGGAAAATTGCTTTTCCAAACTTTCAAATGAAGATAACAATCATCTAATGGTCATACTTCCAGGGGGTGATCATAGTATGCCGAGTAATGGAGAACCTTCGTCGTTGATCGATAGATGGAGAACTGGTGGGTCATGTGATTGTGGAGGTTGGGATGTAGGTTGCAAATTGTGCATTCTTTCTCCCCCGAAGGACTTCTGGGAAACATCAAGAACATCAAGTGTTTGCTCGATGTCGGATCACCTTGAACTTTTTGTTGTTCAGGTGTGTATGTATGCTTCATCTTTTCAGGTAATTGCATTGTGCACTTTATGCTTCTGATTTCACCTCTTACTTTCTTGTTTACAGGGAGAAGCTCGACAAGAGAAGGCCATTTTCAGCTTGAAACTATATAGTACGGGAATCTACCTGGTCGAATTCAATCCTACAATCACGTCATTACAAGCATTTGCCATTTGCTTAGCTGTAATAAGCTGCCAGATGTCTTCTGAGCCCTCTGATTGGCGTCAAGTGTCCAAATCTAGAACTTTGCGGGGACATTCAGTCAGCGGAAATGATGTGAATCTGCCAAACATGACGCCGCATTTTGAAGTTCCCCCAAAATATCCACCATATTCCCCATTCTCACCACTTGATAGAGTTTAATCCCAGGCAGGGGTGGATTGATTTTTCATCCAGATGTTTAAAATCCTTGACTTCCAAGAGGATTGCCAGCGAAGTCCGGAAGCGTATTTCTCATGGTAGGACTTGGACATTGCAACGAATTACGAGCCCTTCAAAGGGGTTTAGTTCGACGGCAGATGACGCAGGTTGTTATGTGTCTTGTGTTTTACTAGCTGCTGTACCAGAACAAAGAAAATAATGTTTGCATTATGAAAAACCTGAATAGTTCTATCCGACCTCTTTCACTGGGGCAAACCAGGTGAAATTAACAGTATGCAAACTTGTTTTCCTTGTACTGAAATGATGGCATCTTATCACTCAACTCTGAAGATGTGGATGAACGATAGTTACAATACAATATGAGGACTATCGCTGCTATTTTATGATTGAATTCGATTAAAGGTGGGAGGCAACCATGAAAGTCATGGTCTAATCTTATACTTTTTTCCTACTGTCGTCTCTCAAATTTGCTTTCTTTGAGGAAGAGGTAGGACTGAAGTTCATCGCTCTCGGACCATTTGAAGGTTTTACGCTTCTTCTTTTGGCATATTAACCTCTAGGTTACTAGATCGAATTAGAATCATGTGGAACTTGTTTCATCTGAGCCGCATACACTCTTGATAGCAATTGATACGACAGGTTCATGTCCAAGTTTCATTGTCAAGCACAATTTTGTGTCAAAAACTTGGCTAAGAAATTGATGGTGCGCAGGCTATTCCCATATGCAAGAGGAATTAACTTAACGGTATTTGATGTAACAAAAATATTTGCGCTTCTAGAGGGCTAAATAGTTTCATGCCATAGTTCTAATTTTGGCTTTCCAGTCTAGGATAAGCCTCCGGTTGGCTGTTGCAGAAAACTGGTAGCTTGTTTCCTCACCCACAAGGCATATTTTAAGTTCTATTCGTTGAAGTTCAAGTTAAGTTGCCTAAACTAAATGAAGATAGTTTGGAATTTTACTTGCTCCCAGTTTCGGGTTCTGTTTCGGTTTTATCGAATCTGCAACGACAGCAGAAGCGTCGGTCGTCTTGGGCATGTCATGTTTCCGTCCTCGTTGTCACTACATCAGTCTTCTGCTCACATACTGGTAGCATGGCAAAGAGCAGGTAAAAGACGGCCAACCTAGAAGAAGAGCATCAATATACAGGCAAATTCGTAGTCTTTTAGGCTGTTCCTAAGTGATCCAAATACCAGAAAATGAGTTAACGGAAAATGTTTTTCTAGTCAACGGAAAAGGTTTTCCTACTAAAGCTTAAATTAAAGAAAATGATCTACTCTTTAAAAAATTAAAAATAATTTTTCAAAATATGACTAATTAACGGCGATTATACCTGCGCTTTGGCACAGGAACCTCAACGCTCGTTCTCAAGCCCTTGATAGTAGGCGCCCGAGCTCGGGTCCATTGAGTGTGGCCCTATGACCTCGGCTCCCTGGCTTGGGCCCATTGAGGTCAGGCCCGAAACACCGATGCCCTTGCTAGGGACATTGGGCCCGGTAACATCGAGCCTGGACCCAAGCCTCGGACCCTGGCGCCCACGCCTCAGTCTCCAACGCCCGAACCTGGGTCCATTGAGGCTGTGCTTGAGACCCTGGTGACCATGCTCGAATCCATTGACGTTGGGCCTAGGTCCCTGGTGCCCGCGATTGAGTCCATCGAGGCCGAGTTTGGGACCTTGATGCCAGTGCCCATGCTCAAGACCCCAGGCCTTGGGTCCATCCAGGACCTGGGCTCAGGCGTCGGGGACCCAAGCTCGGCCTTGATGGACTCGGGTACGAGTGCCAAGGACCAAGGCACTAGCATTGGGGTCTCAAACTCAACCTCGATGGACCCAGGTGCCCACGTTAGGGACCTGGGCCTAGCCTTGATGGACTTGAGCGTGAGTGCCGGTGTCTCGGGCCTGTGCTCAAGTCCCAACCTCAATGGATCTAGGCCCGAGCACTAGGGATTGAGGCTAGGCCTTGATGTACTTGAGCATAGGCACCAAGGTCTCGAACCCAACCTCGATGACCCCAAGTCTGAGCGCAGGGGACTAGGTCTCGAGCATCGGGTTCGAGCATAGGTGACCAAGTCCCGAACACTGGGTTTGGGGCTCAGCCTTAATGGACCCTGGCAGGTGCACTAGTACCGGAGTCCTAGGCTCGGCCTCAATTAACCCAAGCTTTTAGGGTCTCGGTCCCAAGCGCTGGTTCCGGGGCTCAACCTTGATGGACCCAAGCTCGAGCGCTAGGGATCTAGTCCCGGCCTTTGTAGACCCGAGCCGAAGTGCTAGGGAGCTAGGCACGACCCCGAGTTCTTGGGCTCGGTTTCTATGGACCCAAGATCAGTGCTTGTGCTCGAGCCCAGGAGTTGGAGATCTGGGCTTGAGACCCTGGTGCCCATGCCGGATTCCTTGACCACCCATGTGCAAGTTACTAGCGTCAGAATAGTGCATGTCTATTTATGAAAATTAAATGAGATTGTCCTTACCAAATGACAGAAAATATTCTTCAGTATATTTTCAGGTCTTAGCAAAACACCGGAAAAATATTGTCATTTTTATGAAAAAAGATTTCTCATAAAATAGTTTCCAGAAATGTCAGATTTTTCGTGTAACAAACGGAAGCGTCAATCTCCTTGCAAAACATTATCCGATGATTTATGTGACGACAATTCGTCGTTAGAACGAGTTACGTAGGTGCTTTCCCCTGGAAATTTAGTGATATTGCCTGCTTTTTTTTCGGTCGAAGTGATATCACCTGCTTCGAAACGACGAAAACTAACACACTTGTATATACTATTTGCTCTTATTTTGTGTTTTTGATGACGAGAACCAATATCTCATCTGTAGTATTCATTTCATGGGTTAGACAAGACATGATGTAAAGCCTCGGTCAATTTTCCAAGCTTCGGATTATTTACGCCAGAAAAAAAAATTGCATTGCATGGAGCTGGAGGGAATTGCCTTTTAGAGACACTAAATCACCATGTCTTATATCTGATTTTTCTTTTTATAAGTAAAGTGAAGATGAGAGATGATAGAGAAGTAAGTGGGCTTATTAATGGAAGTCTACTTGAATAGGGACGAATCTTGAGAAACGAGCTTAACATGTCACTAAATGTGAAAATTAATTAGATTGAAAATCATATACATAAACACACGTTAATATAGCCCGATTTTACTGGTATGAATTGAACTTTGTGGTTGTGGTTAGGCGTCCCTTAAGCCGAGGTGGTAGATGGAGGCATCGTCTAGAAGCAGCCTCCCTCGGAAGAGCGCGTTCTTGAGCGATCGATCCCGCAAAACTACTCAAAAAGAGTAAAACGGATATTAGACAAGGTGTGGTCGCAAAGACAAGGATAAGAATAGGATGGTGAGCAAATGTAATAAAAAAATCCCCTTGGGACTTTTATATCCTAGAACTTCTTTGCTACTTGATTGGCTATTAGACTGGCTATCGAAATAAAAAGGAGGCTAAGTAAAAAGACATAAAAAGTTCCTAACAAAAAACACAACATAAACCTCCCTCGATCCCAGCCGAGTGACCACTGCATATGTCCAACGGGCCCGGTCCCATTTTGTTAGTGGGCCAACCCATTTGCTTTGATGGGTCGACATGGCAGTTGCACCTGTGCTAGGCCGAGCCGAGGCTGGGCCCATGGGCGGAGATTGCTCGGCCGGCCCATTCATGTCAAGCATTTTCTAGGCCCTTTTGGTCAATTTTTATGATTTTTTTTCTTTGCCCCAAAGGACCTTTTAGGCCTTGAACAGTGCTACTAACTAAACTGTCCTGTGGCTATTAAAAAAGAAATCGGAGGGCTCAGGCTCAAGCTCGGGCTCCGGCTCGGGCCTGGGCACGGCACGGCACGGCCATGTCGGCCCATTTATCACCTCTAGTCGGGTTAGTTGGAGTCCCAATCAATGATGATCAACAGGTGGTGACAACAAAGCTCCTAGGCACAATGAAGGAGATCATCGAGAATGAGGGAGGAGGAGGAGAAGGACGACGACGACGACGATTCTGGTGTTCTGTGCATGTAAAACAATAAATCTTTTCCACGACCATAGATTCTTAAAAAACACTAACAAGTGATAGATCTCGTAACAAAAAGATTCTAAACTTGCTTGGTTTGTCACTTGCTAGTAACTTGCCAATTCTTCTAGAAAGGAATTGGCATTATTTGATTCTTCATATTACCAACCATTTTGAAGATTTACCAAGATTCATTTTAGAGGTCACCAATGCACAAAAGGTTCAATTTTTATACGAAATTAGTAACTTTATTTAAGTCATTCACCAACGTCTATTTGATTTTTGAAGGAAATTATCATCTTTGCAAACCCGGCATTGATGGGGAGATATTATGCTCTTCCTCCTTATCCACAAGAAAATAAAATAAAAATAAACTTAATATTGGGTGAACAAGAAAGGGACCATGATAAATGTAATAAATGTGATTCTCACTATGATAAGGAGAGACATGTTTGGGGAAAATTACCAAAAAGTCCTAAATCTTTGGGAATTGTGCCAATTCAGTCCTCAATCTTTATTTTTGCCAATTCAAGTCCTAAATATTTTGCAAACTAGCGGGGGAGGGCCGGCCTCGCCCTCCGGAGCCGGGCCCTGGTTTGGCGAGCCTCCCCCTGGCTGTTCGGGGGAGAAGGAAAAGAAAAAAAGAATTCGAAAATAAAAATATATATATTAAAATATTGCCATGTGGACGCCGGTTAGCGCCACGCGTCGGTACCGGGTACCACGTCGTACCGGCCGCCAAAAGAAATGAATTGGCTAGTTTGCAAAAGGTTTAGGACTGAATTAGCCAAAAAAAAGGTTTATGACTGAATTGGCACAATTACAAAAAAGGTTTAAGACTTTTTGGGTAATTTTCCCGACATGTTTGTGGGTACAGGAAAGAGACTAACATGGTTCAATTGACTGATTGATGGTGAGAACGTCTGCATACATGTCTTTGATTCACGACATAGCATGTGAACAAGTGTTGCTTTTTTAAAAAAATATTTTTCTGGCTTCTCTTCCCGTTAATGTGTCCGTCGGTTGGACCAACTTATGTGCTGCTTTGTCTGCACTTCACACGAATTATTGTCCCAAGGTTCATTTAATACGACGAACAAGACAATTCAATGCCTCCCAAGTTCATGTCTTTCCCTCAAGACTCTGAAATATTTTAACTTGCATCACATGCGTGCGCGCACCCTTCGCTCTTCTTACATGGACATCCAAACACGATGGGTGAGATGTTGCTACGATGAAAGTATTGATCTCTGTTCACTGCTTGATCATGCATATCGCTCCTTAGAAATGACTTAGATTCTAGATGTAACGAGAGGCCGGGATGACGAATTCATTAGTTTTTATGTGGTTGGGATCTAGTATAATTCTCCATTAGATTAGTCGATATGATGATTATACATATTTATCTCTTTTAAATGTATGTGTTTGGGATATATGACATCGAAATCAGTGGATCAAAAGCCCCACGTGATTGTCGGGTGAACCCTCGAAGGTATACCATGTTGGAATGACTTGTTATTGATTGTTGGATATCCGGGACGGGAAAAAACACAAGTGCAGACATCATTAAATGATACATTACGCAGAGGAATTAATGGCGCACACATTACGTCTGTGCCGTGTTTGGTACCAAGCAAGTGTGCAAGGTCATTTAATTGAGCTAGGGCCATTTATTGGACAATAATATCTTCATGGCAAACACATTGCATCTATGCCGTAGTCATTTATTTGAGCCACCACCAACGGTGGCGCCGTAACGTGGGGGACGATGGTGACAGGATAGTGTTTGTCTGGTTGAAGGTGGCAACGATGCGTGCAAGCATTGTTCTCTATAACAATTTTTTCCCTTTGGAGACAAAAATAAGAACTATGTGAAAGAAATCTTGGAATGGGTCTCACCTATATTTTGTGCGCAAGGAGGGGAGGGTAGACTCCAACTTTACACTTGGTTTGGCCCAGTCTCATGTGCGCGAGTCCAACGCCTTTATTCTTGTTATTACCAAACTAATAAGGTGAACCCATTAACAAAGTGATTAAGAGAGAGCTTCTTAAGCAATGTGGCGCAAGGAAAACTAAGGGGAACAGGGTTTTTGAAATGATTTTCTACAACAATTTCCCACATACTTCAAAAAATGTTTATCAAAGTAGAGAAGGAACAAAAAGCGATTTCACATTGGATGTCAATGTATCGAATTTGGTGTCTTTTGGACTATGACCCTAACATAGAAAAAATGAGACATAACTTACGGACCCAATGGTGAAACTAATAGCTTCTTTAGAGCAAGGATTCTTGTTGTAAGTGAGAGTTCTCACTAACCATATTATATCTCCACAATTTCTACTTTCAAAGGGGGTTTGCGTTAATAGCCCGTGCACACCGCTAGTTATTCATGAGTGTAGTAGAGATTCGACCATGAATCTTATCAGTGCGTCTCTAATCTATCGAGCATACACTAAAAATAAATAGACCACCCACAATAGATATTGAATTCATTAAGAGCTTAACTCTTCATTGCTTAATATGTAATTTCGCACCAATCGCATAGGATGGCTTTTAATAAAGCAACCTAGTAAATTTGCTATTCATTTTGACATTTTGCTACTGGCAATAGTAGATGTTTTCTCCTTTTCACATTTCGTCTATTTATTACCTTTACCCCTCACATTCTCTTCACTATTTCATCATTTTATTTGTAACTCTTTATCCTTCATGAAATATTTTTGCATTTGTAAATAACAAGTTATAGAAAATTATAGAAATTGGAAGAAGTAAAAGTATTTGAGATATAGATGAAAATACTTAGACTACTTCTTCTAAATAAATGTGTACTCGATGCTTTATGTTATCTATTGCCATACTTATTATTTTATGATGAAATTTTATTAAGTTGCTCGGAATATTTAACTGTATTTTTATATAAACATTTATTCTTCACGTTATTACATTTTGTATATCCTTCGTCCAGTCTTTTCATATTCCATTATCTTATTTATCCCTCCTGAAATAATATATTTATTATAATCTGAAGACTTACACATGCAACAACTAGACGACGTACTTAAGATGTAGAAAAGAGTATTCATAATAGTTCTACAACAATTTAAGATAACGTTTAGATTCCAATATCGATGTGGATAAAAATTAACTGGCCTCATGTTCTACTCAAGGCCCAATTTGATAAACCTAAATTGCAAATTATTATATCTTATGGATATAATTTGCCGAGCAAAGACAAGGCCGAAAAACCATAGTTCACTTTTACATAGGTGGATTCTCCAGAGGTAAAACTTAGGACTACTTGTTTTTTGTGATGATGAGATCCGATCTTCGGAGCTTGTTGCATCCACCATTTGGCAACGAAATCGCACATCGAAAGACATGATAGCGAATATGCATCTAGTTCACTTTTCTTTTTTTTCCTTCTTCCTCCACCGGTCGCCGAGCCTCGACAATGGCTAGCCACAAGTGAGGGCCGACCTTGCTGGCCTCGGGCGAGGTTCGCCCTCACCAAACCTCACTAACTTTGGGTGAAGCTCCACCTCCTGGCCTCTAGTGAGGGTCAACCTCGCCTGGCCAAGGTCGCCTATTGCTATTAGTGACCGGTGGAGGAAGAAAGAAAAAAGAAATAATAAGAGGAAAAAGAAAAAAAAAAAACTAATAAAATTTCATAATTTTTTTTAAAAAAATGCAAATAATTGTCCATGTTAGCGCCTACTGTGTGGCATGGACGGTTGGCATTCACATCAGCGAATGTCAGTCAAAATTGGTCAAAAGAACTAGATTGAAAAATTTAAGACTAGATTGACTGTCGTACAATAGGTTTAGGATTTTTTGGGCAATTTCCCCCCAAAATAATACCCATCTCAATTAATAAAGCATGATTTTGTTGTATTCTGGGATTTGTTCCGCTTTGATTTTCTTTGTCATGAAAGTCACTGTACTTCTCATGTATCCTTTTGGGCAATGAATATAATTTTCTTTCAACAAAAAAATAATAATAAAGCATGTGTACATTAAATCGTGGGATTGAAGTTGTGCACAAATTCGAGCCCAAAAAGGAGAAGCTATTGGATGCGTCCGGTGTTGTATGATCCACTAGATCCTGTGAGTCCCATGTGAGGTTTACAAGATCTAAACTGTTACCATGTCTAGGTGCATATGATATGAATGTAGCTAATAGTTTTCTCTCAAAAGAGATGTGTGTAGGTGGCATGTATCCGTGGAATCGACAAAATAGCTTTTATTCCCAAGTTTGGTCTCAAATGGTCATTTGCTTTTCCTTACTTAGAATGCCTTTAGAAAAGTAAGAATGGTACAGATTTTGTCCGGCGGACATGAACCCGTACAACGTATCTTTTTTCCAGAAACAAAATGCACATGAGTTCCCTATCCTTTCGGTTCTTGACCCTCACCATCCGAGCTACGTCAAAACAAATTGAGAGTTCGTGATTCTATAGTTGACTAAATAACTTCTCGTGCATGCACTATTTTGAGAAAATGACACAAACAGTCCAAGAACTTTGACTCAATATATAATTTAATCTCTGAATTTTTAATTTGTTCAATATAGTCCCAGATCATGTATAAAAAATTTAGGGATGATATTGAACAAATTAAAAGTTCGAGAATTACTTTGAACATTAGCCTAAAATTTAGGGACTACATTGAATAAATTAAAAATTTAAAATTGCACATTAGGCCAAAGTTCAAGAACTCTTTGTGTTATTATCTCCACTATTTTCTTTCTCTAAATTGTCAATATACGCATTCCCGACAATTCCACTAAAATTTATTGTCTACATTGGATCATGTGAGTTCAATTCGTGCGAATTATCAAATTTGATGAACCCATTTAATCTAATGGCTTGAACAGATTGTGAGCCATATTCATGCTGTTATCGTTCAAAATGCTACTCTTTTAACAAGCATACTATAGCCACTGTATTTCTATACCATGGGATATTCAAACTTTTCATACCGACTAAACCTCGTGAAAGTACACGAATCGTCTTATTTATTTGTATCATGGGAAATTCTATCATAGGGTGGCGGTTGTGGCTCCTAAAATTACTTTGAGTAGCTGTTAAAAAACGCCTTGAGTTTGAGTTATTGAGGTGCATGTATGAGGGGTTTTAAGTGAAGTCTCATATTGTAGAGTTGATATAGTGTGAGCTGTTAATACATACATCTTAGTTTGGCCATGACTTATTAGCTTAAATTTTTGAGTAAAGATTGGTTCAATTGGATGTGTTAGTGCATCCAAACTTGGGCTCTTTCTTTACGATCTCGCTAATATGAAAGTAACCGGCTCCTCAATAAGTAATATCGGAGTCAATGGTTGGTTGATTGGCGAGCCACCAAGGTTAATTCATGTCTTAATGAATATCTCGATAAAAAAAAATCTTGTGATCCACACGGTGCTTGGGGAAAATTCCCATCACATTTGGCCTGCCGCGACGGAAGAGAGGCCATGGGGATAAGGCAAGGTTGGTGTAGCTATGCGTCCCCAGTTGGCAATGTTGCAGATCAACTGTGCAACAAGATAGAGTTTCAAGTTAAGATATATTGATGCAAAATGGTACTTGGATTAAGTGGGAGCATGCCTAATATAGGATCAGCTCATATGTAAAGGTAAGATTGCCGAGATATGCATTTGAGTGGTGCCAGGCAAGTCTTATATTGAAGAATTGATATGATGTGGGACAAGTGACAAATCTTAACTAGCCCCAAACTTGTTAGCTTAAGTTTTTTTTAGTGAAGACATATCTAATTGAATATAGTGATGAGCTGATACATTGATGCTCTCTTGCTGGTCTCTCTATGATGTAGGGGTTCAACTTCTACCACACGTACACGGAACCTATATCTTATCTAAATCAAATGTTTAACTACCCTACTAACTCTTTGGGTTAATTAAAGGTAGTTTCTCTAAAGCATTAGTTGAATCTCAATAAAAAATATTTATTGTAACATAGAATATCAAAACTTTTGAATTGACAAATCCCGATTGATACACACAAAACGCCGTGTCCCCGTACATGGACTAAACCTCTACTCATGGAGTAAGAGGCATGGCCGCGATGTTATTTTGACCGGAAAACGCCGTGACTTGCCACTCAACCACGGGATATACATAAAGAAGATCAATTCTCAAGCAATCTTTCAATGAGCTCGGCATTAATTAACTGGCTGTGTCATAACTATATATTATGGTGTACACTGATTTAAGATCTTGTTAATGAGTGTCTGTCAAACATGCTTAATGAGTAATTACCCGATTTTTCAAGACATTATTTATCCATACCACGGGGATAATTACTGCACTGGAAATTACAATTTTGTTTGGCTACTTAATGAGTACCCCGTCCGGGCTACTTTTTAGCCAAGCGCTCATTTAAAGTGAACCACTTGTTCATCATATCTATCCATGGCCACTATACTATTGGCTCGAGAAATTAATGCCGAAGAAAATTGTCTTCTGGATATGTTTTCCTCCATGGAATGCAGAGCCAATTAGCTGTAACACAGCTAATTGTTGCCCGGCCCGTGGGATCATCTTCGGGCAGAACAACATGTAATCGTTGTGTTGCCACGCTTCATAACAAAAGGGTAGGTCCCCAGCCAGATTGTGAAGTCGGGCAGGCTTTTATTCTACGAGGTAAAGAAAATTCGAAAAAATTATAAATAAATATAAATATGGATCTTGTCGTCAATAAAATTTCAATGCTCCCTGTTGCTATGATGATGCTAAGCTGACATTCTTGTGCTAATGAATTAAGTCCTTTTGATAGATGAATATGTGGTGGACACTAGGCCTTCCAAAGCCACAGTGGACCGAATTCTTAAAGCGGTGTGCACATGTATGTTAGGAAGTTTAACCCGAGAATTGTAAGTAGGTGGGCAAAGTGAGATTTTATGAATATAAGACCCGTCGAAAATCCATAGAGGAGCGACGCGAGATATACCTTCACGCACGCCCTCGGAACGCAAACGGGACCGAAAACGACGCATGAAGCCGAACGAATAAATACACGGCGTCGAAAGCGGCATGTGAGGCAGATCCCGTGGACTAAGACCCGGGCAAAATTATGTTGGCGGAAATCGTGGTGGTGGTAAAGTTGGTCAATAAAGATGGAAAGGTTGTGGGGGGACTTATGATAGACAAGGGGAGGGGGGAGAATAATCGTGATCATGATTCGAGGCATGCCTATGTCTTCTGGGGGAAGCTTTGCCCTTTTGCGTTGCCCCCTTCCCCCCTCCTTTTCCCCCCTCCTGTGAAAAAGTGTGGGGAGGGGGTAGAAAAGGGGGGACCTCTTGACTCCCTGTTGGGGTGGTAGCAATTATGACTCCATTCTTGCCCACATCCTCCTCATCATCTCCACCTCCTTAATTCCTTAAAAGCAATGATGCTGCGTGCATGTTAGTGAAGGATAATGCTGAACATTTAGTATAGAGGAAGAAAAGGGTGTCCTTTGATATTGGTATATCTTAGGATTTTGTTGGCGAGTGTTTTGGTCTGGGGCTCTTGTCGTGTAAGTTCAAAGGGTAAGTTTGTGAATCCCTTTTTTTTGCGTGTGATCTGCGGTCAATGCTTCGTTAAATTGAACAAATTATGGTTAATGAGTATGTTTGACAAGTTTGGTAAGGGCACCGTAAGTAAGGGACCCATTATAAAGTGGGCCAATAACTTTCAAAGTAACTTAACTGTTAGGGATAAGTGTATCAAAAATTTAAGAACTTGTCGTGAAAGTATAATTGAGTGCCGAGACTCTCAAAAAGTGCGCTCAAGTTCTCAAATATGTCAAATTAGTGCAATCGAGTTCATTTATTGACTTTGTTTGATTTAGCTAACGAAAAATGCTAACAAAGTTTTTTTCATTACTTTCTTAAGGCACTTGGCACCAATGTAGCACCCACCAAGGGTTGCATCAGAAAACACTTGAAAATTTAAAAAGAAATAAGGAAAAGGGATAAAATTAAATAAAAAAGAAAAAATAAAGAAAAACGACAAGAATTAAAAAGCTAAGAAAACTAAAAATGAAGTTAGAAAGAAAAGGCGAGACCTTGCTAGTCGCCACCTTGCTACATCAAGTTCTTTGGCCACTCAGTCGCACACAATGGAGGTGATTTGAAATGTCACTTGTGTGGAGGAAGCTTGACAAAGCTCCAATTGCCACGGCCAAGCTCGATGAAACTCGAGCAACCACGACCACTAGCTTGAGGAAGCTCAAGCGGCCATCGTTGAACTCGACAAAACTCTAGCAGCCATGGTTGTAAGCTTGAAGAAGCTCCGTTTGCTATGGTTGCGAGCTCCAAATCTCCTTCGCTCCATAACCACAAACACATCTTCTCTTTGGCTTAGATTACTCCTCTTCTATTTTACACTTAATAACGGGAAAATTGCAAAAAAAGTTATAAACCTATTATACTGTTGCCAATTCAATGCTAAATCTTTTAATTGTGCTAATTAAGTCCTAAACATTTTCACATTTTGTCAATTGAGTCAATTCGGCCAATTTTGATTGGAAATTGCCGGCATGGATGTCAATCGTCTTACATGGTACCGTTGGCGCTGATGTGGATAATTTTTTTAAATTTTTAATACTTTATACTTTTTTATTTTTTTTCTTTTTCCTTTTTCTTTTCTTCTCTTTTTTTCTCTTGCTAGCCTCAGGCGATGGTTGTGGTCGGCGAGGGTCCGGTGACACTCGCCCTCGCCAGCCACAGTAAAAAAAAATAAAGAAGGAAAATATAATAAAATAAAAATAAAAAAATTAAAATATTATTAAAATTTCTTCATGTCAGCGCTGGCCTTATCATGTAAGATGGCTGGCGTCCACGTCAGTGATTTCCGATCAAAATTGACCGGATGGACTTAATTGGTAAAATGTAAAAAAGTTTAGAACTCAATTGACATAATTAAAATATTTAGCGCTAAATTGATAATAGTGTAATAGATTTAGGATTTTTTTGATAATTTTCCTACGGCAAAGTGTCAAATAGAAGAGGAATAATCCGAGCCCAAGGGGAGATGCGTTTGTGCCCCTTAGCTTACAAAGCATGGGGGTGGAAATCGACCCGTCTATTTCCTTTCTTTTTCTTATTTTTCTCTCTTTTGGCCATTAAAAAACCTGCATGAATCGAGAGCTTAGAAAAGACACAAGACCAGGAAGAGGGTTCACGCCATAAGCGACAGGCCGCGGCATGTATGTACAGTGCGCAGGTTCCTGTTCATGAGCAGTGCGATTCTTGTGAAGAAGAAAAAGTGGCCTCTTGCCGAAGCAGAAAGTGACTTTTCACGAGGAGAACGCCAATCGCATTTAGGAGGAAACGTGATTTCTTTTTTTTTTTTTTAACCATTTCGGATTGATGGGAGGGCAATGCAACATGATTCCACCCTTCAGCAGAATGTTTTGTTTGACTTCTGAAGATGCCATAACATTTTGTCCCGTAAAAGAAATCCATTTAAATAAAGATGCCATCGCCTCCGGAGGTGATAATATTGGACTGGGATCCATCTTGTAACTCATATTTGATGGGTCGGGTCATGAATAGGTTGCCGAAAATTTTAAATCAGGTCGGAATGAGCCTGAAAAATAAATGTCTAACTACATATGAGCGGTAATACGCTGGGAGCATACCAATTTGAAACTCTTTTTCATTTTTGTTTATTTAGTGGAAAATGAATTATTTGAAAAATATTTTTCAAAAACCGATCGCTTTGTATCGCTTACAAAAATAGATAAACGAATGAAAAATATTGAATTCATGACAGAATTAGCAAAAATGAAATAGATTTAGGGCTTTTCGGATAACTTTCTCTTACATCGGCACCAAACAAAATAACAGCCCTTTTTTTTTTTTTCCCTTGAATCCATTTCCATCGTCGCATTAATTTCGATGTTTTTTTTTTTTTTTTTTTATGGTTTCTACTCTCGTGCGAGGAATTTAATGTTATTCTGGATTTTGTCTATATTACTCGCTAGTCGCTTCTACGCTACGTCAACTCCATGTTTAACAATTTTAAGGCGCTAATCTTTGGTCTTTCCCGGTGTCCCAAGCCAAACTCGTACTTAACCAACTCTATTGTCTTTTCATCAGGAATCACGTTAATCAATAACTATTCAACACCGGCCGATGTGGAGTCGCTGTCAAGCTTGATTAGGACACGCCTAGCCACGTAATTAAATTTGCTTAATCCGAAGTTGGTGCCGCTTTACCTGACCTGACCCGAGTGACGTCCAAAGCAATGGTTAGGCGGTTCCGCGATTAATCAAACCGATCTTTTTTTTTTTTTGTAAAATCGGTTTGACTTTGACCAAATTGCGGAACCGTTGCATGCCCGCGTTCATTGCCAAAGCCCCCACTCGGATGCTCGTGTTATACATTTAACAAAAGTCCCACTAACGATTTGGACCGACGAGGATTTCCACGTCAGCAAGTCCGATTTAGCCGGATCATTCCCGGGCTCATGGACATGAAAATCAGAATCGCGGGTCGTCATGATAATGCTTTGGCATGCCGGCTACTTTATAGAGTTTTTATCGAGTAAATGGTTAATGCCATTAAAAATTTCAAATTGGTACCTCCGTAACACATTTAGCTCAGATTAATTTTGAGCTCGCAAAAGATCTCAAACTAGTAATGCATAGGGATGAGCAAGACGGACCGACCGGACCAGATTGACCGGTTGGGTTCGGTTCCTGGGAATGCCGGTCCGGTTTCGGGTTACTAAAAGTGGAACCGATACCCGAGCGGTCCGATTCCCGATTTCAAGGGAGAATCGGACGGACTATATATATATTTTTGGGAAGAGAGTGGCGTGAATAGTCTCGGTGAATTGCTTCGCTCCCATTAATGCTTAAATCTCTCGCCCTCTTTCTTTTTATTCATATTTTTCTTTTATTCGTCCCCTCTCGACCGACCTTTCCCATTATCTTCCAAAGAGAATATCCATTTCCATATGTTATTTCCCTTAGCGACCAGATTCCCTTGCCAATTTGTTGCCAAGATAAAATGGAGACAATCTCCTTTGCTTCCCTCTTCGATCACTGCCGCATTTGTTGCCCCTTTTTACGTAATATGGAGGAATAAATTCCTTCGATTGGCCGAAATTTGCCGGAGAAAAGCATGGAACATTTCTTTTTATTGAATGGTCGGATCTCTTTCTTTTCGCCGAAGAAAGGTCGAAATCTCTTGTTATTTTTCTTTTTTAATTTCATCTTCATGTTAAACAAGTGACCGGTTCATTGGACCGGACCGGACCGGAATAGGAACCGATCGCCCCTAGCATCCCGTAACGCTTTTTGACCCAAATTAATTTTCGCCTAAAAATATCAAACCAGTATTACCAGTCCAATTCTATCCACATCAAAATGCATATGTGCCAACACACTCGGACTTTCCATGCCGAACCCGTGATTATCCACTTCAAATCCGTTTTTACAGCAACCGTCTGTCCTCGCGTTTTGACATATAGATATCGGACAGGACGATGAAAATCAGATTTTTGGCAAACGTAATCATCGGGCCACTAGTTTGGCAATTGTTCGATCGCCGGCACCTACTTTGGAATTCCGATGGCATCTACCCCGGAGCGAACGGTACGGGTCGATTCTTATCGAGTATCGAACACGACCAATTCACGTTAAAACATCCGAATATAAACTTCGCCATGGTGTGCATGACCCATCGTGGGTCTTACATGCACGCCGCGCACCCCTATCGCTCTCTCTCTCTCTCTCTCTCTCGCACCAAAAATAAAGCCTTTAAATTCGAGACGCGGAGAGGGACGGGAAATGATGGAAACTGAGGAAAGGATGCCCAAAAGAAAAAAAGAAAAAAAGCAACAACAGAAAAAAAAAAAAAGGCCGAAATCGGAAAGGTTGAAAAAGGGAAATTAGAAAAAGACGAGGGGCTTTAAAATTTAATATTTTATTGTTTTTGCTTTTGTGGCCCTTTTCGAGACATACACGCATGATGTTGGAGACACAAACGCGAACAATAATGTGTCCTCCAATAATAATAATAATAATAAATAAATAAATAAAGCATTATTATTATTATTATTATTATTGTCCGCACGACACACCATCACCACCGTCACCACCACCACCATCACCACTTCGCTTCGCCTTCCTTTTCAGTGTCCAGAGCGAGAGAGAGAGAGAACGAAGGGTGAATAGCCGTTGGATCGCCATTGCTGCTCGCCCCTTCTCTTTCTCTTTCGCTCCTCGTCAGCTGGTACGAGGCGCCGCGGCGGCGGCGGCGGCGGCGACGGCGACGAGCGAGAGCTCCTCTGCGGAGGCGAGGCTGCTGCTCTGGTCAGCGGGTGGCAGCGGCAATGCGCGCCGTCTGATCGTTTGACCTTCCCCCCCCCCCTACCCCTCGCCGGCGCCGCTTGATCTCTCTCCGACCTCCTCCTCCTCCTCCTCCTCCCTCTCAGTCTCTCTGTCTCTCTCCGTGTCTGTCTCTGACGATGGGAGCTCGCTGCTCCAAATTCTCTCTCTGCTGGTTCCACTCGCACCTCAAGCCCTCTGTTCTTGAATCCTCCGATCTCGGTATACACGCACACACTCTCACTCTCTCTCTCTCTCTCTCTGTGGGTCTGGGTGTGCGTGTGCGTGTGCGTGTGCGTGCGTGTGTGCGTTAAAGGGTGTGTTTTGTGGAGGGTGATCGATCGAGTGGCGTTTTCGTTGACGTTTGTTTTGTTTTGGGTGGGCAGAGAACGGGGACAGGAAGGAGAGCTCGTGGCCCAGCTTCACCGAGTACAGCTTCGACCAGCTGAAGGCCGCCACGGGCGGCTTCTCCCCCCGACAACATCGTCTCCGAGCACGGCCTCAAGGCTCCCAACATCGTCTACAAGGGCCAGCTCGACGGCGGCCGCTGGATCGCCGTCAAGCGCTTCAACCGCCTCGCCTGGCCCGACAATCGCCAGTTCCTCGTGCGTCGTCCTCCCCCCCGGCCGCTCGCTTCGAGTCTCTCCGTTGGTCTGAATGATCGGACCGAATCGGAATGCTTTTTTTTTTTGTGGAGGTTTTTATTGATTGCTTTGATGGGAATGTTTTTGGTTGCAGGAGGAAGCGAGATCCGTCGGGAGCTTGCGGAGCGAGCGGTTGGCGAATCTGATCGGGTGTTGCTGCGAAGGAGATGAGAGGTTGCTGGTGGCGGAGTTTATGCCGAACGAGACGCTTGCGAAGCATTTGTTTCACTGTATGCTGCCACTTCTACTGTTTTTTTTTTAGTTATTTCTGCTAATTCGATGCCTGAAATTCTCGAGCTTGGTAATGCGGTGATGGTGATATGCCATAATTCGGATTGAAATCTAACGAAAGTTCTTGGAAGAGTGAAATGATGATGATCTATATGTGGAGTCTCAGTCTCAACAGTATGTCATGCTTCTGTCATTTTAGGACAAGCTAGTGGATTTGTACCTCTAATTGCATAGAGTATGTTTTTTAGGCTTTAATGTATCCGTCCCATTGTAATTTCTTAGTTTTGATTGCCTCGAGTGTTTATAACAAGTTGGTAATTGCAAATTCTGTTTTCATTCAGATATTAGTGGTATCTGCAGAGCTGTTATATTTCTTTCTTGGCACATTGACACTTCAAAAAATGCACTGTAGAACTGCGCCAAGTTAAACTATCACATATGTAAACGAACTTAATACGGTATTTTGGTGTAGGTGAAACACTTGCAGTGTCCAAATTTTGAATTTTTAACCTATTTTGCCATTGTTCTGACATGAGCTTCTTTCTTTTTTTTTTTTTTTTTTTTGGGGGTGTTGATTCCAGGGGAGAACCAGCCTATGAAGTGGGCAATGAGACTGAGGGTAGCATTTTACTTGGCCCAAGCGCTGGATTACTGCAGCATTAAAGGCCGGGCTTTATATCACGATCTCAATGCTTACAGAGTCTTGTTTGATCAGGTACAGCCCTTCACAGGTCTATTCTTCCTTGAACTAATGTTTGATTCTCGTGTGAGGATTGTTAACTTTGATTTTCTCGACAGGATGCGAATCCGCGTCTGTCTTCTTTTGGCCTTATGAAAAACAGTAGAGACGGCAAGAGTTACAGTACCAACTTAGCCTTCACACCTCCAGAATACTTGAGGACAGGTATATCCATTTCTCCTCTGAGTATATTTGATAATGAGTCTGCGATTGCTGTGAGGACATGTGATTGTAGCTTGAGTTTGATGAGTTGTGCACATTAATGGCAATTAAAAAATTTCATGCCGTTACCGTATGAAAAAAAATATTCTCTCCCAAACCCTCTCTTTTGATACTGGTTTAGAAGTTTGGAAAGGTCTCCTTATGCCCAATCGTTTGTGCTTGTGCAACCTTCTTACTTCCGATAATGTGGTCTCCTTCGGATTTTTGGCTTGAACAGTTGTCCAAATTGCACTACACTATATTTCGTTGAATGGTCCAAAAACACCCTAGACTGAAGTGGAAAAAAAATTGTGCTATGTGGAGGCCCTTTAGTTGATGTGCTAAATGTGTCTTCCTCTATATTTTGGTCTTCAAATAGCTTGGATTTAGCTGGCAGTCTACATTGGTTTTAGCACTTGTCCCTGATTTCTGAAAAAAATGCTTCAGCTTGTCTCCTTAATGATATTAAAGAAATATGTGTGTTGCCCTTTTGCCTAAACTCAGTTTCTATGTTCATTGTTTGTACTGAGAGGCATTACAAGCACATAAACAATCTGAATAACAAACACATCTTCAGTGCAGTTCTATCATTTGATTGTACTGCCGGCATTCTGAAAAATATGTCCAATATTGGATAATGTTATTTCTTTTTTTCTGTTGTAATCTGAATAATTTCGAATTACCATTCATCTTTTTACATTTTGCAGGCAGAGTGACGGCAGAAAGTGTGGTTTACAGTTTTGGGACCATGTTACTTGATGTTCTAAGTGGCAAACATATACCCCCGAGCCATGTAAGTTTAGAATTAGCCTGGTTATGCTGCGTCTCAAGATGTATGAACTAATCTTCAAATATCTTTTGCTATCGTATCCAATATGTCATTGTGTTGTGGTTGCTTTGTTGATGACATACTTGATCCTACTGTTCGCTTGAAGCGATAGTTAGGTTTGGTTTTGACTCTGGACTTTAGAGTCAGGGTTCAAATTTTGACCGCCTTTATCTTAGTATCAAAATGGTCAATCTTTGGGACAAAGTATTATGAGCTAGTACTAGGTTCTGACCCTTACAATATTGCTTCACAAAGTGGCAAAAAGGCTGCCTGCACAAATTTCGAGAATTTCTCTCTTCCATGGGTGGAGGTTTTTGTTACAACAATTGGCCATGGCATTCTGTGAATCTGTTCTCATTAGTTTCCCCCTATCCTCCTCCTTGCTATCCACTGAGATTCTACTTAATCTTCCATATTGCTGCTTCAGTTCTGTTGTTATTTAAGGATGATCTTCCCAAATTCGGGCTTGCTGAAATATAGCCTAATTGCAGGCACTTGATCTGATTCGTGGCAAAAATTTCCTGATGCTGATGGATTCTGCTTTAGAGGGTCACTTTTCGAATGATGATGGAACTGAGCTAGTTCGTTTAGCTTCCCGCTGTTTGCAATATGAAGCTCGTGAGAGGCCAAATGCAAAGTCCCTTGTCACAGCCCTTATGTCACTACAGAAGGAAACGGAGGTATGATTGATTGCACACTGTCTTTTACTTTTAAGCATTTCTTTTTCAGTGCTTAGAAGGTTCTTCTATGTTTTTGTTGAAATCTTTCATATACATGTGACCACCATTAGACAACAATTTTGCTTGTGCAAAAATTGCTGTTTGTTGCTTTGAGCACAAGCAAAAACCCAGTCCCTACCCTGGTCCCAGCTGCTGGTCTGAGCATCCCGTGGCTATGCTACTAGTATAGGGATATTTCCTATGATTTTTTTTTTCTGTTTGGCCAAAATATGTCCTACGAACTTTTATTTGCCTCACTAAGAGACTTGACGTCAGCTTGTCGCGACAAAAGTTGATTACTCCCTGTCTGGGCACAAGCTATCTCTCATTCCAAGAGTTTTCTAGCAGGTTCCATCACATGTACTTATGGGTATCCAACGGGAGAACCAGTCTCCTGCACAGCCGTTGTCACTGACACCATTTGGCGAGGCTTGCTTGAGAATGGATCTCACTGCAATTCATGAGATATTAGAGAAGATTGGATACAAGGACGATGAAGGAATTGCCAATGAGGTACATCCCTGTTTTTCTGTATCGAATTTTCACCAACTCCCTTCATGAATAATGTACCTTGATGACATTGAACACAATTTACGGCATACATCGATGTATGTCTGGAAAGATTGGCATAGTTTCCTCTTTTGACCAAATCTAGAAAAGGCAACCAGGCTGTGGTTCTCTGGAGAGTCATTGACTTCATGCAAGTGTTTTCTGTGCTCTCCAGAACTTAGTTGAAGTATCCAACATTTGAGTGCTTGATTAAGGTTTTACAGAGGATTATCAAGTTTCACTACTTAGTGTCATCTGGTTGCTGTTTTACAAAAAACCCCGAATCCTGCTTATCAGTTTCAGGTGGCTCAAACACATTTCCTGCAAAATGAGCATAACCAACCACACATTAGTAGGAATTGTGTAATCATTTCTTGTTGGAGATTAATGACCTAGATTTCAATTATGAGAACTTTTCCCCCAAATGTGATCGATTCAGTTTTAACTTTATTGTTTATATTTTTCAATAGCATAAACATAAATGCTCCAAGTAAGTCCTTTTTTTTTCCTACGGTCTGTCAACAACTTCCAACTCTGAGATGACTAGTCCTCTCCTGCAGCTGTCTTTTCAAATGTGGACCAATCAAATGCAGGAGACCTTGAATTCGAAGAAACATGGCGATACTGCTTTTCGAGCAAAGGATTTTGGAACTGCTATTGATTGCTATACCCAAGTAAGTTTTCTGATACCAAACCTTTTTAACTATAATATTGTTAGTAGAACCGTCAACGTGGATAGACTGCTACGGGTAGGAATAAAATGAATCAGATCTGTTGCCATCCTTTTCTGGTGATTGGTTACATAATCTGATAACAACTAGAAAGAGAGGAACCATTGAGTTTAGACCTTTGTTTCTGCTTGTTGTGGAGAAATGAAAAGAAAGAGTAACGGGTGCCGGAATGAGTATATTAGAAGACTGTACTTTAAGCTATGTTTCAACCGCACTTTGTCCAGGAAGGCAGAGATAGCCCCTTCTTTTCGACAGAAAATGGTCCAACTTCTTATTGCCTCTTTGTTTGCAGTTCATCGATTGCGGGACCATGGTTTCGCCCACCGTCTACGCTAGGCGGTGCTTATCATACTTGATGATGACTGACATGGCCCAAGAAGCTCTCGGCGACGCGATGCAAGCCCTGGTGGTGTCTCCTGAGTGGCCCACAGCTTTGTATCTTCAAGCGGCCTGCATGTTCAGCCTCGGCATGGAAAACGAAGCACAGGAATCTCTCAAGGACGCCACAAGCTTAGAAACAAAAAGGACCAAACATTAATAAAATGTATAGTTTTTCTTCTTTTCTGCTTCTCTACCTACTTTTCTTCCTCTGCCACCTCGTTCGAGCCCCTTTGCTTCTGTTGTAATGCTTGTCTTCCTGTATTTATTTACTCTGATTCCGATCGGAGTGAGCGACCATGAGATTCTTTCTTTTTTTTGTCCCTTTTCCTTTTGGAAAAATCTTGATTGCAATGGTCTTACATTTTTGTAATGTATGAAAGTTCATTTCGAAGATTTACAATCGTCTTTTCTCACTCAAAAGCTACTATGCCATCATGACCGGGTCTCTGCCGGTCTTCTTACCTGAAGAACTAATCCTCTTTTATTTGGTAGTAGTATTGGAGTGGTGCTTCCTGGGTATAGGATCTATCTAAACCTCTTTTATTTCATATTTATAGGTTGTTTGCACAAGCATCCGATGTTGACTGTGATGTTTGTCTGGTTGGCAGACAATATTGGTAACTACCGGTTCAAATTAGAATTTGATAATTTCATATATCCTTGGTAACTTAAGCTCCAAAATTAAATGTCGGTAAATCATTTGAGTCGTCAATAAGATTCGACAATGTTGATAATTTCGTGTGAAATGTGGTCATTTTAATTCGTTTGTAAACTCCGTGATTGTTGGTAAGCTATTGGAACAGTTCCTACTTCAGAAACGATAAGAAATAGGTGAGCAAGTTATTGGAAAAAATTGGTAATTATAAAAAGAAATCAAATAAAAGTTAGAGACTAAATCAAATGCGAGTTGCAATAAGAGTTGCTAGTTTCGTATAAAATTGGTAACTTAGGCTACACAAAACATGTTAGTAAATTATTATAATAGCTAGTAATTATGGAAAGAGGTTATAATTTCTTATAAAAGTTAGTAGCTCATAAAATAGCTTATAAAAATCGGTCTCTTTAGTAAGTTGGCAAGGTCTCAAACAAATGTTGGTAAAAACATTGCAATGGTACTTTCGAAAGAATCAAGTAAACATTGATAGCTAGACTCAAATAAGTGTTGATAAAATATTGTGGTAGTTAGTAATTTAGGAACAATCAAACAATTATTGATAAGCGACTCAAATAAAACTTGATAATTTGATGAAATAATTGGTAACTTAAGCTCTGCAACTCAATGTTGGTATGTTCTTGAAATGATCAATAATTTTCACTAGTGTTGGTAATTTTGTGTAACACTCGATTACTTCAAGTCATTCGTAAACCCCACAAACAAATGTTGGTAGGTTGTTATACAATCGATACTTTTTACTAATAAATAAGCGTTACTAGTAAATTTAAGACTTTGTACTGCTAAAATCCAAAATTATCTGTGTTATTGAACAAGTTGGTAAGTAGAGTTAGTTATATTTGAACAAGTTGGGAGTCTCCACAAATACAAAATACTAAATGATTGCAATAGTTTTTAAAAACATCAAATACAAGTTGGTAAGTGACTCAAATTATAATTCATATAAATAAAATTATACTGTAACTCATCAAAGATACGTTGGCAAAAAGCTCAAACTACAGTTGGAAATTTTCTATAAATGATTAGGAACTTTTTTTTTTTAACACATTGTAAGCTCAAACTTTTCCCGATAAATTTCATGAAAAGCCTGCAGTGAACTATAGTAGAATAAAAAACGAAGGACAAAATTCCAAATCAAAAGGAAAATTGAATCTGACCTTCCGAATCGTCGCAATGATTCATTAAATCTCTAGCACTTGTCAAACTAAAATCTCAATTTTTTTTTTTCATTTTGGTAGCTCAAACCTTCAATATTTCAGGAAAAATTTAACCAAAGTACATTTTGAATTTCAAATTATATCTGTTTATAGATTTAGCAGGAATAAAAGCTTCCAAGTTAGTATTTCTGCATTCAAATATCCATTTAAATTTTTTTACATTAATCTCAAACACATAAATTCGACTCAACCTAAATTATCTTAAGCTAATTAGTCTACCTATACATAATTACTCTACTGCTTTGATTAAAAGGGTGAAGACATCATAGCAAATAAAACATTAAATATTCGCAATAAATGGCTTGAAAATCAGGATTAGACTTTACAACACCGCTTCAATGATGATAAGCTATCATCAAGGGCATTATCAGAGCAATGATGAATATATATACAGTTGCACACTATCTGACCCTTTTGACAGGGAACTCCATTTAGTGCCAAACCTCATATAATGTCAACGCAAGAAGGAAGAAAATTTAATAGCCGTATGCTCTTGAATCATGAGAAAACACTCCCATAAACATGTACCTCTGATTGTCCATGGAGGAGCACACTAAAATTGCACAGAATGACTCCATATGTAAATTGCTTTGACGATGGTAAATGGAAAATTCCCCACTTTGCCTTCTTTTTTCCTTTCTGTAAATTTTACTCGTAAAAGCGACTGCTGAGTCCCTCGACTTTTTTTACGTGTGAAGAGAGTGTGGCGACCTGAGTCTACGACGACGGCACGTTGAAGTGGAAAAGCCACGATATGACAAAGGCGAATACTATGCAAGCAAGCAGCAAATTCAAGAAGCGGTGGCCCTGCCAGAAGTTCCGGGTCTCTGAAGACAGCGTTGGCGCGGCCGGGACAGCCGACGAGGCCGCAGGATTGTCGATCTCTATGGTCAACTGCTCGACCGACTCTACCTCACTGACGCCAATAACGTTCCGCGCAATGGAGTTACAAATCTCGCAGGTCCTAGAAAGTCAGGAAGATCAAAATGAATCCAATCAAAGAATATCCAAAAATAGAGGAGAGAGTATGTCATGCATAGTCTTAGAAATTACATTATGTAGATGGCTCTAGCTGGGCATCAGAACGAGGTTAAAGAGTATGCTAATGTCTATTGGACAGAGAAGAAGCTGGTTTTTCTATAAGGAAGGCCATAGGTGCAATACTGTGAACAATGGGGAGCTTAGATGTACACCGTGATTTTCGAAATCAACCCTAATGAAAGATCCCATTAAGCTGAATCGAATTGCATCAATGTATTTAAGAACTCGAAAATCCAAAATTTGAACTGATGTCCTTTCATCTTTTTCTTCTGCTGAATCATTGCATTCGCAGTGATTAAATTCTATCACCCCATCGATTAAATAGACTTCACTGCAATTTGGCAAAGCTCTTCAAAAGGTTACAGGTCTGATTATAGCATCTCACCAACCGGCAGAGACCAAGTAAATGAAACCTCAAGCACTTAAAGTTAAACCAGTAGCTTTAGAATCCCACATCTTTACTTCCGCAGCTTTTGCATTTAAAGATTTCTTTAGACCTCAGTAATATTTGAACATGAAGTATCAGTAAGAATTCATTCATCTTAGAAGAAACTAACTTATCCTTAAAAATATAACGCCTCTCGTGGCTTCAACTATAGCATAATAAAGTACTAATGAGCATTAATCTCATTGAATTAAAGCCACAGAACATGCAGAAGATCCAAGACTCGATGCATTAAAAAAACCAAAAGACGCATCATCAACATAGATGAGAGTGAGGTGTTGATGCGTGAACAAAGAACCATATCATGATATGATGCTAGCAAAAACCTCGAAACTTAGAATATCCGTGCCACAAATGTCAGTTTCGAGGACCATGTAAATAACTGGAATCTACACAACCAACAAGTGATGTGATGTTATGATCAAATCTGTTAAGAACAACAAACTTCAGCCCTAAGAAATGACCAAATCACAAGGGTCCCGCCTCCACTTTTATAAAAGCAACAGAATATTGAGAGAGCAACAGAGTAAAGACTATAACGACTACTAAATATGAAAAATAAGAAAAAAGCATAATAGGGCGGTGCAGTTGGGCACGCAATCTGGTCACTCCGATGCTTTAGTCTTCCATCTTCTTCCCTTTTTTTCCCCTTTTTTCCTTTTCATATTTATATCCCTCCTTCTTTCTTTTGGCTAAAGAATTTGTTGCCTCTATAATCACAGCAAGTCTACTTTTGATTGTCCCACTTACAAGGCCAGTTCTTCTTTTGACATATTACCAGCTGGTATAATGGCAGATGATCACATCCCGATTCCTAATCCTTCCATATCATCAGATTCAACTGCTATATTTCCCGGGACCCCCCGATTCCTAATCCTTCCATATCATCAGATTCAACTGCTATATTCCCCAGGACCCCCGATTCCTAATCCTTCCATATCATCATATTCAAATGCTATATTTCCCGGGACCTCTATATGATCCTCAAGGAACCATTCTTAAAGCAATAGTAATCATTGGATCACAAATGAATAAAACATATTTCAGCCATTCCTCAAAATTTTTTCAAGTACTTATAAGTCCGGACACTCATAATTGAAATTACCGTAAAAAAAAATTGCGTACAAGTCAACTGGAATGTAGAAAAGCCCAAATTCAAAATGCACGAGAATTAATCAATTATCAAGAATTTCCAACTCCACAAATCCCTATCAATTACCCTGTGAGACTAGCTAGAAGATGAAACAAATAATAGCAATTTGCATTAAGAACAGCTCCAGAAACAGAACAAACTGCAATCAGAAAACATTAAGCAGAAATTTTTGTTAAATTTTTTTGGCTCTTTCTGTCACTTTTCTTTTGTTGGTACTTACTTGTTTCCCTTGATCTTGAACCAGGCCTCTGCACAATTCTTGTGGGCAGCACCCAAATCGCCCTTGCAAGAACAGCCCAGTTGGATCGGAGCCCCGGATTCGTGGCTGTTGCTCTCCAACCCCAAGTGGCAAATCCTGCAGTCCCTCTCTCTCTCCGCTCTCGCCAAATGCACCTTCACCTCCCTCCCTCCTCCCTCGGCCACGACCGAGCAATCCGACGACCACGATGGCCTCCCCGACCCGCCCTCGGCGTCGTAGTCCACGTCCAGCACGCGGGAGAAGTTGGACTCGTCGTAGGACCCTCCGGCAGTGGAGTAGAACTGGGAGTAGCTCGAGCCGCTGCCGTCGTCGGCGTCGGAGAAACAGAGGCTCTCGTCGTCGTCGTCGTCGCTGCTCCCGACGTGGCGGTCGTGGGTTTCGCCTCGCTCCAAATCGGCGCGGGACATTTCAATGGAGGCCATCATGGGGCATACCCAGAAGCTCAAAAACGGATTTTTCGGCACAACGGAGCCTGGGGAGGCTCAAAGTTTGGAACTTTCGGAGATTCAAGAAGGAGACGGCGAGTTTCCGAGACCCCGAGAGGCAGTGTCGACCGAAGCGCTCGATTTAAAGACGAGGGAGGAGACTGGTTTTGGATTAGGTGGCATTCCTCTCTACTCCACTGTGAGAGACTCCATGGAGCATCAGCAAAAAAATACAAAAAGATGAAAAAATCTCAGTGGGGTTTGGGATTGACAAGGAGGAGAGGAGGAGGAGGAGGAGGAGGAGGAGAATAATGAGAGAGAGAGAGAGAGCGCAAGAGAACAAGAACAGTGACACAAAGAAAGAAAGAAACTGTCTTTTCAAAATGGGGCTGCTTTTGCTTTTTGGCAGAGGGGACGGGGTAAACGAGAGAAGGAAACTTGCAGGGGTGGGGATTCATTTACACATTATTCACAGAAGTTACACAGCACAGAAACGGAAGATTTCCAGCTGATTCCTTGCTATATTATAGTATTCCTGACAGCAGGAGGAGGAGGAGGAGGTGGTGGTGGTGGTGGTGGGAGGGGAGATCGTTGTGCAGTGCGGGGCGGTGCAGCAAAAAGTCCCCGAATCATTGACGATCTGTCGTGCGTCGGATGGCGAACTGGGGTCGCGCTTCTCGTGCGCTTTTGGACGTGGATCGTGGGGTGCGGGTCGCCTGTGGACTATAATAAGGATCGAGATCGGTCAATGGGCAAAATTTCTGCACGAATTTTGCTCGGTCCGTCGTCTCCCCCTTCTTGGCTTTTTCCATGTCTACTTTGCCTTTATCATCATAAAGCAAGACTTTTGCCTCTCCGGGTCGAAAAGACGGGCGAGCCCCCCTGGACCGTTTCGAAAGGGTGGGGCTCCGGCTCGGGCGAGGCGGGGGCGGACGAGGGGTAGGGACGTCAAATGCGCGATCCCGTGTGCTTCGGATACGGATGTATTTGGTAGTCGGTCTTCGAGGGATGTAATTTTATAAGGAGGGTCACGTCAGAGGGATTTGCTGCAGTTTTCGAGTATTTGTTTTAACAAATTGGATTTTACTTGGTCTTAGTAGAAATCAGCACAAAGCTCAAGTTGTATTGGCCCTCTGTTTTTTCCCTCTGTTTTTGGTGTAGCAGGTCGGGTGTCCGGACCGGTTCTCACAAACTTTAACGGGTCGTCCATCTTGTCGGACGATCTTAAAGAACCGTTTCTTCCTTGTATCTTCTTTTACCACGTTGTGACCTTAAGTAGTAAAAGAATCGGGAACGTGTGATTTCCGAAGAGGTAGTTTATGGTAGGATCCGGGCCCGAAAAAGAAAAGGATAAAAACTGTCGATCGAATGTTGGAGTTATGCTTTTTTTTTTTTGGTAAGGATGTTGGAGTTATGCTTTGCTATCACATGAAGGGAAAAAAAAGATATTCTACTTTTAAGGGATCATAATCATTTTTTTTTCTTTCCCTAAATGCCTTCCAGAAGCTAATTTTATGTATTTTCTGTTTATGGACAATTACATAAATTACTAATTCCATTAACGTACTTCAGTTTTTAAATTTGATCTTTTCTATCTTCTAAGAATCTGAAAAAAAAAATTCAAAATTCAAATCTTAAAATATCTTCTCTTTCCATATACACATACATTACATATATATATATAATGTCTTTATATTGCCTCAGTAACTTCTTTCCATTTTTTTTATAATAAAGTGATTTTGCAAAAAGATTTAATTCTACTTTTTCCTTTTTGCATAAATGTAATGTACACTTTTTCTAGTCTGATTTTTTTTGGAAAACTCTTTTAAATTGCTCCTAATTTTTCCAATTGGTTAGTTTTTAAAAAAAGGGTTTATCGTACTTCCGGTGGAGTCTGAATTCTACCATCAGTGAAATAAATTTAGAATTTTTAATTAATTGATTAAGTTGCCGAAAATAATTAGATTCGCTTATTTTGAGGAAGAACTCCTTTTTCCTTTATCCTCTTTTGTCTTACTTCCACGATGAGCAATTTCCTATTTCTTCTAATGAAGTTGATCACTTTACTCTTTTGGCTTAAAAGAAAAATATGGGTAAGTTATCCTCAATATTAGTTTTGGTCAAGAATAATGATGGCATTTTTTGTATATATACGTAGATGTTATTCTTTTTATTCCAGTGTCATGTAAAATTTACTCCTTTTTCAAAACCATAAAAGTACACTTGAAACGCCAAAGTTTTTTCTAATATCTCTATATTCATGTACTTTCCCAAATAATCGAGCAAAGGATAAAGTATTTCACAAGCTTGGCCTAATAATAGCATCTAAATTGTTACGACTTACATTATAATTAATAAATTGACAAGGCCGTATCAATATAAAAGCTTAAAGTTAATTAATTTGAAATGGGGGCCGTACAAGCGGCGGAGGATGTGGTTAATGGTTGTTCAATCAAGCTTCCATTAGACAAAATAATATTCTAAATTGCAAAAAAAGGAAATTATCCAAAAATGTCCATAAAGCACGTAATTTTTAACATACACTCATTTTTGCTTAAGAGAAACTCTTCTCAAAAAAATGTGGGAGGATCTTAAAGTGCATTTGTTTGAGGGAAAACTTCATGATAAAGCAAAATACTTTCCAGGATCAATTTTTAAAATATGGTTAGTTTTCCTTTGTTCGGTGATATGTGACTGATAACATTTTCTAGTGTTTGGATCTCATTTAGAAAATAATTTCAATCTCCTGAATTATCTCAAGCCAAAAAAAATTGAATTTTTAAATAATTTTTATTTTTCTCTTTTCTTTCTTTCTTTTCCATCTTCCTCCTCTATCTATCGCTGGGCCTTGGCATAGTCATGACAGGCCACTAGCGAGGGCAGACCTAGCGAGCCTCGGGCTAGTGAGCACAAGCTTGCCCGAGGCTGGCAAGGTTGAGTTCATTCGAGACCAACCTGTGCTTGTGACTAATTGCAAGCCAGCATCGAGGCTTGGCGACTTGCAGGAGGAAGAAGGAAAAGAAAAAGAGAAAAAAAAGTAAAGAAAAAAAGAAAATATTAAATAATTCAATAGGAGCAATTCCGTTTTCATCTTTTTAAATTTATGAATTCACTTTTCTAATTTCATGCTTGAATATTTTCCTTAACTGGAAAGTGTTTTCAGTTGACTAATTATTTTTGGCGAACCAAATGGGCGAAAATTCAAAAAACTAATTCTGAAAAAACACTTTTCATTAGACAAATGCACAGTTATAGTTGTTCACATAAATACTATTGTGGGCTAAAATGGTTATTATTGTTCACAAATGCTCTCTTTTAAAGAATGTCTATTAAGATAAACAAAAAAATAATATTTAATTTTTTTTTCGGGAGCAAATGGTTTCACCATTATAATAGTAGAAATTCTTCTTCGAAAATGCTCTTTATTAAGACATTTTAAGAAAGCCCTTTGTACCATGTAAAGAACGAGAAAAGATGTCTTGTCAAAGTGGTCATTTTAAAGGAAAAATATCATGTACTTATGTAAAACATTGACCATAATAAGATATCGGCAACTTCATCAATCGGTTGAAATTTCCCAATTTGTTCCATTTATAGTGAAATTAGGGTTCCCCGAGGAGTGGATGGCATTAAAAACTTGAGAAATAAGGGTCTGAAGTATCCTTATTTTCTCAAAAAAAGATCTGAAGTGTATTTTGTATCAAATAAGAGCCTGAAATTGCAAGGCAATCTCAAATAAGAGCCTGAAGTGGCTATAAGAGTTTCAAAAAAAGGCTTGACCTTATCGACCGTCAAAATATTCGTCCGAAAATAATTTTAATTTTTATTTATTTTTTCTTTTTTCTGGTTTTATTTTTGTTCTTCACCGGTGGCCAGTTTCGATTGCCGGAATTGGCCATCGGCGAAGCCCTAAAGGGGCTAGGCGAGGGTGGCCCTTGCCAGGTTTGGCAGGGACCACCCTCATCAGCAATAAGCGAGGGTGGTCTTCGCCTAGGTCTAGTAGAGGGTTGTTAGACTAGTGCAAAGGCCAATGGCCCTCTCGATACCTGTGCGAGGACTAGCGACCCTCGCCAAATCTTAGCTTGACCCTCCCAATTTTGGTGAGGGCCACCAGGCCCTTGCCTCAGGTTGATGAGGGTCGTTGGCCATGGCCACCGCCTCACTGGCGATGGGGTGGTAGCCATAGGCAGGGGAGGGCTCCCTTGTTTTTTTTTTTTTTTTTTTTTTTGAGTTTTTTTTTTGGGAAAAAAACACAAAATCAAAAAAAGAAAGAAAAAAATAAAAAAAAATCAAAAGAAATTAAAAGACGAAATTGCCCTTGACTCAAGTGAGATTAGGCTCTTATTTGATATTAAGATAGCTACTTCGGATCCTTATTTGATATAAGATTCATTTCATGTCCTTATTTGAAAAAATAAGAACACTTCATATCCTTATTTGACACAAGATCGACTACTTACACTTATTTGAGAAAATGATAGCACTTCATGATCTTATTTGGAATTTTTCAAAAAAACTCTAAAAAGAATGCCCAAATAAAATTACCAAACGAGATTATGACTTTACTTATTATGATTAGAATCACCAATCTTTATATGCACTAAACAATGACAGCAAATATGATTAGAATCAAGGTAAAAGATCAACGAGTTTATAGTAGAATTTTTAAATCGAAACAATCGCATGCTTTTAAAGATTGAGGAGAACAAATAACAAATGTTGGGCATATAAATGAAAAACGTTGACACAAAAATCACATCACAATTTGAGACCCTATAACTTTGTTTTTGATAAAAACAATTTGAGACCCTATAACTTATAAGGTTGCATATATCAGCCAATCCAACCTGATAAGGAAATCGCAAAAGGAAAAGAAATAAATTAAAAAGGGACACTTCATAATAAAATCCGGTTCATATTACCAAAAATTCCAAACTAATCCACACTTGCATCATTAACACCAAATTAATTTTCGTGTTACAAAAAATCTTAAACTGGTATTCCGGTGATAAATTTGCCACCCATTTACCTTCCGTCCAATATCATGTAAATTGCTGATGTGGAAATATATGTGACAAATGACTCGGATGATCAGTGCTTGACATGGCTCCGACGTGGAAGTTCAATATAAATGAGTCTTCTAAACCACATTGTTTTGAGAAGTTGGGTCCGAAGGATTATGAACTAAGAGTGGAAGATCTACTAATTTTTCCCTAAGAGCTCTCTTACATCTTGAAAATCTGTTAAAATAACTAATTTTGTCACAATTTTCCCCACATTTTGGTAATTTCATTACCGGCGCGCAGTTTGGGATTTTTATGGCACGAAAATTAGTTTGGGCAAATGTGGCACATTTACTGACTTGAAATCTTTTGTGATACGAAACTTAGTTGGGTAAATGTGAATTATTCTAGTAAAATGTAAGAAAAAGATTCTCCAAATTTTTAGGTTATTATTGTTCGACCATTAGACTAAATTTGCCCGTATTTTCTTGTGGGAATAACTCAAGAATCTCCCAAAACCCAAATGCGAAGTCCCGCTCGCGGCTCAACTCATCGTCAGTCTCGAACAGCGGCGGCCGCGCCGGCAGCCTCCCGGCGTCCGTCCGCCCGCCGGCCGCCGCCGAGCAAGCTCCGTCGGCCGCCGTCGGCGCGAGCAACCTCCCTCATTGAGCAACCTCTGTCCGCCGCCAACCCGCGACCCGCGAGGAAAGCAGAACCGCTCTCCGTCGGCCCTCGATCCACGAGCAACCTCCCCTGAGCTCGAAAGCCACCATGCCCCGGTACGTGCGACACGTCCGATACATTCGCGTCTTTCTTTGTCTCCGGATGTCACCCTGCTTGGTTTCTGCTGACTTTTTGTCCTTCTGGGTGATGGTTGGCAGGTAGTACTGTGACTACTGCGATACTTACTTGACGCACGACTCTGTAAGACCTGCTCGCTTCGTCCAATTTCTCTCTCTTCGTTTGTAAAATCTTCAGCTCTTTACGATTGGCGAATGATGTTGATGGTTGGGTCTTTTTCGTTTTCCTGTTTAGTGTCGTCGATCGAATTCTTAATCCTGTTGGCGTTGTGCTGTATCTGATTTGCAATCTTGACCCGTTTATGAGTTGGGAAGTGTAAGTACTTGAAGACAACAAGGGAAGGACTTTGAAATGATATGCCGAAATGCTGCATGCTTTCTCCAAGTTGCTCATGGACCTTAGCTCTGGTTAGTGACTATCTTATCGCAGGTGTTTAACGACATCTGCCCTTTTGACCTTGTGTTCATGAGATTGGGTTCATTCGCCTAAGATAACTACACGTCACGTTTATTTTTACTAACTTTCTTGGTAAACTATAATCGTGATTCGCGTGCACTAGTCTTTTGATTCTTTAGAGCTTCAGGATGCCCAAAGCTTTTCGTAACTAATTGTGTTTTTTGATACTTCAGCCGTCAGTCAGAAAGCAGCACAATGCAGGGTACAAGCACAAGGTACTTTATCTTAGCAGCACCTGCGTTGCTTTCCTTTCTTTCTTTTCTTGGTTGTAATATTTTGAATGAGCTTCAAGCTTTCACCATGTTGCCTTTCGGTGCATTTATCTTCGGTTTTTAAAGAAGCCTTGTTCTTAATTACTGGTTTGAACTTGAATTTGTGACTGGTTTTAGGCAAATGTGCGTGTCTACTATCAGCAATTTGAGGAGCAGCAAACTCAAAGTTTAATTGACCAAAGGATTAAGGAACATTTAGGGCAAGCAGCAGCTTTCCAACAAGTTGGTGCCGCTTATAATCAACATCTTATGGCTCAGAGGCCTCGATTACCTGTACTACCAACACCTATGATGCCTATGGGACCGAATATGCAGTTGGCCCTTGAATGAGGCCACCACCTGTTGCTCCAGGTATTATGTTGATCTCCGGACTGGCTAATACATGAATTCTGATACATACTTTGAGCAAGTAGCTTCCATGTGTTTTGCTCCGTTGATTGACTAGGGACCATGATTTTCATTTGTGTCTGGGCTTTGTTAAAGTAATGAATTTTATTGGTGGAAATTTTTGGCATGAGTTGTAGATTTTTTAGCTAAACCATATGGTGATGCTCTATACCAATAGTGAGCAATGAGAGCTTACTTGTAAATATGTGGAACTGAGATCTCAATGTTACTTGCATTTTCTCTGAATGATAAATAAAGTTCCATTTAAGAAGTTGCTGTGGGGTATTGCCCCTATGCGGTACGGCTTCACAAGGGAAGCCAAAAGTTATGCCAATACGATTGTTTTGAACATTTCCAACAAAAGGTAAGCATGAAAATTAAAGTTTCCTACAATACCAAAAGTGAGGGGTATATACTTAGTTATCCCTAAAAGAATCCCAAGGATATCTGCTTTTTGAAATGCCTATCGTTTCTTTCTTTTTCTTTTTCTTTTTGTCATTGATAATTCATCAGCAAGCTTTGCAATACTAATCATGAACAAATACAAGTGGAATATGTGTACAACCCCAACAAACTAGCAAATCTACGGCTCAATGATGGAGGACAATCTGATTGGTTGAATCAGAAGTACTGTTTTAAGGCTGTGAACAGAATCAGTGAACAGTAATGCAGGGTTTAAATTGGCTGATAAGTGAATGATGGAGAAATTGGTAAGAGTTTGGGTGATGTTGTAAGAAAGGTTAGGAGAGAAGAGGAAAATGCTTTAGGCTTCACTTCCAAAGTGCCTAAGCATCACACCTAGGGGAGAATTGCTCTGTACAACTCTCAGCAAAGAAATGCTGAAATTGTATTCACTCATCAAATAGATACATCATAAGCCGAAGGAAGACCATTTTAAAAGACTCAACTAGTCTCTATTCTAATTGGGAAACTCTTAAATAAGAAACCTAAGAATATCTCCTACCTTAAAAACTGGGAAACATAATATCCTAGAAACTAGGAAACACAAAGTTCCATTTCAAATAAAAAGAAAGATTATTTTCTAAAAAGACTCAACGATTCTAAACACTTAATAAAGATTCTTAATCTAATAGGGCAAATTAAGCAAATTATCATCTAAAACTAAATCTTCATTTGGCACGCCTTTTGTAAGTCTTCAAAGGTTGTTGCCACAGTCCTCCATCATCACATACACGAGCAAACTGCAGAAACAATTTGTATAGCTCTACAACCCAGACAAGTAACAACACTCTCAGATCAAACAAGGACACAAAACTCCGATACAAAACTTCAAAGACACAACAGTTACAAAGAATGCCCCCAAGAATCACAAAGCTACCTATGACATGCCTATTGTTTCTTTGGAATTAGCTGAAATATGAAGAGAGGAACTATCTGAGTAACTTTCTTCTTTTAAACAGAGAATTTAATGGCCCCTCTCCAAGCCCAACGTTCTTGTTGTAATGTGCATAAAGCAATCCACTTTGCTCCTGAAACTGCAAAACTTGTGGTCCTAACTTAATTACTCCAGTGACAATGTAGCAATAAGTGATTAATACTCTCTTCTTCATTCTTGCATTAAAACATCTATTATCAATGTTTTCCTTTCTTTGAAGATTATCCAAAGTGAGATTATATCTCCGAGCTGCTTCCAAAGAGAAAAAAGAAACCTTTACTTTCCCAAGTGGAAACCGTGTTCCATTGCACTTGCAGTTGACTAAAAAAGAGATTAGAGCAGTAGGATTTAATAGATAAATTTCTACATGCACAAAAGTTTCAATCATAGACTGTTGTCCTCTCCCCCACCTGGCGCCATCTAAAATAGCACTCAAAAAAGTTAAGAGAAAGCGTTGAGCTCCTTATCTTGAGTCCTATGTAAAAATTACACCTTCCACCCAATTGTCTATTTTTTTCTGTGTCAATGATCACCCACATGAACTGTCATGATCCTTGTTAGTGCAAACCAATTGGAAAATATATCGTTTAAGGCATCTGTCATCCCGTGACAGTTTTCCTACAATTGCCTACTCCCGTGACACATGCTTTATTTGCTTTGAAAGCCAAATCTTGTGTGCTCCTCAATTAGACATTGTTATTCACTATACATCTTCCTAAACCAATTATGAAACTATACACTCCTTAACAAACTGTCTTTCTCCATATCAAACCTTTACAGCCATTCCCAACCTTATTGAAAGAATGCCTATCCACTTAGTGTCTATGCTTCATTATCTCATTTTGTGGATGGCATAAGAAGGCCTATCTTCTACAGACACTTTGTCTGAACATAGATTGGCAGATAATGTTAAAACGGTTAGCATCATCCATTTTGGATGACACAGCGTTTCACGAAATTGTTAGTATTGTTTGCCTTATTGTCTTGCAAGATCTTCCAAATGAAACATATACCATGTTGGAGACTGAAATTTTTCTTTTGTTCTTTTGTTTGACTGTCAATTTTTCAGTATTTTATGCTCACATATGGACAAATAAATAGAGTAAAGCTCTTTTAAAGTTAGTTAGATTGGACATTGGCGGTGTGGATGTTGCTATGAGCTGAGTGAATGCCCTTGTGGAAGTGTTCGTGTTAACATGGGTAAGATGAGGTGTAGGAAACATAGTAGGATAAATGCTGCATACTATGTATGAGCACAGATGGATCGATGATGCTGACTTCGTGTATTTTCTTTTGTTATTTCTTTAACTCAACATGTAAAGGGTTACTTCTGAAAGGCAAGGACAATTACAAATATAAGTTAGTTCACTCTGAATTGTTTCTAATGGTGACAATCGTCAAATTATAGTCATTTTTTTGGTGGGAATAGACATTGTATCATACTTAATTAGTTCTTATGCTAGGCGCAAACTTCATGTATTTTATAACGTGCCGTGTTTTTTTTTCATGAGTTTTAGATATGGTTTACTTTTCTCCTGTTCCTTTCCCTTCCATTCAAAAACATCGCATCATATTAATAATGCTTTGACTTTTTCTTTTGGATGTGGTAAATTTTTTGATGAGCAAGCAGTATGTTCCATGTATGTTCTCATGGTTAGTTTGATATAATTCTGGTAAGCTTGTATCATCTATTAATTGAGAGAGCCTGCTGCCTTCTACTGATGTCTTTTATTTCCACAGATATTACTTTCTATTTTAAGATGGCTATCAGAGGAGAAACATGGACCTAATTTTATTGGTTGTAATTTCTTTGGCAGGCTACATTCCTCCTCCAGGGATGCCACCAATGGCGCCAACCCCTGGCGCTCCCTCTATGCCTCAGATGAATGGCATGCCAAGGCCTCCTACATTGAATGTCCCTCCTACAGTTCCTGCAAGTGCACCAAACCTAACCTCTTCTGGTAGCGCCCCCTCAATGGTTGCACCTCCTACCTATCAAACGAATCCAGCAGGACCAACTAGCGGAGGCTTTGACTGTTTTAATGCTAATGCTAAAGCTCCTGATGCTAATCATTAGTTTTGCTCTGATAGGGGCTTTTGCTTCTTAAATTGCAGCTTTTTTTAGCCGGTAAAGAGATATATCTTTTATTATTCTTTAGCATAATTTTCAGTGCCCATAGGTGGTTCATTCTTGTATGAAATGAAGTTTCTGAATGCGGTAGGAATACGGGAGTGTCTTGCATAATAGAGGGGTGGGATACATAGAAAATAAGCTCAAAACCCAAAGAGTTCATCTACCAGAGAGATTTTGCTACGACTATCAAAGATTTTTATCGTTAATCATCTTTCTGGTATTTCAAAAGTATTTAGTTTTCAATTATATATGTCTCTAAATATATACATGGAAGACAGACTTTTTGTCTTCCAAAGCTTTCTGTTCCTCTATTTGCAAAGTTGCCACTATATGAACATATAGACTAACTCTCTCTCACAGAATGGGACTTCCACAGTTTGGCTAGCCCACTCTTGCTCATCAAACCTGCCATGACCCCAATTCATCGCTGTACATGAAAAGAATGACCAAATTTGCCACGTACACGGGCAGTGATTTGTGCACATTTTCAGTACTTTTACTTTCACTTTCAAGGTTCTAAGTGGGAGCCTTGCCCACTCTTCCTCTGATGAACGTCACTAAGAAACCACTAGTGGATAAATGTACCATGACTATAGCAGGTATAGCTCTTGAACTGATTGGAATTTGTCTTGCATGGCCTAGTCTGAGAATTCATTGGAATTAGGATGCTAATTAGATATGTTATCCATAGCAACCTTCTCTACTGTAATCCAATTATGTTCCCTTCTCCTATAATTATCTGTACAGAGAAAGAGAGTATACTTCTTCCTTCATTTATTTTTTGTATTTTCATTGCATCGTCAAACACAGCCTTTGAGTTTTCTTGTGCCGTTGGTTAATTCTTTCATCAAATTATGAGGTGGGGACTCTTGGATGGTTGAATTTGGGTATTTTCCCTGGATGTGGGTGTCCTCTCTGATTTCATTTCTGGTTTGACAGGGTATTTACAAGTATATTCTTGAAACAGGCAGCCAGGGAAAGCAGGATTTGTGTCCATGGTGCAACCAGTGGGTGCCCTTTAGATTATGAGGGTGCCTATACGGTGCTGAGGTTATAAGCTCTGCGCTATGCTATCACTTTGTAGACAATGACTATAATCTAAACTATCTTCTTCCAATTGGTAACTCGTTTGTGGATCATGGTTCAATTGTCAGGCTGTTTATAGTCTAGGGAGCCCTTAATTTTGCAGAACCCCACTCGGAAAATTACCCTTTTCTGCTGCTGAATGAGATTGAGGCGTTATGATTGCCTGTCTTCATATCCCGGTTGCCATGTATATTTGAAGCTTTCTGTGGAGCAGAATATCCTTATGTTGTTGAGATAATGTCTCCTTGGTCACCCTTTTTCTGACTTGATCGTATATGGTAGCGTATTCCAAACCGCCATTGCCCAAAATAAGGTCTTACTGTTGTGAATAGGTCCAGTGAGGATCAAGTTATGGTACTGCATTGGAAATAGCTCAGGCACGTTGTTTTTTGGATTCTTTAGCATACTAAGATAAACAAATCGAGCTAGAGATATATTCCAAGGGAACAATAACCTGATTTGAATTATGAGTGCTGAGGTAGAGATCATTGTTTTGGAGAGTGGAATTTGTTCTCTCCTTTTCTTGAGCCTGCTTGTTCATGTCATCAAATTATAAGAGCGAGACAGCTGCAAGATGCTACTCGCAGCACGCCACGGTAATGTTACATTACGACCGTGAATCCATTATTCATACAGGTCCAGCTCTTGTGGATGTATTGAATTCTCCTGAATCTGCTGTCGACCTCTGTGCTTTTAAGAAAACCATCGTGAGATTTGCACATGCAAAAGATTTCGCTTCAAGGATGCTGAACCCGTACGAAAAGTTGGTGATTCTATGCCGCATTCTATGTCATCAACACCTTGAATCTTGTATGACACGAGGTGCTACAGGGAATCGGCTTCATATACTGCACAGATTATTAGTCATTTGGGCTACCGCCGCGCATGCTTGTCCATAGTCTGCTCAAAGCCAGGTGTAAGCGATTCACATGCAATATATACACACAATATCAACGAGGACAATCTATCACTTTTTTTTTTTGGTCTGAAACAATTACCATTTCATTCATTCAAAGATAGATTACACGAGTGAAGCTGACTGGCATCATTACACAATAAAACCCAGAGAGGTTGGGGGGGTTTGTACAACTAGTTAAAGGAAAGTTTCCCTTTGTGATGGGACTTAGCGATCCAATCGGCAACAAAATTGGTTTCGCGTGGACAGTGGGCAAGATAAATACTTTGTGATTGGGCAAGTAGATTATTACATTCTTCGAATAGCTTTCTCAAGGCCCATGGGCTGAGGCCCGGTTCTTCTGAATACCTCACGGTCTCCACATTATCTGTCCAGATCGTCACTTTCAGTGGGGGACTTCTTCCTTTCTCTGCTTCTTCACGCAAACAGCGTACTGCTTCCATCACCGCTTTCCCTTTAACCTCCAGAGGAGAATTGGCTGCAACCCCTTTTGCAAACCCAGAAATAATCAAGCCCCTGTGATCTCTGCAAACACCTCCAACCGATCCCTCTGTACCGCCTTCGTTCCATGAGCCATCCACGTTGAATTTCCACTGCCCTGTTTCTGGTGGAGTCCAGCGCTCTGTTGTTGTCTTCTCCGGCCAGGATTTGCTATCGGGGGAGTTCTGCATGCTGTAGAGTCTGCACAGATTGATGGCATCTTCAATAATAGCTCTTGGTTTGGGATTAATTCGGTGGAACACTTGGGTGTTCCTGGCTTTCCAGATTTGCCATAAAATGGCAGCGATAAATTCTCGATGGGGTGAATTGCCTCCTGTGAGTTCTTCCTCTAACCACTTGTCCATTCTTGTTATGTTTGTTGGTGAAGCATCTATCTGTATTCTCTGATCGGTCCAAATTTGCTTTGTCCAGTCACAAAGGAAGAAGATGTGCTCCGTGGACTCTAGAATTTGCCGGCAGATTGGACAAAGCGGGTCCGTTATCGCCCTTCTTTTGTATAAATTCTCAGTAGTGGGTAGAGCATTTTGGCACACACTCCACAGAAAGAATCGAATTTTTGGTTCGGTGTGAAGCTTCCATATCTTGGACCAAAGAGAACGGGCTCCTGATATGATGTTGATGCTTGTTCTGTATATTGCTTAGTCTGCGATTCTCGAAGTCTTGAGTAACCTTGCTTGACCGTGTAGTCCCCTGATATACTGCCGTTCCATATTTGCTTATCGCCTTCCGGATATGGTAGGATACGGGTGTCAAGAATTTCTCTTACGACCTCTTCCTGGAACAACCTTTGTAGCTTGTTTTCGTTCCAAGTTCTTGTGCTTTGATCGATCAACTCTGCAACTGTTTGAGGCTCTTCTTGATGTGCTGGGCCTCCTATAAAATTCTGATTGAGCCATTTGTCTTCTCTGATGTTGATACTTTCGCCATTCCCCACCACCCATTTAACCTCGGAGCTTAATGAGTCCCTTCCCAATAATAAGCTTTGCCACCCCCACGACGGTCGGGAGCCCTTTTTTGCTTTCCATAAACAAACGTTTGGGAAGTAGATGCCTTTTAGAAGCTGGCTCCATAGTGCATTCGGTTCTTGAGCAAGTCTCCAAGCTTGCTTGCCTAGCATGGATTTATTGAAGGTTACTAGGTCCTTGAAGCCCAAACCCCCCTTCTATTTTCCTTGCTTTGAGGATGTCCCATTTCTTCCAGTGAATACCAGATTTGGATGAGTGTTGCTTCCACCAAAATGAAGCAATTTTCTGCTCTATAGCTTTACAGATAGAAATTGGGATCTTGAAAATGGACATTGCGTATTGTGGGATTGCTTGTACCACTGTTTGGAGCAAGATTTCTTTACTCGCCTTTGATAGCAACTTTTCCTTCCATCCTTCCAGCTTCATGTTTACCCTGGCCAAAAGCCACGCAAACATCTGTTTTCTTGTCTGTCCCCAATCTGATGGAATGCCAAGATATTTCCCTGTTTTCTCCATTATAGGTACTCTCAGTTCAGCTGCTAGATTGTTTTTAAGGCTGAGAGGGCTTCCCGCACTGCAGAACAGACCTGATTTGTTCAGGTTGATCGCTTGACCCGATGCAAAACAATATTGGTTTAAGATATTTGCTAGGTTCTGACACTCACCAATAGTTCCGTCTAAGAAGAATATAGCATCATTGGCGAATAGTAGGTGTGACAACGTTGGACAGCTCCTGTTCAGTTTGATGCCCTTCAGAGATCCGCCCTCCACTGCCTTGGATAGCATTGAGGATAGGACGTTGGCCATTATTATAAATAAGTAAGGAGATAGCGGGTCTCCTTGTCTAATCCCCCTAGATGGTTGAAAATACCGTAATGACTCCCCATTTACCTTGACACTGAATGTGACAGTTGAGATGCACTGTTTCACCAATGATACTCATTCCTCACAGAACCCCATTTTCAACATTGTCGCACAAAGGAAATCCCACTCCACTCTATCGTATGCTTTTTGCATATCCAACTTTAATATGGCCTGGAAATGCCTTTTCCTTTCCCTGATTCGCAATTGATGTAAAATCTCCTGGACTATAAGTATGTTATCTTGGATGAGCCTCCCGCTAACAAATGCCAAGGGCTTGAGGCGATTCGCCATCACCTTTGAAATGATTTTGTAACTGAAGTTGCACAGGCTTATGGGTCTGAATTGTGTGATGCTTTCTGGGTTAGGTACTTTGGGAATAAGCACTATGTGTGTTTTGTTAAGTTCAGGGTCTAGATTGTCTGAGCTGAAAAAGGAGTTAACTAACTGGTGTATATCATGTTGTAACACCTCCCAGTTATGCTGATAAAACTGGCCATTCATCCCGTCCGGACCCGGTGCCTTTGTAGCCCCTAGCTGGAAGGTCGCCTTCTTTACCTCCTTTAAGGACACTGGTGCCATTAATGTCTCGTTCATGCCCTCTGGAACTTGAAAAATGCTTTGTTCTAGTATTGGGCTGAAATTCCTAGTACCCACAGTTTCATACAGAGAGTTATAAAAGCTGGCGATGTGTTGCTTTAGACCGATGGGATCTCGACACCAAGCTTCGTCTATTTTCAACATTGATATGTTGTTCCGTTGTCTTTGTTGGACTGTTGTAGCATGGAAGTATTTGGTGTTTTTATCTCCGTATTTAATCTAGTTAATCCGCGACCTCATCCCCCAATAAAGCTCTTCCTGATTCCACAAGTTCTGAATTTGCATTTTGATTTGCTGCATTTCTTGTTTGTTGCTATCGCCTGTTGCATTTGTAAGGGTTGTTAATCTTCTCTTTAAAACCTCAATCTGGTTATAGGCATTAGAGAATTTCTGTTTGCTCCACGAGCTCAAGGCTTTGGTGGTTCTTTCCAATTTGCAGGCAAAGGCTGCTGGAGCTTCTTCCGGGTCGCACCAATTTTCCTTCACCAGCTCCTTACACTCTGCATCAACAAGCCAAAACGCCTCGAACTTGAAGTCCTTTTTCCTTTTTACCCGCCTTGGGTGGAGGGATAGTAGGATTGGGCTATGGTCGGAGCCTATTGCAGGTAAGGCGTAAGCTTCTGCATTTGGGTACCTAACTCTCCAATTAATGTTGCAAAGGACTCGATCTAGCCTCTTGCGCACTAAAGCTGTACCTTCCCTGTTGTTGGCCCATGTGAAGGCACAGCCCTTACTTTCTATGTCCATCAGTGAACATTTGTTTAGGCATTCTTGGAAAGCGACAAGCCTGTAGTGCTCCGCTCGACACCCACCCCTCTTTTCCCAAAGTGGTACAATATTTCATTAAAGTCCCCTGCGCATATCCAAGGAAGATGATTAGCTGCATCTATCACCTGTAAATGATGCCAAAGTCGAAGCCTTTCTTGGAAGTTAGTAGGGGCATACAGGAAGGTTATGCGATAAGGTTGCCACTGCCGTGATCGCTACACACGATATCAAAAAAGTCTCTGGATTTATCTTTCACAACTACTTTCACCCCTTCATTCCACAATACAGCCAGCCCCCCCGCGATACCTGTAGGGTCGTAAACCTCCATATTTTGGAATTGAATCCGCCTCCTCACTCTATCAACTATTTCACTCTTATTCTTTGTTTCCATCAAAAAGATTAAGTCAGGCCTTTCTTGAGCCACTAGGGCTCGAGGTCTTTAATTTGTGTCGGGGGATTGCCCAGCCCTTGACAGTTCCAGCTCAAAGTTTCATATAATCCCTGGTGGCTTATTAGGGCTAGCCACCAAAGCCCATTCATTGCTTCCTTCTGCCAGGTGTATCGGGGCATCTAGGAGGGCCGACTCATTAATAGAGGGGCAAAGCATCTCCCGAAGACCGATGGGGTTGATCTTTTTTTGTTTTCTTGCTGTTGCTACTTTCTTGAAAGACTATGGCCCTATTCTCTCCTTCGTAGGCTTCTTTGCTTGCCCTCCCTTTAATTTCGCCTCAGAAGGGGTGATTTGGACGCTCATCTCTTCGGAGGTTGGCTGATCTTTCCTTGAAGTCCCTGCTTGATAGATCCTCTTGCTAGTCCTTTCCTCCTGGCGCTTATCTTCAATCAAACCTATGGCAGCCTTTCCTTTTGAACAGCGTAATTCTAGCTCTCTTGGGATGATTTCCCTAGGCGTCTCCGGGATAATCTCCTCATCCTCAATGATTGGTATATCTTTCCCGTAGAAGATCTTCCAACATGGACTTGGTTCTCGTACTTCCGCTCTCAACCATTGCCCAAATTTGCTCTTGGCATTTTCGTTTAGCCCCGACTCCTCAAAAGGTATTTCTTTGCAATAGGAGGCGTAATGCCCTATCCTTCCACAAGAGTAGCGAAGTGTGGAAGTCTTTCATAGCGATAGTCCACCCAAATCTTCTTGTATTCCAGATCAACAATTGTTCCAGTCTTCAACGGGTTTGATAGATTCATGTGGATCCTTGCTTTGCAACTTTTATTGGGGCCTCCTCCTCTAGAATCAAATTTCACCTCTATCACTTTTCCGATTTTTCCTGCCACCTCCCTAGCCACATCATCTGAAAGTCTTCCTCGGGGGATACCCGCTAACTGAACCCAGAAGTCACAGTGGGTAAATTCATAACAGTGATCAGGGATGTCCGGATAGCCTTGTTGGAGTACAAGAAGATTGCTGGAAAATGACCAGGGGCCAGATTCCAGGATGCGTTTTTTCTCCTCTAGAGAGGTGAATAAGAAGGAAAAGAACCCCGGTTCTATGAGCTCGCAATCTACCTTGTCTATTTTCCACGCCCTCTTCATAGTACTAAGGAACGCCTGGAAGTTCACATTTGGTTTGGAGTACAACTTCCCATACAGAGTTAGCTCACATTCATGTTGTTTTTCTACAGGGATATCTCTTGTTAGCTGCACTACATCATCTTCAGACCACAAGTTCCCCAATTCTCTACAAAGGGCAGTCAACCGGGCAGAGCTGTTTTCCTCACTTTCCATTGAAAGACTGACTAGGAAAGACCAAGTTTGCACTGAGCTGACTATCTCACCGGACGTCTAACTAGCAGGTCATCGTGCTTTATGGTATTGTCTTAGTAAAACGAGCTTTAGTAGAAACTGCATGTCTTGCTTTTTCCTTTGAAACACAACTAATTTGGTCACCAAGCAGAATGCAACTACAACGATGATAGATACCTGCTTCATTTGGATCACTGACTTCTGTGGAGAGAAACACTACTAAAGCTGTTTGTACTGATTCTTCCTTTATGACGTAATGCATCTCTGATTCCCAGACTTAATTGCCCTAGGCGACTGAGAGTGGTACTCTTTCTTCAAAATCTTTGTAGTTAGAATCCCCACTGAGGGTGACTCGGTCAAAAAAGGCAGGAGAATGCGCCTTTTGGGAGGGTATTACGAAAGAAAAGGAAGGGGGACCCAGTCTGTCGTGATGCGCACAACTCCTTTTGCGTGGGAGGAGGAGTTTCCTTCCCTCCCTCGGGTAGCACACTTCGAAGGCTGAGTGCTTGGCGAGATGATTAGAAGCGATTACTTCACCTGGGTGATTTCGATGAGGGCAACGTGAAGCTGAGTTAAGGTGGAGAGGGGGCGTGGAACATCGGGTTTATGAGGGTTGACTTGCGGTCGTTGTGGTGGTCGAAGAAAAGTTGAAGAGGGGGTTGACAATAGTTAGGGTTTGGAATTCAACTATCACCATGGGGATAGGGGGGAGCTCCGCGAAGGAGAGAAAAAGAGCACATGAGGAGGGTCGACAATCTATCACTTGAACCGTTAAACGTTTGTCCTGAATAAACCGGCCAGGTCCCGAACACCAGGCCAGCGTCATATTCAATGCATTGAGGAGTGACAATTCAAAAGTCAAATTAACAGCCTAGCATGCATATGGAGATTCTCTAGTAAAGTATCTTTGACTGCGACGGACGGGCGGACTTATGACTTTTTCTTAATCTTAAACACTTGCAATTTTCATAATATATAATTGACTGCGAAGTATTTTTGAACATAATTTATAAAATAACAGCCGAGCATGCATTTGGAGATTCTCTAGCAAAGTGTTTTTAAGTGCGACGGGCCGACTTATGACTTTTTGTTTTTAGTCTTAAACACTTGCAATTTTCATCATATATAATTGTCGACATGTAAATTCGCACATAATTTTTCATAATTTTTTTGAAATTTAAATAATATTTGAGATTTTAGCAGAAAAATGAAAAAAAAAGTTACTTCTAACGTTCGATAAGATTCGACAAAAAGGGCGGGTCCACTCATGACCCACACTATTTTTCATTTGATAAATTGGGGACCCTTGCACCATCAAGAGAGGATTAACAGCTTGTTTCGTATAACTGTAGCTAAAATATAGTGGTGTTAGAAGTGCTATGACTTTTATGTTTGGTAATACATGATTTAAAACTGCAGCACCTCGAAAGTGGGCGAGACAGTTTCCTAAATGCTAGTATAAGCTGCTATAACTTTGGAGGCGTTCCAATCGTTAGGTGTTTGCCAAATACACCTCATTCCGCCGCGGAGACCGTTACAGGAATTTGCATAACATAACCACCGAATCTCCTCATAGATTTCAGCAAGTTTGGTTGCAATCCGGCTTGTTTGGACTTTGGCAAACTTGAAATTAGGGATTTCAATGGGTTGGGTCGGGCTTTCGTGATACCCGACCCGAAAGCTATAGGGTTATGCTTGACCCGCCCAGACCCATCCAAGACCCTGTTCACCGTACACCCCAAGGCCCAGGCTGAGTTTTCGTTTTTTTTTTTTGGGCGCAAATAGATTGGAATTGTGAACACGCCGCAAATACAGAACCGAATCATCAGTTGACTAACTAGGTTAGGTTGGTTCTGTTCTCTTGTTTTTTCTTTTCATATGCACAAGACGGAAAAATGATAATAGAGACGACTTCCAACACTACGCCATAATCTCTTTTCTTCCCACTCTCACTGTGTGAGTACCATCGCAGAACAAGTTTTGTAGTACAAAGTAACTAAAAAAAAGGAAAGAAACTAAAACAACATTAACGGACAGCAATGATTGGAATTTTTTCACTCCTAAGCAAGACTGGCTTACTTCCAATTACTAATACATCATCATGGGTCGACATTCCAAAGATAAAGCTAATGCAAAAGGGTTGGACTCAAAATTTCTTTTCCCCGTCGACGTAGTGTCGCTTGAAAGTGGATAGACGTAGTGCATTAGTATAATACAAGCTTGATCAATTCAAAGTATGAGAGATAATTCTCAATATGCAGAGACATTAGAAATAATGATTGCTCCCATTCTTAGCATTAAAAACTTGCTTTGATTGAATAAAGTGCAAAACCTAATACGGCATGCCAAAATCACAACATTTTCTAAGATTATCCAACATAAGTGCTCATGGGTTTTATACATGGATTTGAGCAACTGATAAACCATCTCATCATGAGGACCAACAAAACAGAAGTAAGATAGCAAATAAAAAATCTCAACAAGTTCATATAATTTGCATGCGATAGACCATAAAATGGAAAAGAAAATCAAAGAAACATACATTGCCCCACCATTTGTAAAGACCAGATGTTAAACAAGGTCAAGTTAGTCCGCATAGTCAAATTTTGTGAAGACCAGCTGCTAAACCTTTATTAAGTTCCTTCGAGCTGGTGCACCACAACAGTGAGAAACTTATCTATCTAGTTAGTAGTATGTATGGGGATTACCAAACTTTGAGCTAATATATTTTCATCTCATTATTATTTAGAAATGACTTGATTAGCCTAAAATACCATTGCCTAGGCAATTCATCATGCATCACAAACCATCTATCACAACTACCAACAGTATGGTCCATTCAAGCTCATCCAGAAACTTCATGCCTGAACTAGATGCATCATGAGAAAAGACAATCCAAAATGCAGCATTTTCTGGACCAGTCGTTGCTAGAACAAATAAAAGTCCCCACAAGAAACCACTTCAAAGAATAAATAGGTAATATATGGAAGTTCCCCTGACATCTAGAAAAGATTGCCATGCATATACTCACTACACCTTCTTTATCTTGTCTTCCCTGGGATACATCTCAAAAAAGAAGTAATCTGATTGTGTCAGCATATCCTTTGTATGCAACCCTGATAAAAGCAAAAGAACAAGCATTCATCGACCATTCATAAAGTACAATGTGGGACAAAAAGAAGGATGAATATGCTGTTATCATTAAAAGAAAGTTTCTAGTTAAGTTGGAGATGATAGTAATAATAATGACGCTCACCTGCTTCTTCGGCTTCACGGCGGAGAGAGATCGCTCACCTGCTTGTTCGGCTGCTGAGGCTTGTAGAAGAACCTTGAAGATATCGCAAAACGACAAAGGGAAGCGAACGGTGATGGAGGCAATCGTTTTCGTCACCGATTGGAGAGAGATCTAGGGTTTTTTCTTCATGCTCTGCGCAATGCACGTAAAGAGGGGAGAGAGAAGGGGAGAGGGACTGAGAAAGGGAGATGGGTCAGCCCAGAGTGTTAATGGGTCGGCTTGACCCTATCCCAACCCTAATGATACCCCAAATTTTAGGGCCATATTCGAAGAAGACTAAGGCCCGACCCTAAAATACTCCAAATTTTAGGGCCGAGTCAGGCCGGAACGGTTCGGGCCAGGCCGGCGTGGGCTCTGTTGACACCCCTACTTGAAATCACTTTTATCTTCAAGCCTCAAATGTAGTTTATAAGTAGTTTTGAGGGATTGCATATTTTGTCGAGTTTTGGAATCCAAAGATTGGTAACATGGAAAGAATAATTTTTAACATCCGTTTTGCTCAAAATAAAAAATGTGATTGTTCTTTTGTTTGGTAAATCCTTACAAATTGGACTACAGAAATTGTGATCGTTCCTTATTAGCTAAATTGCTAGAAATTGGACTAGCAAGTTCTGGTCTCTCGTGGAGGCATTATACGTAGCGAATGCCTGACGTGAACAGCTGCTAATCACAACATGACACGTCACATGGGACGATTTCTTTCCAGATTGGTTTCACCATTTTACAAAAGGAAAATTGTTATGTCGGCGTAATATATGTACTAAATTGAATTTCAACCGTTAAATCTAACGACTCCCATATGGGTCCCGCGTTGATCATCATATTTGGGTGTTTAAATTTATTTTTGTGAGAATTTGTGGGATCATTGTCAATTATTCTAAAAGTTTAAGCTGTTATATGGATGCGTGATTTATTATTTAAACATTCTAACACTCCCTCTCATGCTTAGTCCAGTCTTTTTTGCCTAACACTAAGCATTGGCATATTTAATTGGGAAGACAAATAGAGACTAGAAAGATTTGAACTTAGGACATTCAGCTTTGATACCATTTGTTACAAGCCGGCAGTTCTTTGATCGCAGAATAGCCCGTGCAGCACCTAGTGAGTTGAGAAGACCTTAGGTCAGCCTTCATTCTATAGTTGTTCCTAATAACAATACGGTGAATAACATCCTTGTATCAGATTGTACCACACCCAACTTAACTCGGGTACGAGACACCCATGACACTTTATGCACAATAATTGGTTTTGCCCTTGCCATGGTCTCATTAGGAGAGCGGCATCAGTTCTCGATTAGTTTGTGCACAAGAAGCCAACCCCGCCTTCAAAACTCTTAAGGGTATATTCATTATAACCTAAAACTCCTAGCACAAACCACATTGACATTACTCTCACAAACCAATTGTATCATCCCCTCCATATCACTCACTCTTCACCCCGACATCATCAAGCTCTACTCACAAGGGTATGAGAATTCAGGACAATTACGGTCCGTGACATTCTCTCCCACTCAATTCTGCAATGCCCTTGTTGCGCGTTATTCTCTCGCTTCCATGCATTCTTCAACCATTAATGCAGCACTACGGGTCATACATTGAATGGCAATGCTCACCCAACAGAACAAGCCACTCTACTCCATTAGTAGCTTCCCCTGATCAAAGCCGTTCATGCATCTTTGGTCAGTTGTGCTTCCTGACAAGTGTGGCATTCGAGCTAACTGCACTCCCTTGGCAGTATATTCTTTCATCTACTAGACTTCTCTTGATATTGGGAGGCCAATAGAGGGTTTTCCCCTTGTTGGAAACGTGATACTTACCTCCTTTTGAGGTTCGTCAATTGATCCAGGAACGTTATCCCTATTCAGTAAGCAATTCAATTCCTCCTTGTGCTTCCATTGTCGTTCTAGAAGCAAGTTGAGAGCTGCACTTTGTTAGAGCCTCTTTTGCACTGTCGATTCACTCTCCGCCCTCATAGGACTGGGTAGGCCATAGACTTTTCCTGAATCACCCACCTACTGGAGGGATTCTACTCTAATATAATTTGTGAATTTTTGTGGGACCATTGCCAACTGTCAGAAGTTTAAGCTGTTAGATGAAGGCGTGACTTATTATTTAAATATTCTAACAAAGTTTGCACATGTACCGGGTCTGTTGAATAAATTCTTCGTTTTACATTTGGTTCCTGTATGACGTTATTACTAGTTTCAGAAAAAAAATGAATGAAAATGCAACTTCAAGTCAAATCTGCGCTACTTATGTCCACACTAAGATAATTTAATTAGATAGATTGGTGAGATTTTACCTCTTAATTTAGTTTGGTCCATCCCAGCCAACCAATACGTGCTAACGACTGCAATTGTGCAAACAGAGGCTTTTGCTCTCAAGCAGTCCTTGTCCAAAACCGGTCAAACGTTTGGCCCATTCCTACTTAGGAATTGAGTTTTGTCCTATGTAGTCATCATCATTATTTTTTGCTAAGATGGCAATGATGATACTTGTAGATTTGGTTCTAACTACTCCTAAGATAGGAGTTCAGTTAATTAAAATTTCAACTTAACTAACCCAAATGAACCAAATCAACTTCATATTCAGACAGATGGTGATAGTTTTGACCCTGGACCGAGTCCAATGCTTCTAAAGTTCTAAACCACATTGTTCATTAGTACATGCTCATATAGAATGTCAGTTACAAAAAACGCCGAAGGATTATGTTCAATAGATGTGCCTATCCGCCCTTCTCGCTCAAGGCTTTAGTTCAAAGGGTCACGATGAAGCACTTTCCCGAGGACACCACATAAACTACAAACCTACTTGTGGTAATTGCGAGTCCAAACGTGACTGAAGGATTCACTGGGAATTCATCATTTGCCCGAAAAAGGCATGGACACCCATTGTCGGGGGAAGAAACCCTAGCACGTCATGATAACAAAATCAAGAGATATACACATTTTTCTTGGCTAATATAACATAAGAGACACTCAACAGGCAAATCATTCTAATCTTGGCCAGAGAATGACATTAATTAGCTGAATATTACAAATTCAGGAGGAAAATGATAGGAGAGCATGCAATGCGAATATATGGGGAGTTTACAGTTACATATCAATGCCTAGTGACTCGGTTAGGGCTAGATGTATGGTAGAGACTCGGTGAGCAACAATGAAGAGAGGATTAGGAGCCGACCTCTTATGCTTTCATCACCAAAGAAGTCACGAAGGCCCCAACAAAGGACTGAGAAGAAGTCAAAAAGATGATATGTAGTCAACTGCTCTATTATTTTTTTATTTGGGTACCTAATTTCGTGAAATATATTAGGAAAGCAATGACATATTTCCGTCTTAAATGTTTCAACCTAGGAAGAGATGAAGGCGATGATGTCAAGGGTGGGGTTAAGAGGGAGGGGAATGGGTTACGCTTGCTTTAAAAGGTGGAGTTGCAGCTGTAGAAATCGATTTTGGCCATTTGGAATGGGTTGGTCACCATTGAAGATGAATCCTGACTTCCTGAGAGCTTGAGCTTCAAGCCAAGCAATTTCTATTACGGGATTAGAGAGAGAAGAGAGAATGAGAGAGAAAATGAGTTTAAGGCCACGTCATTGTCCACAATTGACATCCTTTTTTTTTTTTTTTTTTATATAAGAAAGCCACAGACATTAGAATTTCTTAAAGAAAGTAACGTGCCATGAAATGGTTGAAATCTATCACTGGAGGCATTTAAGGTAGGGGTGAGTGGTTTCAAGTTCCTTATAGGTTTTACCCGAACTTGGAACCTACTCTCGGGTATAGGTTCCTCATTTTTTGGAACCTGGAACCTACCTGTTCAAACTTTGAACCTAGAGCCTACCCTGTCATAGATTCCAGAGTAGGTTCCAGGATCTAATAGGTTCTATTTTGTTATTTCATTTTTAGTTAAACAAAACGAAAATGAATGTAATACTATCGATCAAGCTTGTCATTTACCAAAGATAATACAAAAGACTAGTTTTCATGACATTATGGTTCAAATAAATATAATTAAAATGAGAAGTTATTGCGTAAATTGATACTATGGGTGAGTGGTTCCATGTTCCGTACATGTTCTACCTGAATCCTATCCACGAGAATATGTTCCTCATTTTTTGGAATTTGGAACCTACCTCATCACATGTTCTAGGTTGGTTCCAGGGTCTACCCAGGTTGCACCACTTGCTGCTTTAATTCACTGACCACAACTTATATTTAGACACACGATAAATATAAAACATTAACAAATCATAAAATGAAAACTCAGATTAACAGTTCCAGATTATACACTTATCATCTAACGCCATGAAATACCACAGGATCACGTGAAAACATATAAAAAAAAAAAGACACAAAAAACTTATTTAGGTTTCAGGTTGCAGATACCAAGTTTCATCTACCTAGAACCTGGAACTTACCGGTCAAAATAGATTCCTCAATTTTTGGAATTTGGAACCTACCCTGCATATCTTGGAACCTGAAACCTATAGGTTCTCAAGTTTTAAGGTAGAACCTGGAACCATGCTCACCCCTAATTTAAGTGGTCATTTTTTCTTTGATTTGGCATTTTAAGTGATCCGGGAAAAAGTTTTGATATTGAAGTGAGCGTCGTACGAAAATTATAACACTTTTAGTATCATTTTCCACCTCATAAATAAGGTTTATTTGTAATAAGATAAGGCTTATCACAAATTAGCTAATTTTACTCACAATGAATGTGTTAAACCACAAAATTATATGATGTTGATTATTCCATGCATGACACATTAGAAACGATTGACAACGTGTGACCAGATAGATTCCCATACACGCACGCAGGATATGGATCGCAAGCGCAATTTTAGGTTAAACCTTTCTATATGTATTCTGAGAATTAATCTTGAAAGTGTCTTTGAACATAATTAATAAACAGCTCCTTTAGATATTCGAAAATCAAGCGTGAAAACATATTTAGAACAAAACAGTCTCTTATGAAACTAAAAAAGTGTTACCTAGAATTCTTAAACAAAAGAAAATTTATTATTTAAATTCTAGATTAAAATTTTCACCCAATTGAGAGTTAGATCCACGTCAAATTTCTTTCTTATCTCCATCGTGTTTCGCTCTATGTTTTCCTCTACCAGGAAAAGACTCGAGTTTTAAAAAGTCAAAAGTACTAAACATGTCCATGCCATGGCCAAATTTTTGAATGATGCTTCATGAAGATTCGCTTCTGGATAATACCGGAGTTAAATTTGATAATTGGCTTTTAAAATTTTCAAGTATCATGAAATCAATTTTCTGTCGCAAACTTTCTTTGTTCCATGGTCACTCAAAAAAAATCATTTTGCCAAAGTTCATCCGACTTAGGACATGTTTGTTTCACAAAAAAATTTTGGACGAAGGAAAATATTTTTCATGAAATTTTTTTTGCAAGGGAAATAGTTTTCAGTTGTTTGGTGGCGTACAATGGTCTTACTTTTAAAAATAATTAATTGGTTATTATTATATTTTGTTCCCCATATATGATACTAAGATGATATGAAAATACCTGTCTAGGATATTGCAAATATATGAACTATGAATTTTATTTTTATTATAAAAATAAAGAAACCCAAAATATGGATGCCAAAAAAAAAAGAAAGTGAGAACAATTAAAAAGTTTAATCTCTCGGTGCTCATGAATCTTCACATGAGAAATGGTTCTTCATTCCAAAAAAATAATCAGAGTGATACTACACTAAGCATCCAAATAGAAGTGTTGACACCTAATTATTTTGGTGACTCTTTCAGTCATTTACTGCATAGAAAATTAGAAGCTGACCTCCACCCCTAAACAAAATTATTAGTAATTTGCATTTGCTTAGTGTAACATTTTAATTTAATAAGCCCATATAAATTGCATTATAATTGGTTTGGCGCCGATGGACTTAAGAAAGGAGGCTTTGAGCGTAATTAGAATTATTTGGATTATGCTCGTTGAAGTATAAAATTCGGCCAAGCCCATTAAAGACCTATGGTAATCAAAATTTGACGTGTGAGGTGCACATGAAGGGTGCCGAATTAGGAAATATTGCATCATCTAATTAATTTTGAAGCAATAAAGTTTATATCTTTAAAAATTATGGTCATGGGAAATAATGAAGGAAAAGTGCTTTGATTTCTTATTTTGGACACATCGCATATTCTCTTAATCCAAATTAGGAAACTAAGATATTTGTTACTCTTGCAAGAGTGCTTTGCCTATATAAACACTTTTTCTCTTAGGATTAGAGGAGGTTGGACACACAAAAGAAAAAAGGTTCACAATGCGCATTTAGAAGAGAGAGATATTGGGAAAATCCCCTATGTTGTTTTGATGATGATAAATGCAATCAAAGGCTACCAATGTGTGTATTTGTTGAGCTTGTACCAAGTGATATATACACAAGTTACAAGGCATATGGTATCTTATCAGGTGTGATCTTGATATGTTGAGTGCTTTGTCACAATCAGCAATGCTTTGCCGATATGGAAGGATCACTACTAATATATGAGGTGAACAATGTATTGAGCATTGAGATATCTACAGGCCGGAAGGGTTACTAAAAAGGTGAATAACCTAGAAGGACTTTGATCAAGAGTGACAAGAACATGAATGTTCGTGATGGCTTGGAAAGAACAAGATAACGTGAACAGTTAGATGGACCTCAATGATGTTGAACAAACCTAAAATTGTGATGTTCGTTGAAGCTTGGAAGGACTGTACTTGTGAACAAGTTTAGGAAGGGGGATGTTCAGTAAAGCTGGAAAAGACCATGAAGGTGAATAGCTTGGTAGACTAACAATTATCAATATGTTATCGGGATAATAGATTGTTGGTTGGAGCAGTTCTTTATAAATGAGGTGGGAAGATTCTGACAATACCAATGATCTTGGTGAGTTTAATGAAGATGATGAATTAGCGAGAATGCTGATGTCCTTGGAGGTCTTTGGCAAATGATATGGTTAATCAGTGAAGATGATGATTCAGTGGGGATGCGGATGTCCTTGGAAGACTTTGTATGCTGACTAAGCCAAAAGGATCGTTAGATTATTGATCGTAAGTCATTCCATATGATTTGATTGTGGACAGCACCAACAGACCAATGATAATCTCTAGTCATGATTATGCGTAAAGGATCGTGTTGATATCGAGTCTTAGAAGATAATGATCACTTGCTCAAATGATTAGAAGGTTGATAACAATGAATATAGCCATTACAAAGGCTTGGAATTCGCATAAGGAGCATTGGAGTTGATTAGAAGTAGTTTTGACAATATCGAGCAGAAGACAGATTCTAACAAGAGCAGTCTGACTCGTTTGAGAAAACTGCCACCGTCAGAGAGAGTCGTCTGAGGTTGGGGAGTGACAGAGAGATGTTTTGCTGCCGATGACGATATTTCAACGGCTACTTCATGTAGTTGAGTTGTAAACGGTTATCTCAAGTTGGATGGTTATATATTTAGTCCAAGAGAAATAGTGCCGTTGGGTGGAAGCGGACAATCTAGTCTATTTCTTTGAGAGTTGTTATTTGTATTGTTTTTGTTGGTATTTGCCGTGTATTCTTGATGTCAATATCTGTACAGTGCTGCTGCTTGTAATTAGTGATAAGAGAAAATGTACAATGGTGATAGCAGTATGTGAGTCCTAATAGTGGATTGTAACTTCTCTCGAACATTACTAGTAAATTCTAGCCTTGTTGCAGCTAGTAGTGTGAAGAGTGGATATATGTTTAGGGATAAAGCCGAACCACTATAAATTTCAATGTTCTATCTTCATTCTCTCATTGTTAGCATTACCTATTTGTTATTATCAATATCTATTCATCGGTAGCACACCTGATTACTTAATCTGTTTTTGTTACTGGTGAATTTTAACTTGTTATATTTCGTAAAAGTTATTCTTAGTTCTTATTAACCTATTCACCCCTCTAGTTTGTATTGTTAGCCCCAACAAGAGACATATAGATAGGTTGTTTCTTTTCTCATGGTTGTTGCACTTCATCGGAGCCCATTGCCATCGTACCTCGCGTCAGCACTGCCTGCACTAGCTCCTCCTCCTCGCTTTGTATGACACTATTCAGGCCCAACTGCTGTTGCCCAGCCTATTCCGGTGTTCTTGCATCAATGCCAGCAAGTTCTAGCGTCGCATGCGTCATTCCATCATTACCATAGCGATGGTACCCCTCCATACGTCATCGAGCGAAGCTACAACTTTGCCAACCCTTTCCCGACACCACTTCTACAGTGTCTTGCTATCTACACAATACCTCTAGCCGCCGGCAAGCATTCCAACGATGCTAGGCATTGCTACTGCCCTGCAGTGTCTTCAATAGACAACAACGTTCTTTTTCCGAGTTTTCTACAGGTTTTCAGCGAGCCATCATCGCAGACGGTCCCTTTTCTGTCTTTGCAGCCCTTGTGATCGCTGTTCCCGTAGGTCACGCTACCTTGCCGACCGCTGTGAATGCCCCTCGTTGTTGGTCGTCATTTGAATCAAAATTCCAATTAAGATAGTTTCCCAATTTACATGCTCGATTGAATTTTTAACTGCCTAAATTTAGATTACTTGATTCTAACTTGATTTGATTTGATTTGATTTGATTTTTGGGCGTTACTGAATAGACAGTTTTCTTGTTTGAGTCGTTTCACATATATGTTTGATAATTGGGGATATGATCTTTGGGACTAAAGATTGGACCCTCAATTAAGTTTGTTTCCTTAATTATTTACGCGTGATAATGTAAATTAAATATAATCAATAATGTAGGGTGTTAGATTTTATATGTTATTAGATTAGGCAAATGCATCGTATAGAAAATGTCAAATAAGATTGCATTTCATTTAGTTTAGATTGCATTTATGCATGTCTCCTAATTTAGAAATTCATTTCTTAGATGCATTAGGAATTACGTAGTATTTTAGGAAAAGCACATTGGTTAAAGTCATTTTAAGCAGTTTCCTATTTTAATTCATATAGCCCTATCATTTAATTTAATTCATGTTTACCTTGAACAAGATAAGAGCAAAAAAATTAATAAACATTGCATTTGCAAATTGGCATGCGTGCATTGCTTGGTCTTTAGTTAATATTATGTAGAAAATTGGTGCATAGGATGATAATACAGCTTAGCTTTTGCTTTGCATAACACATTGAAGTTCTTTACCCTTTTCCTAACAATGTGTTTCTTGCTTTAGTTATTGATTGTTACATTTTGTTTGCACCTTCGCATGATTACGCATCGCATGCTAATGGGGAAAAGTGTCAAAAAAGTCCTAAACCTTTTGCATTGGTGCCAATTTAGTCATAAACCTTTTTTTGATGCCAATTTAGTTCTAAACCTTTTGCATTGGTGCCAATTAAGTCCTAAACTTTTTTTTTGTGCCAATTCAGTCTTAAACCTTTTGTATTGATGCCAATTTAGTTCTTCCGTTTAATTTAGCTCAAAAAGGTTTAAGACTAAATTGGCACAAATGTAAAATGTTTATGACTGAATTGGTACTAATGCAAAAGGTTTAGGACTCAATTGGCACCAAAAAAAAGTTTATGACTCAATTGGCACCAATGCAAAAGATTTAGGACTGAATTGGCATCAAAAAAAGGTTTAGGACTGAACTGGCACCAAAAAAAGGTTTAGGACTGAATTGGCACAAATATAAAAGGTTTAGGACTGAATTTGCACAAAAAAAAGGTTTAGGACTAAATTGGCATCAATGCGAAAGGTTTAAGACTTTTTTGACACTTTCCCCCATGTTAGTGCTTTTGAATTAAAACTAACCAAGACTGCTTGCAAAACATTTCTAAAATAAAGAGAAAAGGTATTTAAAGGATTTTAGATTTATCAAGCGTAATTAAGTTTCCATATCTACGAAACCTTCTAATTCGTAGAAGTAATATGTTCTCTTACATTTTACTTGGGTGTTTAATCGACCTATAATAGTTTAGTGGTGGCTCCAAAATAAATTGAATTGCATGTTAATATGACTTAGTTAAAACTTTAAAGTTGCGATTGATATAGGCTTGAGAAAGTTTGAGTTAAGCGACGTCACATCTCTTTAATGAGTAACTGCTCGCGCTTACTTATTAATCCATTAGCTTTCCTTTAGTGTTTCATCTCTGGGAAGGTCACAACAAGAAGGTATCCAAGAGGAGTGAAGACCATTAGAGAGAGAATACATTGAAATTCTGTGACAGTGTGCATATGGAAAAGGAGCTTGGGAAAATGAATTTTTCTATATTGGATGGAGAAATTGTTTTTCTCAATTTCAAGTATTGCTGTTTCCTTGACTGTAAAAGCTTTTTCATTGATTATCTACTTTCAACGAGCCAAACATACACACTGTTAAGATGCTTTGTATATGTCGAAATGAAAATTAAAAAACTTCAGCCACTTGCTCTTAAGATATACATGTTGTCTACTTTCTTTTATTACTCAAGGTTTTGGCTTTGACCTTCGAACTTAGTATTCGAGTCAGGTTTTGCTTAGTTTATTTTGTGTATGCAGCCCTATGAGAGGGGTGTTAAAGTATGCTTTTTTGGATAGGAGTTTCCAACAAATAAGCCGCTACAGAATTTTCGCAGGCTCTATTAAGTTTGTCCCAACATTTTTAGATGGATGTATATCTTGTTTAACCCAACATGCGTATTGGGATTTCCGGGGGAATTGAGAGGAAGCTATTGAAATATTGTGAAGTAAAAAGTGTTAACGAATGACTTGTATCGAAGTTCTAATATGACTAGGAAAACGAACCAAATTTGACTCACTCCCCACGGTTTTCACCCCGCCAAGAAGATGTTCTTTAGTAAGCTTTATAAGTGATTTGATATCGTAATGAATGACATCAGTGATGCAAAGAGCTTAAAAGCTATTCAAACTATGTTTCGAGTTTGAATATTGACTTGATCTATAGCAAGGATTCTATGTGAAATACGAGTATTTTAGGTCTGATTTCTTTGATATTATATTTAAATAAGAAACTGGTCTATGAATTTATTCTATGTAAGCGGGATTTCGAAAATCTCCCTCCATGGACATAGGTTATATCGATCTATAAACGACGTGAATCGTTGTGCGATTTTAGTTTCGCGACTTGACTCCAAAAATGTACTCTTATCATTTCTTCTCTTCCCCACCTCTTTTTTTTTTTCGGACTCATTGCTTGCGTCATCGCTTTAGCTTGTTCCTAGTTTAGCATGCATCGGAAATGTTCCACTAAGCAAGTTATTATGTGTAAAATATGTTAGGTTAATATCACGAAAAATTCTAAACCGGTACATCCGTGATATTTTTACCTTAAATTAATTTTTTGACCATAAAAAACCCAAACTGATACACCTTTGATAAATTTTCCCTTTGTTAGCTTTCGTTAAATTTTACCATTAAATTACTGAGTTGAATGATACGTGGTAGTTGACGGGTATACCAATTTGGGGTTTATTCTCTGTTTGTCACAGGTGAATCGGTTTGTGATTTTTTGTGATATTAATCCAATTTAATGAAAATTAATGGAGGATAAATTTATCACAAATATATTAGTTCGGGGTTTTTTGGTAGTAACAAAAATTAGTTTGTGGTAAACTTGTCACAAGTATATTAGTTTAGGATTTTTAGTAATCAAAAAAATTAATTTAGATAAAATTTATCATAGGTTTATAAGTTTGAGGTGTTTTGATGGTATTAACCCAAAATATGTTTAAACTGCTAGACAGCGAAGCTTGTCCTACCGCCATTGGAAACACATGCGAGAGGTTAAGAATAAGTCCACGATCTGGATTTTCATTATTATCATCCTAACCGCCGATGCTTCGCAATCACAACAAAGTTTCATCGAGATAAAATATGAAGATGCACTTTCTCGTTCCCCAGATGAAACCTAACGATGGCTTGTGATTTAAATACGAACACTTCCTCTCTGTTTCGTCCATTGTCGAAACACTCCAAGACCTTTAGAAAGCTCGCGCTGAACAATGGCGCGTCGACGAGTTGCATTTCTGCTCGCATCGGCTTTTGCTCTCGTAGTTATGTCTTCAACGGCTTCAGCTGCAGTCGTGGAGCACACATTCAATGTGATATGCTTACTCCGTTTTAGTGCTTCTATTCAACTTGAACTTAACCATGCGAAGTTTTACGCGTCGACCAGTTTTGCGTTCTTGTTCTATCAATGGTTTTCATGTACAACGTGATTTTGTTATACATGCAAGACCTAATTTGATGCCATGTTTTGTTTCAGGTGGAAAACGTGACGGTGAGAAAATTATGCCAGCAGCATGTGATCACTGCAGTGAACGGAGCTCTTCCTGGCCCGACCATTCGAGTCACGGAGGGAGACACCCTCGTCGTTCATGTCTTCAACATGTCCCCATACAACGTCACAATTCACTGGTAATTACGTTGAACTATAGAACTACAACTGACATGTGCATAGGAAGTTTGATTTTGACAAAGTCCAACGTTATGTTTTTCTTTTCTGTTGCTTTCTTTCATGACCATCCAGCTGTTTTTATTTTAATCGTTAACTAGATAAAGAATGATGGAATGAGGAATTGCTTTTTGACCAGAAATTGATGATGGCATGAGATTATGAGATCTCACCTCACCCACGAATTTTTGAACTACACTTGCATAAAACAAATGAAAATTTGAAAAATGGAAGAAAAAAAATTGTCTTGATGAACTTCCGAAGTGCCTACTTTGGGAAATGTTTTTTATCTTGTGTATTTTCTAGCCTGAAGTCGCTAAGGATGACACTCAGCTCGATCATGCAGGCATGGAGTATTTCAACTATTGAGTGGCTGGGCAGATGGACCAAGTTACATTACGCAGTGTCCGATACGTCCCGGACATAATTACATCTATAAATTTACTATCACAAAACAGGAAGGCACGCTGTGGTGGCATGCTCATTTCTCATTGCTCCGTGCCACCATCTATGGCGCCCTCATCATCCGCCCCAAGTCTGGTCACTACCCATTTCACACACCCCACGAACAGTTTCCTATCATTCTAGGTATCACTCTTCACCTGATTTAAAACGTATATATATCTTCCTATATCATTGAATAGATCCACAGAACCAGTAATACCATTTCTTCATTCATGAGTGTTGGGCTCGTACATCAGTTTTTAATCGACCAGACTAGACTAATCATAGAGCGCGAATTTCATGACCCTATGATTTGTCAACATGATGATCATTTTAAGTTGGCTGGACTCAATTATGCCGTAATTACTCTCTCTGAATATAAACTCGACAAACTATTAAATAAATTACGTCGTATTGCAGGAGAGTGGTGGAACGCGAATGTGATCAATATTCAGAACCAGGCACAGGAGCTTGGCACAGGGCCTAACAATTCAAATGCATACACCATTAATGGAAGGCCTGGAGATCTCTATCCTTGCTCAAAAAAGCGTAAGCAACCACCAACATACGGCATCTTTCTCCTTCATATTACCTTGATGATTTTTTTTTTATGAATTATTCAACTGGAACAAATTTGAGAGAAGTTTTGATTTGGGGTTATTGATGATACTTGGGCACTTTTATTTTCGGCGCAGATAGCTACAAGCTCAAGGTTGTGCATGGAAAGACCTACATGCTTCGCATGATCAACGCTGCACTCAATAACCAACTCTTCTTCAAGATAGCCAATCACAGGTTCACTGTCGTTGCAGTCGATGCCTCATACACCGACCCCTACGTCACCGACGTCGTCGTCCTGGCCCCTGGCCAAACGGTCGACATGCTCCTCATCACGGACCAGACCCCGGGGGGCCTACTACATGGCAGCCCGCCCGTACGTTAGCGCCCAAAACGCTCCGCCACCCGATAACACCACCACAACTGGGATCCTCATTTACGACGAGCTGCCCTACACGAGCCCAATCATGCCTCTCTTGCCGGCCCTCAACGACACGCCGACAGCCCACAAGTTCTCCTCCTCCCTGACCAGCCTCGTGGGGAGCCCGAATTGGAGGCCGGTGCCGACTAAGCTGGACGAGCAAATGCTCTGGACCATCGGATTGAGCCTCTCCCCCTGCGGGCCGACAGCCACATGTAAGGCAATCCCCAATATCCCCACCCTCCGGCTTTCCGCAAACATAAATAACGGGTCGTTCCAATTCCCCACGAGCCTGTCCATCTTGCAAGCACACTTCTTCAACGTGAAAGGAATCTACACCACCGATCTCCCCGACCAGCCACCGCTGAAATTCGATTACACGAACCCCGCCAACAGCAACAACACGGCGTTGGAATTTGCGCTCAAGAGCACGAGGGTGAAGCAAGTGAAGTACAACGCGACGGTCGAGATCGTGTTCCAGGACACAACCATCATCGGCGCAGAGAATCACCCTATGCACTTGCACGGCTACAACTTCCATGTGGTGGGACAAGGGTTCGGGAACTTCGATCCAGTCAAGGATCGGAAGAAGTTCAATCTCTTCAACCCAGTGATACGCAACACGATCGGTGTGCCCGTGGGAGGTTGGGCTGCCATCAGGTTCCAAGCAAATAATCCAGGTAATGTTATTCTCTATCTTTCATATTTTGAGTTATGACAGTAAATACTATATAAAATCATTCTATTGTATTCTAACTAACATACGGGGAGAAAAAATCAATCATTCATCGTATTCTAAAGTGAGATTTATTGTTTCTTGAAGTATGATTGCCTAGAGTTTACAATAAAGACTAGACATAATTTCCTTTGACAAAGACAAGTCAGAGTTGGTGCATTTTTTTTAGAAGTTCAATATAGTTCGTTATCGAGCAATTATTTAGGGTTTAATCTAAGCATGATTATTTCCTAGCCAAAAAAGGAGATAATATAAGTATGATCAACGATCACTTGGAAGTGTGTAGCGACCACAGAGAACCATTTCTTGTGATTAATTAAGCAAGACAAGAGGGATTAAGTCCACGAAACATCGGGCAATCAAATGATTATCTTTAAGTTAACTCGTCAACCATATGCATTCTTGAATCACATGCAACATATGATCCCATTGTTTGTGTCCTTTACCAATCCCTTGGTGTGGTTCACACGTTGATGTCATGTGGCTTGAACTCGATTTGTCTTTTGTAAGAGTGAATGTTTCTCAGGGGAGGGAGTTAGGTGAAGGAATGAGTTTGGTAATTAGATGGAACGAGTTGAAGGATAATGACAGTGCAACAAATCCTTTAGACCACTACGGTGATGAATTTAAAATGTAACATATTGGAAATTGATGATTAGTTTATAACCCCAAAAAAAAAGACTAATGTATCTCATTTCTCTTTTGTATATTTTGCAGGCGCATGGATATTGCACTGCCACCTGGACGCCCACTTGTCTTTTGGACTAGCGACGGCCATCGTCGTCGAGAACGGGCCGACACCGTCGTCGACATTGCCTCCACCTCCTCCTGATCTGCCTCAGTGTTAGGACCGAGAGCACACGAAACACGCTTTGTCTATTTGTGCTTTCTGGATGCAACCCAATTATGATACACAGCCATCCGTAGCTTCATTCCTTCGACAATGCCGGTACAATGAAGAGACTTCATGTTTTATTGTCCTTCGGTTCAAATACATTCCCCGCCTTTGGCTGGCGATTTCGTGTCTTTAACATATCCGAATGTTTACCTGTTTTCATCTATTTATGTAAAAGCATAATATAAGAGGAAATAAAGAGAAGACTCTCTTGTGTCCACCTTGGTTGTGACTTCGCAAATATATATAAGAATATCTCGCAATACAATAACTTAAGGGTTAATATCACGAAAAACTCCAAACTGGTACACTTGTGATAAATTTATCTAAAACTAATATTTTGACCACTAAAAACCCTAAATTGATACATTTGTGATAAATTTACTCCAAGCTAGTTTTCGTTAAATTGGATTAATATTACAAAAAAATTACAAACCGGTACACTTGTGACAAACGGAGGGTAAAATATAAAACCAACATATCAGTCAATTGCCGCGTGTCATTTAACAAAGTAATTTGACAATAAAATTTAACGAAAACAAACTGAGGGTAAATTTATCACAGATGCATCAGTTTGAGATTTTTAGTGATCAAATAATTAGCTTGGGGTAAAATTGTAACAAGTGTACCAATTTGGGATTTTTCATAGTATTAACCGTAAGGTTAATATTGATTTTGGCTTGGGAGAGTCCGCACAAGGTCTTTGACTTAGTAATCTATCATCTTTTCCTCGGTAGTTCACCTCTAAGAGGATCACGACGTATGGTTTTGAGTCCAGCTAACCTAATGACACCATTGTAATGAATTGGTAGCGATGCTTTAGTGATCACAAATCTTATATTACGGTAGATGGCCAACTGCGATTATAAAAAAGCTGTGGGATTAGAAGATCTATCTTATTTTAATTTGATTTCTTACATTTCCTCTTTTCTCTAATCAATTTCTTAAAAAGAATAAGATAGTGGGATTCGCTTGCTGAATCCCATCTCACCCAAGTGGGTTTGAATGCTGCAAGCTAAAATGAGTGGTGGGTAAGGCTCGGTCACTCTTGTGAGATTGACGAACCCGGTCATCTGCTCTTTTCCCTTCTGTAAAATCACGGAAGCAGGTTTCAAAGAAATCAATGATAATTTAACTTCAAGTCAAATCTAAGCTCCTTACGTCCACACTAAAGATAATCTTAATAAGAACAATTTGTGAAATTTTACCTCGTAATTTAGTTTAGGCCGTCACCACATAGAGCCAAGTAGCCAACCAGTACGCGTTGATGCATCATACATGAGCATGGGGAAGATGAAAAAGAGTGCAATTGCGCAAACAGTGGCTTTTGCCCTCAAGCAGTCCTTGTCCAAAACCGGTCAAACGTTTGGCCCATTCCTACTTGGGAATTAAGTTTTGTCTTATGTAGTTATTATTATTATCTTTTGCTAAGATGGCAATGATGATACTTCTAGATTTGGTTCTCTAATTGTTGGGAGCACGCAACATAAGCCTGATACCTTCACCTAGGGAGATTGCCAAGAGGGAGCCCAAATTTTGGCCCATTAACATATCTAGCTGGACCCACAGTCACTCAAAAACTTAAGCTAATGAGTATGGGCTAATTAGGATATATTAATTGTTTAATATCACATCAATTTTTTTATGTGGGACTTTTCTAACATGTATCTCAACAATCTCCCCCTCACATGTGAGCTCAGTATTAGGTTTGCTCCCCATTGATTTAAATATCTTTTTGCATCAATTTATCTTAACTTGAATCTCCAAGTCATTGCAATGTACCCACAATTATGCATAACAACCATCATAAACTGCTAACTTAAAATTACATCGCCCATGGTCTCTATGTCGCGTTACCGAACCAATTGTCCATGGTCTCTTTTCGCCAAACTCACGTTATTAGACCAACTATCCATGGTCTCTTCTCATCAAACTGACCGTGATAACAATTTATACCCAAAACAAGCGTCAATTTTGAGATTTCTTTTTTGATATATTTACCATACACTGGAATAGATTGGGATGGAGCACCAACCAACCATAAGCTCTAATACTATTTGTTGGGAGCATGCAGCATAAGTTTGACACCTTCATGCAGGGAGATTGTCAAAAGAGAGCTCAAGTCCTCACCTATCAATAGATCAAATTGGATAACCAAAAAAAAAAAACATATCTAGTTGGACCCATCTTCACTCAAAAGCTTAATCAAATGTAGAACTTCTCTAACATGACACACGTATATCTCAACATTAACTACTCTTAAGATAGGAGTTTGGGTATCATAACTCTTTCTTAACCATATAATTAAAATTTCAACTTAACTAATTGAAACGAACCAAATAAACTTCATATTCAGATAGCTGGGGATGGTTCTGATCCTGTATTGAGTCTAATGCTCCCAAACAACATTATTTATTTACGCATGCTCATATGGAATGTCGGTTACAAAAAAACACCGAAGGATTATGTTTTTTTTTTGTCGGTTCTACTCTATCTTTCACTCACGATACATACTCAGACTTGCGCTCCACCTTTTGCAAGGCGTGGGCGTCGAAACCTACATCTTAAACTACGTGGCCCCTACCCCTACCCCCTGTGAAGGTAGAGATGCAAACTCCCCACCTCCCCCTTCTCAAATGAGAAGGGTGGCCACTGGGGTAAACCCTCAGTGGTTGAAGGATTATGTTTAAGAGGTGTAGCTATCTGTCTTCTCACTCAAGGCTTTAAGTTCAAAGAATCACAATAAAGCACTTTCTCGAGGACACCACATAAACTCCAAACCCACTTGTCGTGACAATTGCTGAGTGGAAACGTGACCAAAGGATTTACTAAGGATTCATCATTTGACTGAAAAAACCATGGACACCCCATTGTCAGGGGAAGAAACCCTAGAAAGTCATGGTTATAAAATCAAGGGATAAGTGTGCCGGAAGTCCTATAAAATTTATCATAAAAGTGCAATCAAGTTTTAAAACTTATAAGAGAAGTGCAATTGAGTCTTAAAACTTTCAAAATGTGTAATCCAGTCCTAAAACTTGTTATGAAAGTGCAATCAAATGACAAAACTTAAAAAATGTGTAATCAACTGAAGGACTTGATTGAACCAATTTGACAAGTTGTTGGACTTGATTGCATTTTTTGAAAGTTTTAGGATTTAATTGCACTTTTTGAAGGTTTTAGAACTCAATTGCACTTTAGTAACAGGTTTTAGGACTTTCAATACAGTTATCCCTAAAATCAAGAGACATGCATATTTCTCTTAGCTAATATAACATAAGGAGGACTCAAAAGTCAAATCATTCTAATCTTGGCCAGAGAATGACATCAATTAGCTGACTACTACAAAATTCTAGAGGAAAAAGATAGGAGAGCATGCAATGTGAATGTATGGGGAGTTTACAATTTCATTTCAATGCCTAGTGACTCGGTTAGGGCTAGATGTATGTTGGAGACTTGGAGAGTGACAACAAAGAGAGGATTAGGAGCCGGCCTCTTATGCTCTCATCACCAATGAAGTCGCGAAGGCCCAAAAAAAAGGACCGGCACGAAGTCGAACAGTCTTTGTAGCAAACAAAGATGAATTCCAGTCAACTGCTTTTTTCTTTTTCATACCTAATTTCGTGAAAAAATATTGGGAAAGCAATAAGAGAGTTCCTCTTGGAAGTTTCAACCCATGAAGGACTCATCGCCTTTTTGTTGGTCCCCGTCCCCGAATAAAGCTTGTATATGTAGCAAATTTTGAGGATTCAATATGTTAAATTTTGCGAGACTTTACCAATTGCACAAAAAAATTCAAGGTGTAAGACAAACATGTGATTTAATATTTAAACATTCTAACATTCAAGTCCACGCATAGGCTAGACTTTGGACTAAACCTAAAGCAATATTAGAACCCATTTCTTTGACACTATGTGAGATCTCGTGAAATTACCGCCAACTGTTCTAAAAACTTAAATGGTTAGCTGAAGCCATAGTTTAATATCTAAATATTCTAATACAATATTTTCTATAGATATACAATGTCGGATTCTACCGTTTTCATTAATAAATTTCTTTAAGAAATACAATATTCGATAGAGATAAAGCGGAACTTGTGGGATGTTTATTCTATTGATTCCCTTGGGGGCTTCTAACTACATGGTGACCTCACGATGAGATTAGATCTCTCACCAACCATGATATAAAAAGAAAAATGTCCATTTTTCCCATCTGTTGAACAAGTTACCCACTCTTATAGAAAAATATATCTCATATTTGTTATAATTATCTGTTAAACAAGCTTATGACTGGCAAAAAATCTCATACCTGGTAATCGAACACGAGAGTTGCAATACTTTTGAATCAAACGCCTCCAAATCACACAACAATTGACCAAAGTAGATTAAAAAATAAAAAAACGAAAAACTAACCAAAAAATTAAGAAACACCTAATTGAAAAAAATAAAAAAAATTAATTAAAAGAAAAAGACTCATATACCAAGAATTACATTCATTTACCAAGAACAGCTTGCGTTTAGCGAGAATGAGTTATATTTACGATAGCAATGAACTTGATTTATCCGTCGTAAAATTTGTGTGAGTTTTTGGTGAATTGTATTCATTTATGGTAAATATTTTTATTTTAAGAGACTAGAAATTCAAATAAGTTTTTTAATTATTTAATTATGGTCATCATCAATGATGTTAAGTTATTTTTTCGAAACAAATCAGAAAAGAAAAAATTATATTTAAGTACAGGTCATGTAAGCACAAACATCTTGTATTTACAAAGAACAACTTGTATTGACAAAGAATAACTCGTACTTATCGATAACAATTTGTGATTACCGAGAAGAACATGCATTTACTAAGGGAAAGTTACTATTTTCTTGGGTGAAAAATAAGTTACTTTTACACTAAGTAGTTGTAAACCTTATTTGTTGTTGATACATGCAACTTGTTCTTGATAAATACTAGTTCTTCGTAACAAAAAGAGTTGTTTGTGGTAAAGTAACTTGTTCTTAATTAATATTATTTTTTTCTTCTTCTTTCTTAGAAAATATAATTTAACATTACTAATGATGACTCTATTTTATTGAATAAAAAATTGGAAGCTATATTTACTTGAAATGAAAAACCACAAACTTATGAATTTTATCTTTAGCGTTTGAAATTTATGGTAAAATATTTATCATCCAGAAATCAGGTTTATAAGTAATATGATAAGTTTTATCACAAATTGGCTAGTTTTACTCACGATCAATGTGCTATACCAAAAAAATACATGATGTTACTAATAACGAGTATACTTCACTCCAAAATTGGGGAATCACCATCGAGAAGTGGCTATGGACGGGAATGTTTTGCTTTTTAGGATGAGATATTTGATTGGGTAGCATCCATAATAATAAAGTATCCCACATCTCCTATTTACTGGGTTTATATACTCTTTATATATATGTTGTCTTCTTACATTTATATACTTAAGTTTTTGGGTTTGCAATTCTAACATAGTATCAAAGTCAGGTTCTGCCCAGTTCATTTCGCATGTGTGGCCCCATGAGAGGGCCTTCAAAGTATACATTTTTTGGATTGGAATTTCTAACAGATAAGTTACGGCTGGGGGAATTTAGAGGAAGTTATTGAAATATTTATAAAGTAAAAAGTGTTAACGAATGGCTAGGAGAATGAACCAAATTGGGCTCACTCCCCACAGTTTTCACCCTACCAAGAAGATGTTCTATAGTTGAAAGAGAGTCATTTTCAATCGGGATAATAGCCTAAATGGTACATGAACTTTGATTCAATATGTAATGTGGTCTTTAAACTTTTAATTTGTTCAATGTGATCCTTGAACTTTAGCCCAATGTGTAATGTGATCCTTGAATTTTTAATTTATTTAATATAATCCTTGGACTTTTGGTACATGTTCAATGTAATCCTTGAATTAAATAAAAATGTTCGATATTATGATTCCATTAATTTAAGAACAGGGACAATGTTGAACATTTTTATATAGTATAAGGACTAAATTGAATATATATTAACAGCTTAGGAATCATATTGAACAAATTAAAAGTTTATAGACTACATTGCACGTTGGGTTAAAGTTTATGGACCACATTAAATAAATTAAAAGTTCAGAGACCACGTTATATCTTGAGCCAAAATTTAGGGACCATTTGTGTCATTTTGCCTTTTCAATTGAGTTATAAGCTAACTTGTGAATATTCGGCTTCTTTTTTTTAGTGAGCTTATATGTGATTTGATTTCGTAATGAATGACATCAGTAAAGCGTGCAAAGAGCATAAAAGCTATGTTTGACTCATGACTTGATCAACAGCGAGGATTCTACGTAAATCATGAGTATTTTAGGTCTGATTTCTGTGAGATTGTATTAAAATGAAAAACCTTGCCTATGAATTTATTATATGCAATAGAGATCTGGGAAGTCTCTCTCCGTGGGCGTAGGTTATATCAACGTATAAACGACGTGAATATGTTGTAGGATTTTAGTTTCGCAACTTATGGTGGTCGATAGGTTTGACTTGACAACAGAACTATCACTTGGGGTCCTTATTTGAAATTTTCCCTATTTCTTATTCTTTCCCCTCTTTTTTTCTTTGTTTAGCTTGAGGATTAGCGAAAGACCTTCCCTAACTAACCTTTTTGACTGACAATTTCATGTGTCCATCACTACCTCAGTTTCCATGCATAAATGAGCTTTGAATGCAACTTTGTATAATAGCCTTCCACCAACTATACAACATATATCTAGGTCGCTATCCTTTTTGTGGACCCATTGCTTGCATCTTCGCTTTAGCTTGTTCCTATCTTCCAAGAATATGGATTTCTAGTTTAGCATGCATCGGAAATGTTCCATTAAGTAACTTATTATGTGTAGAACATGTTTATGACATTTAATGGGTAGTAACGCAGCAAAAATCACAAATTCTTATTATTCATGCCATGAATCGTAAATCAAATTAATTTTTCCCGTCGATCAAGAGTTGGTCAACCCTTTACTCTACTTTCAAGAATGGCAAGATGCTAAAGTGATAGCTAAGGCTATGAGACTAATGCAATCAGGTAATCAACCAAACGATCCACTTACATGATAAAAGAGCATTCCTGTCCTTGGATACTTATCCACGAACATTGAAGGAGAAGAATGAGAAGGTAGTTAGTGAAGCTACCAAGAATTCGGGTGCGAGGTGGGTAGTTATATGGGGCAGATGTCTCCTAAAGAGTAACGGAGGTGTGCTAAGGTAAATTGCATATTAAGTTGTGTTTAATGGGAAATTGGCGAAAATGGACACATTTTTCTCTTATGAAAAAATAATGGACGATCAAACTGAGTTTAAGAAAATTGAATAACCAAATTGAATAGCCATGACACCATTTTCCTTTGGGTTTCAAAGTACGGCCAATATGAACAAACGAACATAATAAATCGATTGTATAACCGAGGTTCTCTAGTCGTAGTTGAATTAACCAATTCGAAGGAAGAAAACTATTATATAAATTCCATGCTTCTCTTCTCCTTATTCACTTAATTAATCTATTTTATTTTTTTTTTTGGTAAGGAATCTATTTTTTTTTTTTTTTTTTTTGGTAAGGGTAAGGTATATATTACTTTCAAATCACCAAATACAAAGAAAAGCAAGAGACTAACCAGGTCCTAAAAGGACTATACAAGGGTACACAGTCACCTCAGAAGAAAGAAAAAAGGAAAAAAGAAGAAACAGCTATACAAGAGAGGCCTAACACAACCGAACTACAAAAAGATGGAAGGTGAAAGTCCCCAACTCCTCTGTAGTCTTCTGTTCAAAGGCGTGTCTGGAACTCTTCCAAGAGCTGCAACTTTGTCCTTTACCACTTTGATAATATGATTCCGCATGCCCGGAATGGAGATACTCTTGTTTCGGAAGATAGAGTTGTTTCTTTCCGTCCAAATTATGTGACAAAGGGCACCAAAAGAGAACCTAGATAGACGGTGTGCAAAAGATGGGCCTCCACAAACCTTCATTGCCCATATAATAAGCTCATGCCACGGCCGATTACGCCATGGAAGATAGCAATTTGTTGCCCAAAAAAACGCCAACTTTCTTGTAGAGGAGCATTCGAAGAAGAGGTGATCTATTGAGTCCGGGATAGCACCACAAAACGCGCACATAGCAGAGTCAATCCTGCTATTATGGATGAGAGCAGCCTGCGTAGGCAACCGGTTGAGGGAGATTATCCATAGAAGAAAGGAGTGCCGCGGAGCAATGTGATGATCCCATATAAAGGAATGCCATTGAACCGGAAGTCCTTTTCTTTTTATATGATTCCATGCCATGGCCACTGAGAAAGTAGAGGAGGGTTGGGGCGCCCAAATGAGCTCATCTTGAACGTCTTCCTCAAAAATAGGGGTAGGTTCTGTCCAGTGAAGAATAGTTTCCAAGGTACGTGAATGTTGCCATACCGAGTCATAAAAAGTTCGAACAGACGTGTCCCGTGGAATACGAGACTGGTAGATGTCCATATTACTGAACAAAAGATAGAGGGGGCCTTTGTCGTGCCACCAGTCAAACCATAAAGAGACTGAACGACCAATGCCAATTTTCCAACGAAACATAGATCGAGCAGTATCTCGCATGTCGAGGACTTTCTTCCACGTCCATGAACAAACGGTGGGCTTGGATACAATCCAGAAATTGGAGTTTTTAAGGAAGTTCGAATGGATCCACTTACACCACATGGACTCCTTATCGGTGAAAAGAAGCCATATGTGCTTGAGTAACATAGACTCCTTATCTATTTTATTTGTTTATTTTTCTGTTTACTAAGTTGTCGTATTATCATCGTGCGAGAGGTTAAGAATATGTCCATGGTCTGCATTATTTTTATTCTTGACAAAAACAAAAACAAAACAACATATCACCATCGAAGCTTCACAATCACAAAAAAGTCTTATCGAAATAAATTATGGATTTTCACTTCTCGTTCCCTAGAAGAAACCTGTGACGCTTTGCGATTTAAACACGAACACATCGTTGAAACGTTCCCTGACCTCTTGAAGCTTGCGCTGGACGATGGCGCAACGACAAGCCGTGTTTCTGCTCGCATGGGCTACTGCTCTTGCGGCTATGTCTTCAATGGCTTCAGCTGCAATCGTGGAACACACATTCAACGTAACGTGCTTACCTCCTTTTACCGCTTCTTTTCCAAACACATGCAGCTTGTACTTAGAGCATACGAGAGTTGTACGCATCGCCCGTTTAATGTTCCTGTTCTATCGGATCGTTCTCACGCACGACGTGATTTTGTTTCAGGTGGAGAACGTGACGGTGAGGAAATTGTGCCAGGAGCATGTGATCACTGCAGTGAACGGAACTCTTCCTGGCCCAACTATTCGAGTCACGGAGGGTGACACCCTCGTCGTCCATGTCCTCAACAAGTCCCAATACAACGTCACCATTCACTGGTAAGTAATCGTGACTATAGGACCGCATGAGAAATTTGACATATGCATGGGAAGTTTGACTTTGACAGGGTAACAACGATAAATTTTTCTTTGGTTTTTGTTTCCGACGTGACCCTCCAGCTTTTTTTTTTTTTTTTGGGTTAACAAGACGAAGAAAAATGGAATGAGCAATTGCTTTTTGACCAGAAACCGATGATGGCATGCGACAATGAGACCTCACCTGACCCATGAATCATTTTTTTTGTCTTAATTATTTTTTTTCCCTGAAGTTGCTAAGGATGACACTTGGTTCGATTCATGCAGGCACGGGGTGTTTCAACTATTGAGTGGTTGGGCAGACGGACCGAGCTATATTACGCAGTGTCCAATACGTCCGGGATATAGTTATACACACAAATTTACCATCACTAAACAGGAAGGCACGCTATGGTGGCACGCTCATGTCTCGTTTCTCCGTGCCACCGTTTATGGCGCTCTTGTCATCCTCCCAAAGTCGGGTTACTACCCATTTCCTACACCCTACAAACAATTTCCTATTGTTCTAGGTATCACTCTTCACCTAAGTTTTAATGTATATATCCCAATCTTAGTAAATATCTTTCTATATATCTGAATGGATCTACCGGAACCTATAAAACAATTTCTATATTCATGAGTGTTGGGGACGTACGTGAGTTAGTGATCAACAAGACTAGACCAGTTATCAAACGCGAATTCCTTGACCGTATGATTTGTCAACGTGATAATCAAATTAAGTTTGCTAAACTCAATTATGCCGTAATTAATATCTCTCAATAGAAACTCGATAAGCTATTAAATGATTTACATCGTACTGCAGGAGAGTGGTGGAATGCAAATGTGATCGATTTACAGAACCAGGCACAAGAGCTCGGCATGGCGCCTAACAATTCTGATGCATTCACCATTAATGGAAGGCCCGGAGATCTCTATCCTTGCTCCAAAAATCGTAAGCAACCACCGACAACATACTGCATCTTTCTCCATCGTATCACCTTGATGATTATGAATAATTGCACAAAGTTCAGATAAATTTGACATGGAACATTGGTTAGAGAAATTTTAATTGGTGGTTTATCGATAATTAATACTTACACTTTTTGTTCCGCGCAGATACCTACAAGCTAAGAGTGGTGCATGGAAAGACCTACATGCTTCGCATAATCAATGCTGCACTCAATAGCCAACTTTTCTTCAAGATATCTAATCACAAGTTTACTGTCGTCGCCGTCGACGCCTCATACACCAACCCCTATGTAACCGACGTCACTGTCCTGGCCCCGGGCCAAACAGTTGACGTGCTCCTCACCACGGACCAGAGCCCCGGGGCCTACTACATGGCAGCCCGCCCATATGTTAGCGCCCAAAATGCTCCGCCGCCCGATAACACCACCACGACCGGGATCCTCATTTACGACCAGCTGCCCTACACGAGCCCAATCATGCCTCTCTTGCCAGCCCTCAACGACACCCCGACAGCCCACAAGTTCTCCTCCTCCTTGACCAGCCTCGTGGGGAGCCCAAATTGGAGGCCGGTGCCGACTAAGCTGAACAAGCAAATGCTCTGGACCGTCGGGTTGAGTGTCTCCCCGTGCGGCGCCTCCAACGTGTGTACGGGCGTCCCCAATATCCCCACCCTCCGGCTGTCCGCAAACATAAATAACGCGTCGTTCCAATTCCCGACCAGCCTGTCCATCTTGCAAGCACACTTCTTCAACGTGAAAGGGATCTACACCACCGATCTCCCCGACCAGCCACCGCTGAAATTCGATTACACGAACCCTGCCAACAGCAACAACACAGCGTTGGCGTTCACGCTCAAGAGCACGAGGGTGAAGCAATTGAAATACAACGCAACCGTCGAGATCGTGTTCCAGGACACAGCCATCGTTGGTGCAGAGAATCACCCTATGCACTTGCACGGCTACAACTTCCACGTGGTGGGACAAGGGTTCGGGAACTTCGATCCAGTCGAGGATCGGAAGGAGTTCAATCTCTTCAACCCGGTGATACGCAACACGATTGGTGTGCCCGTGGGAGGCTGGGCTGCCATCAGGTTCCAAGCAAATAATCCAGGTAATATTGGTTTTTTTGGTAAATATGTAAGTATCATTAATTAGATGAAGTACATAAACTTTGGGGTATCCCAGCATTACAAAAGAAATAATTATGCGGGAAAATAGAGATAGAAACCTCCGCATACTGTAGTCAGTACAACATTTGTGTGGGAAGGTCCAAAATTTGATAAAGTGAAGCTCTATCTTTTTGAAATAATGTGTATATCAATTATAAAGAATTGAATTGTTTTGCAATTTCTGTGATTGTGCTCCATCCAAATGCAATAAATAGTCATTAGGAAAGATATCTTGAGGAGCCTCATTGTGAAGTCTTTGCCCTTAGCAGCCCTGATCGTCCATTGAAGTTCATCAGTCCAACCTTCTAAAGAACGCCGGATCTCTTGTTGTGCGAGGATACTGCACCATACACTTCTTGTCCAGTTGCACTGGAAGCACAAATGAGTTCTGTCTTTGATACTGGTCACACAAAAAATTAAACTGGATATCAACTAAAGGCATCCATTACGATACAGTTTCCATTTTCGATATTCTATTCCTATAAACAAGCCAGCCTTGTTTTATTATATATTATGATGGTAAACATTATATATATTCATTCTATTGCATTCCAACACTAAGACATGGGGAGACAAAATCAATCATAATGTTAGATTATGATTGAAATCTCAAGTGGGGTATATTGTTTCTTAAAATATGATTGACTAGTGTTTGGAGAAAAGACTAGATATAATTATCTTTTTACAAAAACAAGACATGAGTAGGTGCATCCTCTTTAGAAGTTCAATATAGTTCGTAATTGAGTAATTCTATAGGGTTTAATCCAAGTATGGTTATTCCTAGCCAAAAAAGAAGATAAACTAAGTATGATCAACGATCACTTGCAAGTGTAGCAAACACACAGACCCACTTCTTGTGATTAATTAAGCAAAGATAATAGGGACTAAGTCCACAAATCATCGGACAATAATCATTAATGTATCTCATTTTTTTCATATATATATTTTACAGGTGCATGGATATTGCACTGCCACCTGGACGCCCACCTGACGTTGGGACTAGCGACGGTCTTCGTCGTCGAGAACGGACCGACCCCGTCGTCGACGTTGCCTCCACCTCCTCCTGATCTGCCTCAGTGTTAGGACCGAGAGCACAGGAAGCGCGCTTTGTCTATTTGTTCTTTCTGGATGCAACCCCATTATGATACACAGCCATCCATGGCTTCATTTCTTCAACGACGCCGATACAATGAAGAAATGTCATGTTTTCTTATCCTTCGGTTCGAACACATCCCCCGCCTCTGCTGGCGATTTTGTCTTTAATATATATGATTAACTACCTGTTGTCATCAAATTTTGTAAAGGGAAGAAGCCACAAAAAATTACAAACTATGCCCACTGTGATCCATTTATTCTAAACTTTTTTTGTGACATCGAAAACCTTAAACTATGTTTATTGTGATATATTTATCCTAAACTTTTTCTTGTGACTAAAAAACCTCAAACTTGTACCTATATGATACATTTATCATTTGTCAAGGTTCCGTTGGATAATTTTTCAATCAAAATATCGTCTTTTTTATTTCACTTAAGCCACGTGGGCATCATGTCGACATTGGTTATTTTGTGGCGTCTTTGTAGGTAGATTTTTAACCGTTCTCATTGACGGAACTTTGGCAAAGGGTAAATGTGTCACACATGTGCAATTTTGAGATTTTTGGTGTTATAGAAAGAAGTTTAAGGTATATGTGTCATAGTTAGCATAGTTTAAGGTTTTAATGGCTTTTGCCCTTATGTAAAAAATCATAATAAAAGAGGAAATAAAGAGAAGAGTCTCTTGTGTCCACCTTGGTTATAGCTTGTCACGAACTTCCCAAAGTTTTGCGACGATGGTCGGGGAAACAAGAAAGATAGTTTAGGGGTATTGCCTAATGTGGGCCAACATACCTCAATTAGGCACGGGCTCTTCCAAGCCCATACCTCTCATGATGATGGATTTTGTTTTTAGTTTTGTTTTACCTAAAGGTTTCTCAGAGTCGCCACTAGCTATTTTGAGGTCGACTAGAAATCAAATGAGATGCGGAAGATTCATCTTGTTTTCTACACAACTAGAGATTCTGGCTCAAAGACTTGATTACGCTAATATTTCCATCAATGCCATTTCAGTACCACTAACTTGGAAGGTTGTTATCTAAAGGGTCTTGCAATCTTGATTACTCATTATGATCCTCAAAAGTATCAAAGCCGCTAAATGATCATGCATATGTTCTTGAGGGGTTTATTATGATCCTAAACTAGACGTAACCAATTAAGAAAACGAAATTAACAAACAAGCTATTGCAATGACAAAAATTATACACCCAAGTATTTAGAAGCTCGGAATGAAAGTGCATACGATAACCTATATTCGTTGGGCAAAGAATATACATGGCCATGTTATAAGCCCCAGGTCATGATCCCCGATGAGCTAAATTCAAACCAAATTAAATCTCCTACTTAAAGGATTAGTCAACCAAGACTAAACTTATCAAAGGTAACCCCTAAAAGAAAAACTAAACTAAAGGTTATGCTAACTAAATAAGACAAGGCTAAATCTATTACTAAAGCCACACGACTAGGCCAAGACCTTTCTCTAAGCCATTTTCTGAATTTTAGATTTTTCAACAAAAAATTTGTATTTAATTTTTTAATCAATCTTTTTTAATAATTCTTATTCTAAAAGTGGGGACTCTGGCTGAACCCTCCGGGGGCTGTTGCCGGCCTATGGATTAGGCCATAGACAAAAACAAACGGGCAATTATACTAGGTCCCTTGCCTTAATCGTAAACAAAACTAACTCATCAACAAACAGGCCCAATCCAAATTTAATAATACCAAGCCTAGCCCGAACTAACCAATACCAAATAAGCCCAAATCTTATTAGACCAATTCAGCCCATGTGTTCACTTTCTTCCTTTTGCTGTTCCTTCTTCTTTCTTCCTCTCCCCTTCTTCCTTTTGGCCTCGCTGAGGATTGCCCTAGAACACAACGTTTCACCTATGGCCGATAGCCACGACCCCCACATAGACACAAGGAGCCAGAGGAGGAAAGAACTGGCGCAACAAAATCTTGTCTCGAGCGTCACCCGAAGCTTAGACGAGCATGCCCAAAACATGTAATATTTATATCTTTCTTTTATCAGGTCAAAGAGTTAGTGGTGGGACCTAATTTTAAATAATGAAAAAATAAAAAGGAAAAAGAAGCAAAAAGTTGGACTCTTAATCTTATATAGAGGCTAAGATGCACGCAGAAGCAGAGAGGAAAGAAAAGGAGAGAGAGACAGAGAGATAGGGGAAAGGAAAGAAAGAAAAGAAAGAAGAGGAGGGGTTTCAAGTATGCTCACCACGGACTCCTCGCCAAACTGATTCAACTTCGATTCACAATATCTGATAAGTGCTCGTATCCTTTGTTTACCTAATTAGAATAATATTTGGGGTTAGGGCACAAATTTGGAGCTTTGTAAATTTTGAATTACGAGATTCGATTAGGGAGTCGTTGAGCTGTGAGTATTTTATATAAATTGTAGTTTAGAGTATTGTGAGGCCATGGGATTTTATGGATCTCGATTTAGACTTAAGGTTTGCTTGAAACAAAATGTTGAAGTTGGCCACGAGTGATGAACAGTGTGCAGCTAACGACTTTCGAGCCTAATTTCGACGATCTTCGGCTCGATTTTGGGATGGTTAAGTTATGGGTCTTATAGTGCTTCAAAGATCTTCCTTTTGACTGTAAGATCGCTTGGAATGGAGTTTGGTAAAGAGAGTTATGGCATGACCGAATTTCGCACTGAAGCTCCATGTTGCAGATAATTTTGAATATCCGCTTTAGTTGAGAGTTTTGTTAGCACGTAGGAGTCATTTCATTAGCATTTAAACTATAGCCGTTTTGTAGTTATTGTAGTATTTTATTTGATTGTGACGTCGATTCTCGTTTAATTATTAGGACTATGAGATCATCGGCTCATTTAACTACATGTTGTTGGTTTTGGATATTCTTAGATGAGTGGTGATGCTCTTCTTGATTTTGTAAAACCCACGACTTGAAGTAATAGTGATTCGTTGCACTTAAAATATTTTTTTGTTGCATAAAGTGGGATCGAGTATTTATTACCTTTGGCCATTCGAGAATGATTTGAGAAACATATTAGGAAATGTGCCGTGATAGGTTATGTATATGTATTGCTTTGTGAAAGTGATTTTATGAAATTGTTTGGAAAACATATTGCGATATATGAAATGATTTATGAGTTCGGAATTGTGGATTATTGGAGGATGATTGTTTGATGCTGAATATGGCTATGAACCTAGGTAGGGGTTTTGGGGTATGCATACCGATTTAGGATATCCTTTCAAGTGGAGCCACCGACTTTGTAGGCGGAGACCTTGCCAAGAGAGGAATCTTGGTCGCCTTGTGACAAGGAATTGTGTCGCGACTATGATAGTATATTGAGCAATATATTAGTTAATGGAATGGACCATTGATGTGATTTTTATAGAGATTGATAAATGGATTTTGACCATTGATATTTGAATTGTGATGGTGGATTTAAATGAATATTTCTAACTTGTACAAAGCTCTGTTAAAATGAAATAACTTTTGTGTGATTCGATATGTATTTTAAAAAACCTTAAGTTTGGGTTATGAAGTTTTGGTATGGCTTTGTATACATGCATAGTGATAGCTCAATCTATTTAGAAGATGTGTACTACTCATTGGGCTATACCTCTCTCTTTTCTAATCTTTTCAAGTTCTTTGGTAGTCCGATAGAGCTGTTGCGGGGACTTTTGGGAGTTAAATTTTGAGTATGCTTTTTGAGAGTTGTATTTATAGTTGTTGAAAGTTTATTGGGTTGGCTGAGTTCTAATTGTACATTTTTTTTTTTTTTTGTGGATTATAGAAACTCTGATGTTATAACCAACCATGTAGTTTATGATATATATGTAGTTTAAGATATAAATGTTGATAACAGGTTGAAAAAGCTATGTCATCCTCATTTCTAGTTGTTTTCAGGGTGTGACAGGACATGTCCTCATCGCATGCCATTGGATTGCCGAAGTAACCCCTAAGACATATAAAAATAAAACATGCTCATAGACCTTTTTGTTGAAGTGAAACATGCCCAAAATCGAGCCTTAATACAAACAAAACTGTTGACTATATGGAATCCAAATTAACATGCCCTAAGATTAAACAAGAATGTGACCTGCCTCCTATGATCATCTCCAAAGCATTTTAGCGAAGAGTTTATGTGCGTCGAATACAAGTCGAACATAGGTATTACTAATTCGAGATTGAACGCTAAATTCATTCAAAATCGATCAAGAACAAATGCAATAGCTGCACAAACTCAAACATGGTCGATTCGGATCTAATTTAGAGAACCCCATCAAAACAACGTAGAGAAGGGAAGATGCATTGTGATCACAGCAAAAAAGAGATACAAATACACTGACTGTCCGAATGTGAGGATGAGCGTCTAACCGCAATGACCCCTAGTCGGCTCGAAGATGGTGACTATGGGGTTAGTTCGAGATTAATCGAACTAGACCGGTCACCATTCATTGTCTCCGACCCGAGATCCTCATATGAGAGCCTTAATAGGATGGGGTGACCTCCTCGAAAAGTGTCATGTACGCTGAAGGAAAATTTATGAGGCTTGGAATGGGATGGATCAAAGTGAACAGTACTGAATTAATTGAGAGGTATCACAACCATCCTTGGTAAAGAAAGAAGTTTATTTCTGGACAATCAAATGCAATCTACGTAGTAAAAGGGGGAGACAAAAAGTCGTTGGCCATGAGTTAATATGGTCACCTATCTTTTACAAGATCATGAGTTCGATTTACATCATCAGCAAGCCTACGGATGGCTCATAATGCGTTGTCTAACCGCTTCACACCTTGAGTGCAAATATTTTCTGACTTATAGTATTTTGGTGGGCTGTGATGGCAAGCTTGCTAATCTCGGAATTTCGAATTATGAGTGTTGAAGAAGTAATAATGACTCAAACCAAATATATCATAACGGGCGTGATACCATTATGATAATGCTCAAGGGGTGTCACTCGCGCCTATTGCCCCTCCTTCCCTTTGAATTTATAAAAGAAGGAAAAGAAGAAGAAGAGGGAGAGACAGAAGAAGCGAGAGAGCAGCTTGAGGGACCGAAATCACGTTAGGAAAGTTCATTGTACCCAAACTGTACGAGTGGGCTTTGCTTTTTTTTTTGCGGATGAGCCCCGGCCCTCCGTTAAATCTATTCGTGAGTGCAGCAGGGATAAGTTATTTTGGTTTGGTACGAAATGAACAACTCCTAATCAAAACATGTGGCATTTTCACATCAAACAATTTCTTTCATGTTTTACTCATTTAGCAGAAAAATTATTAAATGAGTGTAGTATGTATACTAATCTGGATTTAAACCAATGATAATGATGGATCCCATGTGAATTTTGTGTATCCCATCACAGGATTCCATCATATTTGATGGTTTAGATTCTGTTTAGTACGTGTACCGGATTTAATAGTTTTTCTGTTTAATATTCAACTCTTGTGTGACATTATTCTATAAATTGCAAGAGAGGGTTTTAAAGAAATCCATGATAATGTAACTTCAAGTCAAATTTGCGCTGCTTATGTCCACACTGAAGATAATTTAGAAAAGACAGATTTGCGAGGTTTTATGTCGTAGTATGGTTTGGTCCATGACCTAATAGAACCAACGAGTGCAATTGGGCAAAAAGTGGCTTTTGCTCTCAAGCAGTCGCTGTTCGGAACCGGTCAAACGTTTAGCCCATTCCTACGTAGGGATTTGGGTTGTCTTATGTTACTTATTTGATCTATTTTTGCCATAATGTCAACGATGATGCATGCAGATTAGGTTCTAACTTAAGATAGGAGTTCAGGTATCATGACCCTGCTTTAACCAAGTAATCAATACTTCAACCTACCTAACCAAAATGCACCTAATCAAACTTCCTATTCCGACAGATAGCAATAGTTCTGATCCTAGATCAAGTCTAATGCTTTTGAACCACATTATCTGATGCCACATGCTAAGTTATAAAAAATGCAAAAGGATTATGCTCGAGGGGTAAGCGTGTCTGCCTTTCTCGCTCAAGGTTTATAAGAACTACAAACCGATTTGTCGTGATAATTATTGAATGTATCTGCGACCGCTAGGAATTCACCATTTGCTTGGAAAGATAAATTATCTCCATCTTACTCTTGGCTAACATAAAATAAGGGCACTCAAAAGTCAAATTATTTTTACCTTGGCCAGAGAATGACATTAATTGGCTGAATATCGCAAATTAAGGAGGAAAAGAACAGGAATGCATGCAATGTGATTATGTGGGGAGTTTATATATCAATGTGTACTAGCTTAGAGTGTCACATGACAACGAATGGAGGATTAGGAGGCGACCTTCTATCCTTTCATCACCAATGAAGTTACGAAGGCCCCCAAGAAGTGAGCAAAAAGTAAAGCAAATTAGAATTGTTTTTTTTAAAAAAAAAGATTAAGAAGAAGTCATGAATTCTCGAAGAAGAAAATGTTGACACGTAATAGTGATTGTATATGCAAAACAAACACTACAAAAAAACATATTTTTTCCGACGAAATTTCCAACGAAAAATTTGGAAAAATTCGTTGGAAAACGAATTTCCAACGAATTTTCCAACGAAAAAAAAAAAATTCGTTGGTAATCGGTCGTTGGAAATTTTTCCAACGAAAAATTTCAATTTTCGTTGGAAATTTGCGATGAATTTTATTTCGTTGAAAAATTCGTTGGAAAACTCGTGGCTAAATTCATTGGAAAAATTACAAAATTTTTTTTTGGTCGAAAAATTGTGAAAAATTTTTTTCCAACGAAAAATTTTTCGTTGGAAAAATTACAAATGTTTTTTTTTTGGTCAGAAAACCGTGGAAATTTTTTTTCTAACGAAAAATTTTTCATTGGAAAAATTACAAATGTTTTTTTTGTCGGAAAATCGTGGGAAATTTTTTTTTCCAATTTTTTTTTTTTTTTCGAAAAATCGCCCGCCGGGCGGCGAGCGAGAGCTCGAGCTCGCCCAGATCTGGGCGAGCTCGAGCTCACCGGTGACGGCGATGAGGTGGTTGAGGCGGCGAGCGAGGTGGCGGCCCATGGTGGCGTCGGGGCACCGACCGCTGTGGGGGCCTGGCCCTGGATGGCCGTGGCGGCGAGGGAGTCGACGTCGCCCTGGATGGCCGCAGGGAGGGAGTCGACGTCGCCCAGATCTGGCCGCGCATGAGTTGAGGGCCCCGATCTTGGTGTCCATGACGCCGGAGCCGGAGGAGGAGGGGCGGCGACGGGGGAGGAGGCGGAGCGAGAGGCAAAGGGAGGTAGAGGGAGAAGGTGAAGGCCAGCGATTGCAAAGGGGAGAGAGAGAGAGAGAGAGAGAGAGAGAGAGAGAGAGAGAGAGAGAGAGAGAATGTGGAAATGTTACGGAATTGAGCGCAAAAATATGAATAAGGAAGAAGTAGGGTTTTCGTTGCAAAATTCGTGGGAAATTTCCCACGAATTTTGCAATGAAAATTGTACTTACTAAAATAATTGCCCGGAAATTGAAATTCGTTAGAAAATTCGTTGGAAATTTCCAACGAATTTTCCAACGAAAAGTTTACATACTGAAAAAATTCCCCGGAAATTTAAATTCGTTAGAAAATTTGTTGGACATTTCCAACGAATTTTCCAACGAATATAAAAAATGCCGAATAGTACCGGGTTTTTTTGAATTAGTTGGAAAATTCGTTGGAAATTTTCAACGAAAAATTTACACACTGAAAAAATTCCCCGGAAATTAAAATTCGTTGGAAATTTCCAACAAATTTTCCAATGAATATAAAAAATGCCGAATATTACCGTGTTTTTTTGAAATACGTTGGAAAATTCGTTGGAAATTTCTAACGAATTTTCCAACGAATATAAAAAATGCCGAATATTAAAAATGGCGTTGGAAATATTACGTGTTTTTTAAAAATGCCGTTGGAAAATTCGTTGGAAATTTCAAATTTCCAACGAATTTTCCAACGAAAAGTTTACACACAAAAAAATTCCCCGGAAATTAAAATTCGTTGGAAAATTTGTTAGAAATTTCCAACGAAATTTCCAGCGAATATAAAAAATGTCGAATATTACCGGGTTTTTTTGAAATTCGTTGAAAATTTCTAACTAATTTTCCAACGAATATAAAAAAAATACCGAATAGTACCGGGTTTTTTTGAAATTCATTGCAAAATTCGTTGGAAATTTCCAACGAATTTTTTTGCGTTGGAAATTCCAACGAATTTTTTTTCGTTGGAAATTTCCAACGAATTTTCCAACGAAAATTTTACGCATTCAAAAAAAATTCCCCGGAAATTGAAATTCGATGGAAAATTCATTGGAAATTTCCAACGAATATAAAAAATGCCGAACAATACCGGAGTTTTTTTGAATTTGTGGCAAAATTCGTTGGAAATTTCCAACGAAGAATTTTTTCGTTGGAAATTTCCAACGAATTTTGCCACGAAAAATTTTTGTTGGAAATTTCCAACGATTTTTGCGATGAATTTTTTTTTGTTGGAAATTTCCAACGATTTTTGCGACGAATATTTTTTCGTTGGAAATTTCTAACGATTTTTGCGACGAAAAAATTTTCGTTGGAAATTTCCAACAAATTTCATTTTTCGTTGGAAAATTTGTCGCAAATTTTCCAACGAAAATTTTTCGTCGCAAATTTTCGTGGCAAAAATCCGATTTTTTTGTAGTGAAAATTGTTCAACAAACTTGAAATCACGTTCTGACGAGTAATCCGAATGTCGACGAATGATTCGAGTCCAACGAATTCACGTTATATCCTTAAGACAATTTATCCCCTCTACCGGTATCCAAGGTTGTTAATAATTGTCTCTCAGGATAGAACGGATCACCTTTTCAAAGAAGAAGTACTTCTTCAAAGGAAATGCTTGAATGCAACTTCACAGAATAATCGCACAAATGACAATGATGAAGAAAATGCAGCCGAATGCCGTGCGGAAAAAGTGAAAATGTCTAGAGTGAGTCGGGAAAAAAGTCTTGTGGGAATAAAAAATGCCATGAAGAGTCACAAGACCGAACTGAATAGTTCAGTTATAGATGGTGAAAATGAAGAGTCGCTTGAACCGAAGTGGTTTTCGTTCGGGCGAACCGAATCTCACGAACAGACATGTTTGTTTGTCCAAAATAAATAAATGTGTCTGTTCGGGAAAAAAATAAAAATCAATGGAATGGACTCGAGCTCGGTCCGAGCAGCCTAGACGGACAGCGGCAGTGGGGACCGACCTAACTTGGTGTAGGTCCTCTCCCTTCTACAAAAGTGAGATACCCCTTGGGGCCCAAACTCATTTAAGAGGCTCATCTAAATAAACCATCTCCTATCACAACTTCTATTTAATGTGGCACTATTTCCATCCATAATTCTCATTCACAATTTATGGATTTTGGATACTAAAATCCCAACAATCCCCCACATGAATGAGAAGTTCA